>JAUMHG010000065.1:4853548-4867948 GCA_032359395.1 Enteromius anoplus | reverse complement strand
TAATCGCATCCAAAATGTTTTTTTTTTACATTATATATGCAAGTGTACTGCGTATTTTTATTATGTATATATAAAGACACACACATACAGCATATATTTTTAAAATATTTATGTTTATACATTTATATATTCATATTATTATCTTTTGTATTATATATAAATATATTTCATATATAAAAAGCCATTTTCTGTGTGTATTTTAATTTACACAATAAATATACACAGTATATACACATATTATGTAAACAAAAACCTTTTCACAATTAATTGTTTGACAGGACTTGCATATATATATAATTTATTTATAAACACACACACACACTTAGTTATTTTATACACATTAAATTAAACTATAAACTAAATTTTAAATTAATAATTAAAACTAAATATTTAAAAAAAGAATAGGTATTAAAAGACAAATAGCTTTAGTCACCAGTTTGTTCTGCCCTTATTTGTGCAAGTTCACAACATTTGTCACTACAATTAATCTCTACAAAATAGTGAATACATTGCCCCCATATTTATATTACTGTAAGTTTAATCTCCCCAAATTTGACAGTACTTATATGTAGTATGTAGTAATTTGCAGCACATCACAGACACCAACTTAAATTCTATCGAACCAAGAATATTCCTAACATGCAGTCATACCTTGGCTAAAGCAACTGCTCCTTTCAGTCGTGTAGCAGCAGTTTCAAACTCCGGAGCAAGTTTCTTACAGTGACCACACCTGAGAATAACACAGAGCAGGTAAACTCCTGGAAGACTGGAGTAAATGATGGAATGATATTACAATGAAATGATGCTTTTGCTTATTCTAGGTCACAGGTTTTCTTACAGCATTACAGTGTTTTATCAAGAGGAAGAAAGGTTGTCATAAAAAGCGAGTTTGATCACGTTGTCAGAGGTACCATGGACAGCGAGCGTCATCACATACAGCAGCACTGAACTGCGAGTTGCCAATACACGCAGACCTTCTTTTCAAATGTTCTATTTTACAACAAAGCGTTCTTTATTATATGTAAACAAATGATTATTCTCTTACCATGGGGCATAAAACTTCACCAGCAGGGTCTCGTGCTCGGGCGCGATGTAATCGAAGTCTGCGTCTTTAAGCACGAGCACATCGCTGCGTCCACGCGCTGCCGAGCTCCACACACATAGGGCTAACACACACAAAAACACGCGCAACATAAATCTGTCCATCAAGGCAGGAAGATGGAGAAATTTGCTATTTGCAGAAACCGACACTAAAGTAAGCAAACGCGCATAACCGGGCGGTTTACACCGATATATGCGTGTTCTCGTGTGAGGGGCGGGACGATAACACAATGTGTCACTCAAGCGAGCGATGATTGGCTGGTCATTCCACAGCTGATGAGATGTAAAACACTCATTGGTGGATATCTCCGTCAATTAAAGTTCCTCCGGGGAGATTGCATTTTTATAGTCAAAAAATAAAAATAATATTCGACGCATGCTTGATAATAAACAATTAAATAATTTATTTGATACATTCCTTCAAATTTAAAGATATGTGATATATGAACCTTCATATAATTATTATGAAACCACATTAATAACAATTAGGACAATTCACTGTAATTTATAAGACAATTAATGCCTTTAGACAGAAAAATACTTTTACATGCCCTATAAAAATGTAACACTAACTCCACAATTTATGTCTTCTGTTTTAAGCTTGTGGATGTTTTCAAAATCAAGAATCATAAAAATGTTTGTTTTACCCAAATTTCTTAATATTACACAGTGTTGTTGTTCAAGTACTTCAGGAAATTTTAAAGTGTTACATTGCTTCCCCTTCAATTAAAGCGTCAGGTCCAGCCTGTACGCATCCTTCAAGTCATATTGTTCAGCTCATTTTTAATGTCAGCCTGGTTCATCTATCGTGCCGGACTGGATTTCTGTCTCCAACTGGCTTGTGTGATGTTACTTGCTGGATTTGTGGAACAACTTAACGAGGTCTTGAAAGCGCTCCAAAACCTATGAAGAAAAAGGAAACGTTGGTTGACTTCCAACTATGATTTATAAAGGTCGACCTGACTGCAGTATACACTTGACTTCATGAAAGGTTACTGCACAATGCTGAGGAAAATGTTTTAAGATCAAGACGTCAATCTCAGAAAGCCTATCTAGAACATATTTTGCCCCAAAATAAAAATAAATGATATTTAACATAAAGTCAATTTTAAAGATTTTTAAGTACATTTTACTCTCTAACTTTTTGATTTCAGGGTGAAATACGACCTGGACATGATATTTGTGAGGAAAATCCTATCTGAATGTGAAAGAAAGCAAACCTCGTTGGGTGTTTTGTTGCCAAGCTGGGCTGCAACGGCATGAAACGTTGCCGGCTTGGCTCCTTTCTGCTGACAGGTGGTCAGTATTACACGGTCTGCCTCCCTTTTTAATCACACAAACAAAACACAGAAACATTCATTTCATAGCATGAATACACACTGCGCTCGAACGTCAGTAGAGGTACACAGCTACATAATAAACAGGGTTGCCTAAAATTCTGAAACAAAGCCTTGGTTTCTTTTCTCAATTAATTATTTTGAGTTTAAATAAAACTGTCTGTAATGCACAGGATTTAGAATTTAAATTTTAGATGGAAAGATTAAAGAAACTACTGGCCTGTAACCAAGTATACATCACCAAGGGTGGATTTATTTGATCAACACATTATACAGTAGAAATAGTAAAATTGCGAAATATTATTGCAACTTGAAATAACCATTTTCTATTTGAAATGATTTAAAATATACTTTATTTCTGTGATCAAAGCTGAGTTTTCAGCATCAGTACTCCAGTCTCTAGTGTCACATGACCCTTCAGAAATCTTCTAATGTGCTGATTTCTAATTTCAATTAGAAATTTATTGCAACCTAAATGAATAAAAGTTTTAAATGCATAACATTTCTAACCTTGTCCAGAGGACTACTTTTTTCCCGTTTGGTGTGCGGGAGATATTCTTGGCACAGACTGAGCTTCCTGAGACGTTAAATGAAGACTGTTCACTGTCCACTGTGAAAGATTCAGCTGCCTTATTTTTTGACTCGCTGGGTTTCTTGGCCTTGTTCTTTTTTGTTTCTGCTATCTAAGAGAGAAGAGGATAAAACAAACAATTTACACGATTATGTTTTATGCATTATAATTCAGATGGCTCGAGTTCTTTATATAAGAAAAGAGAAGTTCTCTTCATGCGATACCTGAACATGTTTATCTCTTTTTCTTCTGTGTTTAATGGCTGTTTTGACTCGCGCTATTTTTTGATCTGGTACAACAGTTCTGATTGGTTGACATTCATGCTTTTCTTCCAAGCCCCGAATGGTTTCAACACTGTCTGCAGAATCCTCATTTTGCACTTGTGGGTATAGCTGCTTAAAAAATGCCCAGAATTCTTCTAGCAAATCAGCGTGATCATGGAACAGCGATGTTATTTGAGCTTTCATCTGAACAAAAAAAAAAAAAAAAAAAAAAAAAAGGAGAAGAGCTACTCAAATGTCAGAATAAGAAAGAAGCACTGCTTGTCTGCTTGTGCCGATTTTGGAATACCTCTTTGAAGTCAGGAAGATCCTGTGATGGACCCCCTTGTAGAATATGCACCACCTTTCTGTAGAGATCTGACTGCTCTCCAAACGTAAACTCCAACTGCCGTAGAAACCGTCTGCTGCGCTCATACGCCTGCTGCTCTGCCAGCTATAGCCACGTATTAGGAAGAGCATCATTTGTACCATCAAACCTTATGTGTGCTATATTTAGCCATGCATATGAGAGTATTGTTAATTGTGCTGTACCAGGCCACACTCTTTCGCTTGATCTGGATGAAGGAAGGCAGCAAAATCCTGGAGCAACTCAGGAAAGTCGCTCAGTAAGGGCTTGAGTCTCGTCAGTAACTCTAGTGATGTGCGACTTTCTGGATCTTTCTCAAACTCTGACAGAACACAGAGGAACTCGTCCACTTTCCCTGGCACCATCTGCAGCACCTCATACACCTGGAGAAAGGAAAAACAGAATATTAGACTAAAAAAGTAACTGTCACAACGTAAAACAATGATTAATATTAATGTGTGCATTTAAGTATTTCTTGCCTTCTCTAGGTAAGCCTGCGCAAAGGCGACATCTTTAGCGTCTCTGTAAGGATCCTCATCAGATGCATCTTCGTAAATGACCACATTTACTCAGTTTAGATTTACAAGGACATGACACACTAATAAACATTTCTGTAAATGTGTCATTTTTCTGTTATAGAATAAAATGTGTTGTTTGACTCCTACATAATGACTTAAACTCACCTGCGGGTTGATAGTTTGATTTTCCATCATCTGAACTTCCTTCCTTTTCAGATGGCTTCTTTCTCGTCTTTGTGGCTAGATGTGAGAATTTCTCAATGGTTTTCTGGTGTTTTCAATGACATGGTTAATCAAACATCTCATAAACATAAAATGCATGGAACTGCTTTTACTGGGAGAATCCTCTAAAATAAAAATACACATATGCTTTGCATAGAAGTCTATTTCGATTTTTTTTTTTTTTACACTGCAAAATATACTTTCATAAGAAATAATTTTTATAATAACATTATTATTATTATATTTTTTTGTCATTTCCAAAAGAGAGGAGGCCTAAATACTTATAATATAACAAATAATATAAAAAATATAAAAATTTTATATAATCTAATAATAATAATATCAAATAATAACAATAACAATAATACAATTATTTTTGCTTTACATTATGAGAATTTTTTATATAATAATAAAAGAAAAAACTGAAAATTAGTATCTAGTATAAATATCTCAGAGTATAAAAAATGATCTTACCTGAAGCTGTGGCACAAACCGGACATCTGAAACACCTCCAACTGTCTCCTCCTCCTCCCCCATCAGCCTATTGCTGCTTTGCCTTTCTGTTGTGTTCTGCTCCTCTAGTTTCTCTTTCTTGCCCAAAACGAACTCCACATCAGTGTCTTCCCCCTCAACGCTGGGCATAGGGCTCCCAGAGGATTCGGAAAGTGTGAGAAACAGCTCTCTGGGGTCCTTCTCACCATACTCTTCCACCTCATTTTCAATCGGTCCTCCATCATTACTATTCAGCTCTTCCTCTGCTGCTGTGGTTTCTTGTAAGCACTCAGTAGAAGCATCATGAACAGTTGTCATCTTTGTTGGACCTCTTTGTGGCCTATCAGTGGTTTGGAAAGTGTCTGCATTTCTCTGTTTCATCTCTTTGTTATTCAGAGCTGAAGAGTGTTTCAAGGTTTGATCTTGTCCAGACCTTTGATGAACAAGGCTGCTGCTTGCAAGTGCATAGCCTGGAGGAAGGAGAAGAAACCGATTTAGAGGTTTTTGATGTACTTGAGCTAGAATCCCAGCAGAGTCCCTCGGTATAACTTTAAGCAGAGTGCTACATTGCTGACTAACGTGATCTTTAGCCAATGGGGCACTGGATGTCTTCATGATGGTGGTGGGACATATTAAGGTGTTGGGAACCGGAGGTGGTTGAAGAGTTATTATGAGGTTTGACACTCTTTGTTCAACATTAGAGCTGACTATTTGTGCAGTTTGATTCACAGGTATATGCCCTGAAGAACAAGGATTCAGCTCTGGTGCCAGAGCACCAGGTAAAGTGATGATTACGTTCCTCTGGGTTGCACCAACTTGAGCTCTCTGTGGAGAACCAGAGATGCCCATTGGTGTTCCTACAGCATTTTTCACAGGAACAGTCCTTGAAGAGCTCAGTTCAGGTGCGAAAGTGTTTTTTTGTCCCATCGGAGGCACGTTTGACATGTTAGATACTACGAAAGGTCCATTCACAGCTCTGTTTCCTGAAACACATGCGAGATGAGAAGGGTTTGAAAGTGTCTGACTAGTGATCGTCTTTGGTAAAAGGGTGGGTAACTGGTTCAGAAACACTTCTAGTTCCTCAGCTGACGGGGGAGGTTTTAAAGGCTTGGTGGGTTTAGCAGTCTTGTCATTTTTCTTTTTGCGGGAAACACTTGAAGATTCAAGTGTCTGAACAAGGCCCTCAGGAAGGTTGGGAGGGTAACGCATGCCTGGAGGGAGGCTACAGCATGCTCCTGGACCTGGAGACTCAGTGGCTTCTTCTGTTTGATTGACAGTCTGGGAGTTTCCAGATGGTTGGTTAAACATGCTTACAAGCTCATAAATGCACTTCAGATTTTTCTACAGAAGAGAAAGGTTAAACATTACACGCATCAATGAGATGCTTACCATCTAAGGAGCAATAAATGAAGGACTGGAATTACAAAAACAGAGCACAATAATAAGCAGTTATTACCGAGAGCCAATTAGGCATGAGGCTCTTTTCTCTCTCCACCGGGGGGCGCTGATCAGAAGGTCTGACCCTCTTACAGGCCAAGGGCATGGAAGGGCATTTTCCTGTCACAAAGTATGTCTAAAAAACATCCCATTTACCACTTTTCAGTCTTAGATCCAGTCCTCCAGTCAGGAATCCACATGATACACTGTGTTCATTCACTCACCTTGATGACATTGGGAAAGGGCTTATGACACGCATCACGGATGTGTGAATTTAAACTGATAAAGCTCCTAGCAGCAAGCAGATAGCGACAAGTCATCTTCAGTGGGTTTAGGGTACTTCTTAAATGCTTATGACCTAAAACAACAAGACTGAGGAGACAGATAAATAACATGAGCCAACAGTGTGGTTTGACCATCTTTTATAAGACTGTGTAACGATTCATGACTGCCGTACCAATTTTCAGCTGGAGTAAACGGCCCTTTGAATCTAGAAGGACGAAGCTGGATTGTAGGAAGTAGCTCTGGGTAGAGAAACACTGGTCGAGTCGCCATAAGCCAGGCCAAATGAGCAGGAAACTGACATCCTACTCAATAAAAACAGAGTAAAAAGATCAATTCTAAAAAGTTGACAGTTACAATTGACAAAAACGTAATTTTTAACTTTAAGGCTGTTATTACAGAGTTGTACACTATGCTTTTGCTCTGATTTCCCCGATTCGGTTTGGATAAGTTGATGCTAACCGACTAAAGTCAGACTTAGATCTTTGATCTAAAGTTTAAACTTACACTGATCAAATCTGGATTTTAGACAGTGAAGGAAATGTTTAAATTATGCAAGGACAGGTAATTTAGATAAATTACCAGGGAAACATGGACTTGAGACTGCAGGATCTCCTTTTGGTGACTGATCTAATTCCTCCAGAAGAGAAATAGCACTTTGAAGGTTGCAGGCTTTAAAGATGCTGGTAAAGCCATGCTCTACTGGACCGGAGGATTGGTCTCCATGCTGGGCAAACATCTGCAGCTCCAACTGAGAGAGTACAATGGAAAAAAAGAGAGAGAAAATTACAAAATTAACATATATTTGTGTACATCACAGGGTGTTTATCTAATATGTGTTCATGTCTCACCAAGAACTGTCTGCTTGTTGAAGCCTCTGTCTCCAGACCTTTAACCCAACTGCACAACATGTTGACCTGCGTGAGGAGCTGCACGTGCTGCAGGATAAACAACACAGCTATTGAAAATCACTTCTCTTAAAAGACATAAAAACCTTATAATAAAAAGTTAAAGGAGAAACTCCTTTAAGATAAGTTTGCACTTCTATATATTGATCAAACAAAGGCATAAGTCTTTCTAGACCTGCTGGATCTGCTGCTGTAGCTGTAGTTTCTGAGTGGCGTTCAGGGTCATGGATGTTATGGGGCTGGAGGGCCTGGAGGGCCGTTGAGGGCAGGGTGGAGGTATAGACACTCCTTTACTCTCCAAAAGAGCCTTCCTTTTCTTCACTGCTGCCAGCTGCTCCCGCACTGTACGATATCGCTGCTTCAAGAAATCTGCTAACGGATCCTCAAACCTAAACATAGAACGCATTTCACCTTAAAGCGCAATTGTACACACAATGTGACGGTTGTGGATTAAGGATGGACATACTGAATATTCTCCATAATGCCAGGCGGCTCCTGCAGGGTACTCTCCTCTTCATCTTTTTCCTCTTCATCCTCATGTCCTTCTTCTTCTTGACCCCCTAATTCATCCTGAAACTACAGGCGAAGGAGAACAGGTTTTATAAATTTTATAACTTCTGGTTCAATTATTGATTCATCTAACTTTATTTCATCATCTATAAATTATATTAATTGCTCTATTGCATCTCCTTCAACTCTCCTTCACCCTACCCCACTTCCTCCCTCCTCCTATAGTTTCATTTTGCGGTCATTTTCTGAGGAGGAGGTTTTGGATGAATTGCTCAGGCTATATTCCAAATAATCTGCTGGGTCTGATGAGGTGGATCCTGTCTTTTTTAAAAATTGCTGCCTCTATTATTCCTGTTCCAATCACAGATATATTCAATTTATCTTTACACACAGGGCAAATTCCTTGTGCCTGGAAGTCAGCGTTAGTGTTCCCTCTTTTTAAGGGTGGTGATTGGTCAGATCCAAATTGTTACAGGCACATTTCTGTCTTGCCATGTATCTCTAAGGTTTTGGAAAAACTTGTAAATGGTCAACTCACTGAATACATGGAAGTTCACAACATCTTATCACCTGATTCAGATCTGGGTTTGGGTGTCTAACAGCAACTCTTAAAGATTTTAAGTGATATTTAGCCACAGTTGTAAATAAGAAACTTGTTCTTAATCTGTCTTGCCTGGTTAAATAAAGGTAAATAAAATAAGGTTCAGCACAGAGGAAGAAAACAGGCCGGTCTTGACAGTTGAACTACTTTTGACTTACGTTTTAATGGATTATTTACATTTTATGTTTTTTAAATTCTGTGTTGTTTCTATTGGACTCTGTTATATGACTTAATACAACTTTATGATTAAAAATGATGGCAATCAAATAAATGTACTGACTTCATTCACATATAGTTTACATTTCAAAGTCAATTAATTACATTTTGAAATGTCATCAAATTAAATTGCTTTCATTTTTAAAGTGCTGCACAGAGATTTCTGTTCTTCAAGCTAAACTGAACTTTTATTTTGTTGGGCTCTTATGCAGAGTTTCTGTGAGATAGTTTTATCAAATAAAAGGGTGAGAAGTTCATTAAGTGAACTATGAGAGCAGCATTTTAATATTCACAGATTACTGTATTCTGCAATTACATCCAAGTTTTCTTCATCATGGAAATTAAAGGGCCCAACTGATCATGCAACTAAACAATCAGAAAAATCTTTTTAATAGGGATGTACAAGATTATAAGACATACAAAGTAATCCTTACTGTATCAAATAGCTCCTCCATCAAGTCATTCACTTCCTTTTCTGAGTAACAAAAGAAATAAGGCAATTAATATCTAAAAAAAAAAAACAGCAAAGATAATTAGCCAATCCTTTCTCTCAAATGAACTCACTGGTGATGCGCACTGCTTTGTCATTCCTGTAGTCCTCCACATCAGGCTCATCAATATCAGCCAGAAAATTGTACTCAGGGTCATCTTCATCATCACCCTCCTCTGGCAAGAGAATAAGAGAGTGTTTCAGAAACACATACGAGGAAGCACATACACGGTAATTTCATTTCAGCCTTTCAGTACCTTCATTCTCCATATCTGAAGTCATGAGGCCCTGCAGCCACTGCGTCCATTCTCTGTCCTCAGGGGCGGAGCCAAACTCATACATGTCTGGAGTGATGTCAGGAGCACATAGCTCCGCCTCCAGGCGCCCCAGAGGGACGTTTCTCAGCGTCCGCTTGGATCGTGTGCGAAACGAAATCAGGTTCTCCTCTCCATTAGCATTACTGAGACTCTAAAGCCAAATAGAGATTCCAAGGAATACATTGAAAAAGGTTTTTTTAAACACAGCTATTTCAAACGGTACTAATATTTCACAGTATTACCGTTTCTGGTTTGACCGTTAATGACTTGTTAATTTAACAAACAGCAGGAGTGAAGTGAGATGCACCTGATATGACTCCAAGCAGTCAGGGCCGATGGCCAGCTCCTCATCCACCGCATGGAGCTTCTCTAAGAAGCTGCAGTCTGGTGGGGCCCTGGAGGGGGCCGGTGGTGGTGGTGGGGGTCCCATTGGGGTCACAGCCACTGTCAGGTGCCTGGATCTGCAAAGGTTCTGTAGAAATAGGTAAAATACATAATGTGTTCATGTTTAGTAATTCATTCGGACTGGTTTTTGTGAGTTTAAAAGATATTATGAAACATTTTTGTTTGAAACATTGCTGTTTGGATGAAATTATAGTTTCATAATTCAAAAAGTCCAAAAAGTTGTTTTAGGGCAAGACATCATTGGAGGATGAAAGAAAGTAATGTTTATTTCAGCTAGGATGCATTAAATAGGTGCAAAGCGATATTAAAGACTTTTATAACATTTAAAAAAATACTATTTCAAATAAATGCTTTTGTTTAAAACTTTCATTCATCAAAGAATCTTGGAAAAAATATGTTTATCAGTTTTCACAACAATATTAAGCACTATAGTTGTTTTCAACACTTGCAAAACTTTCTCTTTTGATCAAATGAGCATATTAGAATTTCTGGATGAACACGTGACACTGCAGACTGGAGTTATGATGCTGACGTTTTAATCCAGTGTTGCATTTTTAAATATATTACCATAGAAAAGAATTTTAAACTTTAAAAATATTTCAGATTTTTTCCATTTCTACTGTATGTAATCCAACATAAAAAGGATCTTACTGGCTACATACTTTTGAAATGCTAGTGTAAATGAAAAATCAATAAAAAGCTGAAAAACACTTATACATTATTTCTAGCCATAGCGCATCTACTGTATCTACATGTCTTACTGGTCTAGAGCTGCCAGCTCCACCCTCCTCATGTTCAGAGAGTGATCTGTGGAGGTTCACTCGACTGCACCGTGGAGAAGATGATGAGTTCTCAAAGTCACTTTCCAGAAGAGTCTACCAATCACAGGCACAAACAGTCTCTACCGATCCACTTAGAACAAAACAGTATTACATCATAAAAATATTATTCTCTCCAACCTCCTCAGCTGTCTCATCCTCCTCCTCTTCATCAGGGCGATACTCTTCATCGGAGGAGTCTTCCTCTTCTAAAGGAATATCCACAAACTGGGGTCCCTTCTGCAAGTGCAAACACAATTTAATATAACATTTTATATATAACGACCTACTCCTGTTCCTCCACTTGTTTTATTGCTGATATGCTCTGCGGTTACCTTCACCTCCGTGGGCTTCTTAATCGGAGAAATGTTCCAAGCAGGAATGACCTACATAAACAAATAAAAAAACGCCTTATTGTTTTTATTAAGGTTTTATGTCATTTTCGGGGAGGAAAACTGAAGCATGTTAAGTAGTAGCTGAAAAGTTAAGTTAAGGAAGCAACTAATATAAATGCTGCATAATTGAAATAGATAACTGTGAATATGTAGCAGTACAATATATGTTACTTTACAGCTCCTGTGCAATTAAAGCAACTTACAACTCCTTTCTCCACAACCTCCTTTAGTTTAGAGCGGGTCATCTTGGGTTCCTGGGGGACAGTGAGAGAAATGTGTAGTTTTGATCATGCTCATAATTAAGAGGCTTTAGAAGTTTGCATATCAAACATGATATTTCTCGATCATGATAAAGGGTTAACCAGCTGTCAATTACTTTCCAGCCAAGCAGATTATTGCAAGACATTTATACTCACGAATACAGGAATGGATTCTGTTTCACTGATAGCAGCTTTCATCATTGCCACAACATGCTCATTGGTGATCACTTCCTGCAAATAGACAGTAAAGATGCTGAGCTACTTGCTGAATACTAAGTCAAAGGGGAAATGCCTGAGGAAAGATTGGTCACTAGCATTTTAAGGAAAACAGGACAATTATATTCACACTCACATGAATGATGCTACGAACGTTCGCAGAAGTCAAGTTATGTTGTCGGGATTTATTTTCCAGATCTCTGTCCAGATCTCGGTCAATCTCCACCTCTGGTTGGATTTCATATTCAGCTTCCTTCTGCTGAACTTCTACTTCATTGACCACATCTCTTTTCCTCCTCAAACCCTTCCTTCTGCCCAGTGTTCGTGTTCCACCCTGTTCCTTGTCTGAAACAGAGGAACATGGTTGATGAATATTCTACACATTTCAGACTGTTTTAATACATTTGCGAACACAAAGTGCAAATTTGAAACGTTTTATAATTTTCACATTCACGTAATTAAAAAACAAAACAAAAACAAACATAGTGAACCATATTGAACAAATATAATAAATTATGATGTAAAAATTGTATTACAATTTTTATATTTTGATTTATTTATTAATTTTTTCTATTCAGTACAAATACAATTTGCAAAGTTTTCTTTTACTTAATTATTATCATTATTATTATTATATTAAATTTCATCACTTTCTAAAGCCAAAGGAACCATTAACCAGCATTAGAGAAACATGAACATGCAAATGTGTTGATAAATGATTGAAATATTAATTCCCAGAGGAACAATATAGTGGGAGGCTTTCTCAGAGCTATTACTCACTGGAACACTCTACTAGAAGACATAAGAATGTGCACATCTATTGACTTGTTTGAATTAAAACTAAAATCCTATTTAAAATCTATTCAAATTTGTAAACATTGATATGGTTGTGGTTTAACTGAAGGCTGACATGAATCGTTTAAGTATTATTGTACGTGCTTGTCGGTACATGAATGAAATAGAAGCATTTATGGTAAAATTGTACATGGTCCCTTTTCAAACTCATTTTAATAATAAATACCAATACTAATATAATTTATTAATACTAATAAATATTTTACACCTTAAGGGTTTAACTGAAAGGAAATTCTCTATCAGCTGTGCCAGTTTAATTTCAATCTTAATAATTAAAATGATTCTAAAAATAATTAATAACTAACAAAAAGTTAACTGGCTAAAAAATATTTAAATATTCAATCTAAAAAAATGCCAAATATTGTGCAACGATTTGACCTAGATTGTACTTGCCATCCCTGGTTTCTATTCATTAAATCAGGCTCATGATGCGTTTGTGTAATGCACCTCTGGTCCAGAATCTGAAAATAAACCACTAATGAGTTGAGTCTTTTTAGAACTCACTGCATGTGATGATCAAGGTTTTCTCTGGATCATCTTCTGGCTTCTGTGTGAATCCAGCATGCTGACCTTGACCTGATAGCAGTCAAACAAATGTTTCTCATTAACAACATGGTCCATGGTACTGGAATAGCACAGTAATACCACAGTTAATGTAGCAATGCCACCACTGTAGTTTAAGTTAGTTCTAGTTCATTCTTATATGAATATATGAAAACAAAAAAACTGTCCAGGTAGGCAACTGTAGTGCATGTTTTAAATATGTCTTACTGTCAGACTGAGGACTTGAGGCTCTGATGGTACTGATGTGTTTCTCTGATCTTGCAGTGTCTGTAACATCTCTGCACTTAGAAACTCCCTCCTGCTCTTCGGCTCTCGCCACTTTACACCGAGAAAGCCCAGTTTTCTTATTGTTTAATCTCCGTTTGCGGGATTGATCCATCTCTCATTGCCATATTCACACCTGTCGGGATAAATATCATCCATACTGTAGAACAAATATCGATACAGATATACGCGTGAACACTTCCGTCTTAACAACCCCCTATTCTTTTTATTCTGATCATTATTATGTCCAATCCCGGTGGGAAACTATTTGTTTTAGTTTATATTATACGTTTTTGTTTTGATATAACTTAACTTAAATGTTTTCGATATCTCGCTTTATTTTTAAGGGTAATGTTAAGCGACGGCAGTTTTTTTACAGTCACGTTAAAGCAGTAACGTTACCTCAATTATAACTGCTATATCAACAGAATAATCTGCTTGTCATATTTAATAACACGGTGAGGTTTCTGTGCAAACATGATGAACAATTCCAATACTTTATACACACCCGCCAACACAATGTACATCACCGACACGATGACGAGAAGCACAACAAAAGCGCGTCACGTCTGGTTTCCACACCGGAAGTCGTACATGTGAAAATAAAAGTCCCTTGAGTTGTGCAGTTTTTTACTAAATTATTGCTTTCCTCTAAATAGCCATAAACACATGATTTTAGGGAGAAATTAGACAATCGCAAAGGATGTTTCTTAGTGAAAATATTTTACTTTTCGAATTTATTAAAAAAAAATTTAATCGAATCATTTAGTAAATGCTTACTTCCAGCACAAAGAAATTTTCTTGTTATTTATTAAAACATAAACGTTTTATCTATTGTTATTTTTAATTATGTTTTTACTATGAAACACTTGACCCTTTAACATTAGCTCTTTCTGTTGTTTCTATCTACTTTTTATTAGGGGTGTTCGGTTCCGGTTTTTTTGGAGTCGACTCCGACTCCCGACTCCTAATTTTGGAGTCGGTGGAATCGACT
>JAUMHG010000065.1:4832972-4853448 GCA_032359395.1 Enteromius anoplus | reverse complement strand
AAAAAAGCAAAACAAAAAAACTAAATTATATATATATATATATATATATATATATATATTATTATTATTATTATATTTTTAAAATGAATATGAACATTACTAGTAACTTTAAGGTTTTAAATTATGTTACTGCCTAAAAAATTGCTGTAAAAAAAAAAAAAAAAAAAATGTCTTCAAATATAGTCCTTGACAAAGAGTCAGCAATGTTGAGAACCATTGTTGTGGATCGATCAATAACCCGGCGATATGAATATGATCTATATATAAATAGAGTATGTGTGTATATATATAGGTACATATGTATGTATGTAGCCTAAATGTGTGTGTGTGTGTGTATGTAAACACATGTATACGTGTGTGTGCGTGTGCATAAACACTTGTGTGCGTCTATTTGTTATGTTTACTGAATGCAATTTTAATAATTCATGTAATTATTTACAGGTGAAAGAATATGATATCTGAATGTATTTTGCTTGAAAATGGAGTCATTTGTTAAAAAAAAGATAGAATAATAATAATAAAAAATAAAGTTTGAAAGCAGAGGCTTGGTTCTTTATTTTGATATATAATATGTTCATATACGCATAGCAGAAAATACTCTGCAGGCCGACACATTTAGGTGAAAATCATCAAAAATGCTGGCCGTGGCTGGCAAAAAACAAACAAACCAAGTTTAATGCATCCCAAATCATAGTATGTTGAAAAAAAGATTGTCTGTTTTGTATAATATTTCTGGTGGACTAAATTGTTTTGGAGCTTTTGTTTTTGACATGACTGGCAATGAATCAGTGGTGTGGAGCTCTGACCTTCAGTGGGCGGCGATGGGGAATTGCAGAACTCTGGGAAGCGTTCCCGCAGCATAGAGCGCAGCTCACGGTCCAGTTTAGGGTTGTCAAACAGAGGTGCTAGGTGACTGAGAGAGCAAGACAGTAGGGATCATTATATTGAAAACATTTCTAAATCAGCAGAGACGCAGGTGGCATACTTGATTAAGTGTCTTTATAGGAACATTCTAATGAGGGGGTGTGTGTGTGTGTGTTTGTAAAACTCACGCCAGAACTCTCTTCTCCATGATGAAGTTAAGAGAGTTGAAGACACCCTGCCGCACTTGACCCTCAAGAGGAGGGAAAAAGTTTGGGATGATCTGAAGTGGAATAAAATAGCAGGTTAACCCAAGAGTAGAAACCAAGACTTCACAACACAACACACAGAACTTCAGTCAATTCCTCTTATGATTTTTCAATAACCCTAAGCAAACATGAACCTAAATGTTAATACATAAACTCAATTATACATGCATTATATTTTGATTTGATGTTGTTTTAAAAATTGTATATGATTTTAAAAAAATGCTTCTGGTAAATTCTATTGCTATGTCCATTACTCACAATACTGTATATAAAATTAACAAGCTGTTAGACACAGTAAGAACTGAGAAAGTGTTTCTCACCCGACACATAAAGTCCAGTAGTGTGGCTGTTATAGCAGGATGTGGTTTCATGGAGTGATGCATCACCAAAATGGCTGGCTCTGAAAAAACAATAGTCCGAAAGAGAAACAGAAAGAGAGAGATATCAAAAGAAAATAAAGCAGAGCATCAGTGACTGGGTGAAAGCAAAGCATGTGGTTTGTACATGTCTGTTTACAAAGTCAAATCTAAATGGCACAATAATGGCTTACCAATGTTCATGATGCTGTCTTTCTCAGGGTTGAAGAACAGCCAGTCGTAGAACAAGGCCAGTTTGGCATTAGATGCAGCAACATTAGACTGCAGAGAGGGACGGATTGATGTGAAATCCAAAACGACATATAGGAAAAGATTTTTAGTATTTACTTACCGTGCAGGTAGTCAGGAGCCATCCAATGATCGCCCAGCGTGGTAGAATGTCCGAACTCAGCACTTCATTGGACGGATGAACCACACCGCATATGTAGCGAATGAGGTCACAGCGCAGCGACTGGCTTTCGGCTGTGGACAGATACTGCCGCTGAAACCAATCCTGATAGCGCTTCTGCTGGCCAAACCGAACCTGCAGCCAGGAAGAACACACTGGTTTGCCTTTCAATTCATAAACAAATTGTGGTTTCAGTGTCATTAGTCATTGTTTGTGTGCATTTACCCGTGAGGTCATGAATAGCAGCTTGGTCTCCATGTCAGGGGTGAGTCGACAAGCCAGAAACTTGCGTGAGGTCCTGGAGGTGAGGAGCTGCAATATACCTGGAGCAGGAAGGCGCAAAAGACCAATACAGCTTTTACTATGCATACTATTAAAAGGGGTTATATGATTCGCTACAAGCTGTCAGTGCATGGATAAGATCCCTAAAGTTGCAAACACTAAAGTCTCAAAACCAAATGTGACAGTCATGATCATCAGTAATTATGTCCCCACCGGATGCAACAAAAGCCTCATTTGTAATGGCTTTTATTGTTTTTGTGTCATAGCGCTGGGACACGGCATCACGTCATGATAAGGGCCGCAACATTTCTGTCACATGCTTGAGGTATTCAGCCAATCACAACACACTGGATAGCTGGGCATGCCTCGCTTTTTTTTTTTTAAGAGCGATCAGCTTTGAACAAATCGACTTGTTTCGGGAGGTGGGGTTTGGAGGAGAAACAATAATGTACAGTATTTGAAAAAGAATGTTTTTTGAACCTTAAACCGCATAAACATTGCATTACACTAAACACTTACACTAAACTATACACTAAACACACAAAACAATGTTCTTCACATGACCCCTTTAATGTCCAAACCTGATGCATTACTGTGGAAATTCCCTCCTACACACCTGTGAACTGTGGGCTGAGGGTCTGAGGATTGTGCAGCAGGTCTCTCCACAGCAAATCCAACTCAGGAATACGAGCCACATTCTGTAAGAGTCTGACCAGATCCCTCCCCATGATAAAACACTCCATGAACTGTTAAAACACAGGCACACAGCAATTTAAAAACATCAAACACCACTGAATGGCAACAAAAGACGAAACCAGCAGTAACCATACAGTAGTGTATAATAAAATACTGAAGAAAAAAGTTTTATGCATTAGAATTTCTTTTGAACTTTCTATTAGTCAAAGGATCTAGTAAAATTGTATCATGATCTCCACAAAAGTATTAGGCAACAACCGTGTTCTAAAACTGATAATTGTAAATGTTTCTTGAAATGCAAGCCAGCATATTACAATGGTTTCTAAAGGATCGTGTGACACTGAAGACATAATGAAATAATGATGCAGCTTTGCAACACTGGAATAAAACACATTCACATAGAAAGCAGTTTCCCCACAATATTAGAGTTAATATATTTTTGAAACAAATACACACAGCTTCTTTGTGCATAAAAAAAAAATCTTACTGACCCTAAACTTTTGAAAAGCAGGGTTTATTATGGATTTAAATAGTTAGTTGATGCCCCAGTGCACAAAATGACCATTTACATAAGGTACGTACAGTCAATTTCGATCTCAAGGAGTGTGCTGAATAATTGCTGGCAGCCTAATTTAATCACAGCTGGTTCAAGCCCAAGTCACAAGTTAAATCCCAAGTGCTGTCTTGGGAACTGCTGACCCAGATAGAGACAATCACAATCCTGCTTTAGTGCCCTTGAGCGAGACACTTCACCTCTACCAGCTCCAGGGTGAGCGCCCTTGAAATTAATCTACGGTGGGTCACTCTAAATAAAAAGTATTTATCCTTCGCTTCATTCCTTTTTTTCCTTTGGGGTTTTTAGTATGAAGAAAAGCTGTGGTCCAGATTTAAAGTTTTGAATCAAGATGATGCAAAAAGGCACTCCATGAGGAACATCCTGGCATGCTAAGTTTTAAGCCTGTAAAGCATAATATCTTCATAGTCAAAATTAACAAAACTGTATTTAGACAAGTGTGAGGAACGTTTAGACAAAAGACACACACACAAAAAAACTGCACGTGTTTTGCATCATAAATCATTCTCATACAGCATGACAGTGAGCTCATACTCAAGGAGAAAGAAACAAAACTCTTCAAGCAAATTTTGAACAGTTGCTAATGTTTATATGGCCAAAAGAAAGAAGACATTTCTTTGTCTTAGTGCTGTAGTTTTTATTGTGGGGGTCAAAATATATTGATGCAATACAATTTACGTTGCTTCAGTCCAGTATTGATCTTGAAATATTATGAACAATACAGAAGTGTTTCTTACATTTACCTACTTCATAAAAATGATTGAAGATTTCACAGCAAAAAGACGTAAAGTTTGAACGATCATGATGCAGAAGAACTGAAGTGTTTCCAGTACTCACCCTCTCTCTGAGCAGACCGATGCAGAAGTCCACCTCTCTCTGTCTGAGGGGCAGCAGGTTTGACGTCCCATGGTCCACTATGAGCCTCAGGTACGTGTACACAGACATGGCCACCAACATCCCGCTTTTCAGCACCCACTCTCTGTCCATCACAAAAACGCATTCACAAAGCTGCCAATAAACTCACGCTGGTCGATTTGAATGGACGTAGTTATCGTCCACAGTGCAACAGTCACACTGCATGCTGCTTCTCACCTCTGCTCCACTAAGATGTCCAACACGTTCTCTGCCAGCCACAAGTTTTTGTTGGAGATGTCTCCCCCTGCAGATTGACGCAAGTTAGACACATGATATAGCAGGGATACACTGTAAACGTAGCATCGTTTGCATCTGTGTATGAACGCACCAGCGATCTGTTTCATGAGCGTCATGAGAACCCCATCTGCTCCAATGACTCCGCTCTTCACCAGCTCTCTGACCAACCACACCAGCTGCCCACACACACACACCACACAAACTAGATGTCACCGGTGTGCAATTTTTAATTTCAGTGTTGTTACATGACATCAGACTGGAGCCCACCTGTGTACGGCAAACGTCCTGAAGCTTGAGGAACTTCTCCATAAGGATCTGGTTGATTTTGATGAGCACCACATTCATACCGTCCCGATTTACTAACGTAAGGTCTCTGTAGCACTGCAGGACACAATATTATGTTAACGGTGGGATTCTGGGAGAACAGTGCGAGTAGAAGAGCTGTCTGTGGTGTGGTATGCATGCATGTCAGTGAATAAGATCTCATGTACGAAGCATTAACATACCCTCTGTGCTTGTGTCGGCTCCGTAAGCAGAAGCGCGAAGAGACCCAGACACACCTCCTCATGCTGTTGTGGACCTTTACACACCTGAACACACATATTCCCATTGAACATCATCATCAAATTGGTTTAGAATTTTATTTTATCAATCACAAATTTCAAGCTCGTCATGAATGAAACGCTAAAGATGAGACTGGATCAGGAAATTGCAAGCCGGATTCGATCCCAAGTACCTCGCGAGCACCACAATTCATCATGCTTTAACATCAGCCAGAAAGCCTTGGCTAAATATGTTGTTGTACTTCTGTCTGATAAAAAAAAAAAAGTTTATTAAGCAGCAAAACTGCATATTTGAATGATTTCTGAAGGATCATGTGACACGGAAGACTGGGGTAATGATGCTAAAAATTCAGGTTTGATCACAGGAATAAATTACATTTTAAAATGTATTCAAATAGAAAAGAGTTATTTTAAATTGTAATAATATTTTACAATATTACCGTTTTTATCAAATGTTTAATCAAAACAAATACAGCCTTGGTAAGCATGAAGACACTTTTTTGTGTAGTAACTGTTTTATAAAATAATCTTGACTATTAATTTCTAGTATGTGCCACCTGCTTTATTTCCAATACACAAAGCATATTCATGCTTTAATTTGCATTTCTTAAAAGTACAAAATTCTGGACCTCCACATTATGAATAGCAAAGAAGAGCCTAATTTCTGGTTCACATAAATTATACGTGTAGGAAAATAGGGTTCCTACACTTTTTGACCAGTCAATTTTTATTCATTTACAGCTGAATGATAACAGGGAGAATTTTTTAAATAACTTAAAAATGTACATTTTAAAAATACATTTAAAAACAGAGCATATGTTTATATTAAGTAATAGATTTAAATGACCATATTTAGCATACAAACATCAACAATAACAGTCAATTAATATTTATTTATTTATATATATATTTATAGTTTAACACCATGCCACAATAACAGTCAACACATATCTTGAAGTTATGTGGAAATGGTGTTGTCTACACAAGCACTCCTAAAGAACAATATATAGGTCATTAAACAATTAAAAACAGAGCTTATCTAGTAACAAGTCAATTCTATATTAAGTCTTCTTTATAATTTTTCAAATTTACAATATGTTTCCAGGCCTGAAAAATCAGTACATTAAAATTCTGCTCTGTGTCCAAGTTTTTATGATTTGTGATTCCAGATGTGTGTTATCATAAATGGGTGTAACTGATGAACACTCACATGAGCAGTGAGAGCATCATTGGCTTCCCGCTCTGACAGTCCATTGGTTATAGATGTGGTGATGCTCACACACCTCTCCAGGCGCTAAAACACACACACACACACACACACACAGGTGAGTACAGAGAAATATGGATACATGCATAAATAACAAGCCACAAAACAATAACAATAAGTCACAATAATAATACTAACACTGCAGATCCCAATAACGGTTCACGCATAGTCTAAACTTAATTAAAGGCATGACTGCATCAATTTTTAATACCTTCCCCAGCAGATGGAGAGTCATTGACACCATCAGCTGTCATTTAGTACATGTATGACATGATAACATCACTGAACGTTCAGGACACAACATGTTTACACCGCTGCCTCAACTCCTTCCTTTATATTTGAATCAACAAATAAGATAATGAAAGACTACAAAAGCCATCCCTGCAACTATTAGCCCTGTCCTACAAGTCTGATAGTGTTAACTTCTCCATTCTGCTCGTCCTTTTGTTATTGTACTTAGTTTTGCCCATGTTTTTCTTCGCAAATGTGTGCTGTAAAGGACGCGTTGACACGTATGTTGACGACCGAAGGGAACGAGTCGATCCCTACCTCCTCCAGCTCATCTTTGGCGTCCAGGCTGGTGGACACCAGAAGGCGACCCTGCGCTTTACCCTTAGCCGGCGAGGGCTCCATCTCCTCCCGCCTAGCTGCGCCCACACACACGGGACCTGACGGGGGTTTAGGGCGCTTTTTGAAACCCTTCCCTCACTGTTTCCGTGGGCCTGTGGTGATTATGAACTAGTTAACCCTCTCTCCGCCCAGTCCTAGGCATCTACAGTGTGTTTACGACTCTTAAATCGCCACCTTCGCGCGACCACTCCAGTGTTTCCACAGTGTCCGACTGTAACAATTCAACTTCCGCAGGGCATGGTGGCTTAGCGGAAGTGTTCCGAACGCGGAGTGAAGGCGGGTCGGAGCGACTCATTTATACCAATCGCGTGCTGGGTATTTTGATTGACGTGGCACTTGGCCAATCACGGTGTCGGCACAGTCATCGATACCCGTCAGACAAAAAGAAGCCCGTGCAACTTAACAAGAACGCTTCTTCTGTCTAAACATGTGCGTAAAAACTCAGACAGATAGTAAACTAAAGGGTTGGCGTGAAACTAATGAAACCTGGATAAATGCGTTCTTACTTTTAAATGTGGAAACAGCAGACATTGTTACGTATTGGGGCTCTCCTCTTAACAATAACAAACAATATAAGAATATTATAAAAATATATATTACTATTACAATGAACGGAACAACAATTGTTTTAAAGAATTATTTTAATATAATAAATAATAATACATGAATTATATTTAAGTTTTGTTTGACAATTCTAAAATTGTAATCGAAAATTATGATTATTATATTAAAATGCGATCCATTCTATATATGACTGCTTAGGACTACTAAAAAAGGTAAATTCGGGCACTTATATTTTACATATATATATTATATGCTGTAATTTTTGTTTTAGAATTATTTTATAGTTATTGATTAAAAACAGGCTATATATTGGCTTTATATACGAGTCTCAGTTTACTCATTTTGAATATGTTAATATATCCCAATATTTTATATGTGTAAAGTAGAATATATATTCATCATAAAAGCACATTACAATTTACAAGTAAATTTACTGCTACATTATATTATGCATATTATGTTAATATGTAAGTAAATATATTTTAATAGCAATATTCAAACAGTAAAACAATTCATATATATTTAAGAAACTGCAAACATAGAAAACATTTTTTTTTTAAACATAAATTACACAGGGAAATTTACCCAGAATATAAATGGTCTCTACCTGCTAAAATATGACTGAAAAGTGCTAATATAGCAGTGCTTACCTTAGATGCATTATTCCTTAAAAAGTGAGTGAGACCAATACCACATTACTGCACAAGAATTAGTAAAGATAGCTCAGTGTTTTAATGTGTTTATTTGACATAATCCCCCTCCCCTCAAACATAAAAACACTAATCAATTTAAACTTCACTTAAAGACTTTGTAGTAATGTATACCAACATCCCCGTAGACCCAGCTATTCAAACCACACATAGGGGAAAGATAATTCAATACAATCAATATTCATTCTCTCCCAACAGAGCTGCTGCTTAAAGACTGTACATCTGACATTCTCAATCAGAATCTCAGGACACAGGACGCCTGCTGTCATGTCCACGTGCCGCATTGCTACAGTTTGACTGACAGTTGTCACAGCAGAAGATAAGTGATGTGGGAATACACTGCATTTATTTACATCTGGGCCAGACATTCATGTTTATTTAAAAAATAGAGCAGCATTATTAACAAGGCTTTCGATGCCCCCAGATAACCGTAGGACTGTTTTCTCTCAGGATGTACTGAATGCAGTTATCAGCACAGGAAGTGGATCAAAGATTTGGAAATGTACTAAAATGGTACAGCCATCCCAGAGGTGACATGGTGAGATTGGACGGCTCAGCAGGTGTCATCGCAGCAGGGAAAGATTCTGTCCACATCCTCATTATCCAGGCTTAGACACAGGGAGGTGAAATGACACCTTGGAAAACACCAGAATCTGTGAGAGCTTTCAGAACGAGGAAGGAACTGTGAACATGCTGGATGGAATTGGGCAGAGCTGAGATTGAGCTGAGTCGTGTGCAACAGGAAGCTGTTAGTTAGATAGTTTCACATTAACAGAAAATGCTGAGTATGCATTTATGAAAATATGACAAATTTGCCATGATCTTCAAAACGTTGAGAGCTGATAAATATTTTTTTAAAAGTATACGATGTTGACAGTGTTCAACTTTGAAACATTTAAAAAGGTATTATGCTTATTGAAAACATAGCTGTTCTTGCTTATAATCACATTGATCATATTTTAAAGAAACAAAAGTTTGTTTACAAAGTTGAATTACTGTAATTGTAAGTTTCTAGCTACTGTTCATGATTTTTTAAATTTTAGAAAAAAGAAAAAAAAGAAATAAAATGGCAGCAGCTTTGACTGGAAGTACGTACACATTTTAAAAGTCTAGACATTTTGCTGTTTGGCATCATTACCAGTGATATTTTATTAGAAACGTATTTTGTTTTTCTATAGTTTGCAAAAGAGAATATTTTTTTCCACACAGTCTACACTACTGGTCAAAGGTTTGGGGTTGATATGATCATTTGTTTGATCAAAAATACAGTATGCTGCAATTTTGTGAAATATTATTACAATTTACTCTTTTCTATTTGAATATATTTTTTAAATGTAATTTATACATGTGAGGTAAAAAGCTGAGTTCTCATTATCATTACTCCAGTCTTCAGTGTCACAATGATCCTTCAGAAATCATTTTAATATGCTGACCTGCTGATTTCAAGAAACATTTATTATTATCAGTGTTTTTCAATGTTCTTTGATCAATAGAAAGTTAAAAACAACAGCATTTATTTAAAATGGAAATCTACTGTAACATTAAAAATGTGTTTACTGTCACTTTTGATCAGTTTAATGCATCTTTACTGAATAACGGTATCAATTTCTATTTTTTTTTTTTAAATCCAAGCACATGAATGGATCCGAGTGGAAACTCAGAATTCAAAAATTAAATCTCATTGGAAAAACTAAAAACTATTGCAACATCAACACACATGGAGTTCTGTAGGGAAATGCTCTTGAGATCTGAGAACAAAACCCATCATTGCACATTTCTATGCTTTCTTAACAATACTTTACTTTATTATTATTTCTCTTCTGTGCGTAACTTTTATCTCTGCTGACCAGTTTTGGCAGATAGAAGTGATCTGAACTGACCAGGATCTCAGAGGAGGAGTCCAGAACATTTCGCTTGGCTAAAAAAACTAGAGTGACTACAGCACTGTGTCTCTGTGTGACCAATAACATGAACGACATCAAACAGACCCAAAGGACTCCCGGTGACTGTTTAAAAATCTAGACGAAGACCTATCAATACAAAACAAAATTCAAAAGTCCAACTAGACCCGTAAACACTCGCTCCGGTCACACCAGCAGAAGTCACTGATCTGATTATGTCATCTTTCATTTATCTAAATGATTCTGCTCAAGGAAAAACCTTTTGAATTTACTTGACGAAAAAAAAAAAGTCACAGCTAGATTCCCATTAAGCAAGAAAGTGAAGCTTTTGGGAAGTGAAAGATGAACAAGTTTTTGACATTACTTTCTAAGTTAGGTCTTTTTCTGAATTCCCGGTGTCCCACACTGTCCCAGTACTTGTTTAGATGCGTTTGTTTTGTTCTCTCCTCTCTGGTGCATTGCTTTTTCTCTGTCTGTAAGTTTTTAGTCATTATTGGAGCTGATCTCTCCTAGCAGCCAGTATGTCCTCATCCGTCCCTTTCCCTTCATCTCCACATCTCCCCTGAGCTCCAGCTGGAAACAGCTGAATTCCTGCAGGACGGCCCGTGTGGCCTCTGAAAGATGGATCTTCAGGGCTGATGGGGGAGAAATAAATTACATGATGAAATAATCACACATTTTGCATCAAATTAACATGCAATCAACAGTCATACAATGGCTAGAAGAAGATATACAATGTATAATTTCTTATGATAAATTCTAATTGATGTAAATTATGCTGCACAAACTATTTATTCAGTAACAGAAACCGTTTTATCTTCAGAACTATCAGCATATTGACACATTGACACACCAACCACACACACGCACACACACATATATAAATGTATTATAATGCTGTCAAACAATTTAAATAATATGTGTGTGTGTATACTGTGTATATGTATGTATGTACATATTTTAGAAAAATATGTTTATATATATTAAATATATTTAGATATGATATATGTAATATATGATACTGTTTATGTAAATATCAGGATGCAGTTCCATGCGGCCCCCCTAGAGGGCACTCCATCCCCATCTCACTGTCATCTGGAATCACACTCACACAGACTCAATCTCCCAGAACACACCACTCACACCTGTCTGCCGTTTCTAATTACACTCACAGCAGCAGCCCATCACCACACCCATTCACTCATTATCACTAACATAAAAGTCAATTTCACCCTTCAACTAATCGTGAAGTCTTGATCTGCTACGGCTATCATTTCGGAGCATTTTTGTTTTGTTTTGCAGTGTTTTACTCTGGACTGTTTCTCTGTGTGTTGTTTGATTGCTGCGTGCACTGATTCTGTGCCCGTGTACTTGACCTTGATTTTGCTTTGTCCTCATTGCTCTGTTTGCCGACTTTGAATAAATAACTGCATATGGATCTGCACGCCTCCGTCTTTAATGTTACAGAAGACTTCGCCACTCAGGATCCAGCAGTTTCCACAGCAAGGTATGGATTTTGATCCACTGATGAAGCTCTGTTCTATTTTTCAAATGGGGTCGACAAATTGAAGCCTACGTGGAGGAATTCCTTCTATACAGCCACCTAGAACCTGGTGACGAGGCAATAATCAAGGACTGCTTTTGGACTGGACTTGACCAAGAAATCTGTTTCTATCTACCCAAAAACAATCCAGGGTGGTTTCTGGTACAGTACATTGATTTTGTTTTACTGTTTTGTGGATCCACGCTCACTGTGGGAGAGATGGTGGAGGACATCTCTCCCGGGAGTTGTGTGCAGGGAGACAATAACCCAGCGTTCGTCACTCCAGAGTCACAATCACTATTCGAAATGCCTCAGCAAGAGTCAGGTCAAGATGGCCGCCATGCCTCGGTCAGAGTCCCTCAGAAGGTTCTGCCGGTGGTTGCATGATCATCAGGAATTGTGGTGTAAGCTAAAGTCTTTCTGGTGGTTCCCCCAGTGACTGCACTAAACCCCGAGGTGTTGGCTGATGCCGTAGTTTTCACAGAGGTTCCGCCAATGGCTGCACAATCTCTGGAGATGTTGGTTGAGACCATAGATTCTCCAGAGGTTCCGCAGGTGGCTGCACAGACTCTAGGTCCATCAATTCGGGCCATAAAACCCTTGCCTTGCCCTGCCACTGACATGGAGGCCGTTGAACATTCAATTCAGATCCCCTCAGATTCTGTTCTGCAGTCACGACCAGGAGTGCCGATTCCATTCCCAGGAAGTCCAGTTTGCCCATCGCGGCCAGGAGAGCCGTTTCTAAGTTCAGTCCCAGAGTCACAGGGCAGGAGAGCCGTTTCCCAGTCCAGTCCTAGAGTCAAGGCCAGGAGAGCCATGGACAAGTCTCGTTCCAGAGTTACGACCAGAAGAGCAACTTCCGCACACTGCTCCAAAGCTACGGTCAGGAGTGCTGTTCCATTTCTTCAAAGACATTGTTCCATAGTCTCAGTCTCGCCCTGTCACAGACACAGAGACCAACGGACTCTCGTTCTGCCCACCCACTGAACAATGGTCTTTGTCAGACGTTGAAATGATATCCCCTGACAAGCCAGAATGAAAGTTTTTATGACGTCTTTTAGACATCCGGGATTGATACGGGACGTCCAAAAGACCTTGCAGCCTGCACTGTCCCGGCCAAGGAGGCCGTTAGTATTCTCTCTGTGCTTCCTCCCAGAGTCATATCGGTGCTACCCTGGCATTCCATTCTGTCAGCGCTGCCCTGGTGGACTCCTGTTTCGCATGTGCCGCTATGGAAGAACTCTGTCCCATCTGCTCTGCCTAGGCTCTCCTACGAACTAAAAGCAGGAGCTGTCCTGACAGCAGAGGTCACTATTAACCTGGCTCCCGTTCCGCCCCGGAGGACATCTCTGTATCCTGTTCTGCCCTGGAGACATTCCAATCATCCGCTCCACCCTGGAGGTCACCCTGTTACTAAGGACTCAAACTGATTTGATAAACTAAAATGTAACTTTATAATTATTATTAAAGTTATTTCTATTTCCATTATTTGAAGTATATTTAGAAGAAAATTAAGTGTGTGAAAAAATAATGTAGTCAAGTGAACTTTAAACTCACTTAAGTTGCGTTTACATAAATTTATGTAATATTAATGAAATTAAAGTTAAAAAAAAAATAAAAATACTTCTGAGATTTGAAGTACACTTGAAGGGCATATTGAATACAATAAAGCAAACATCTCTTCTCAAGGGCTTTCAGGAGTTCCAGCATGACATTTTGCACATTATTTATGCAATTTTATTATATTATTATATTATTATGATATTTATATTTTATTTATACAAAATTGTGCTGTATAAATAAAATATAAATATCATAATAATATAATAATATAATAAAATTGCATAAATATATACACATACATATATAGACGTAGATCATTGTGTATAGTGGCCCATAGAAACAGTGTGTATCTATGTGAATCTATATGTAGATATCTATGTGACCACGTCACACGCCGGATGTTGTGAATTAATTCAGGACAGTCAGAGATTGTGATGAATAAGAGTCAAAAAATTATACAAATACAGTTCAGTTTTTTGCACAGACTGATGGTTTCGTGTGTTAAAACCTCAATGTATTCACACAAGCCGTAGGGTTTCATTTGGTTTCATCTGTGTATGATTTTATTTTACTCTCAGAGCTTTAAATAGTTTGGTTGACACTGACTTGACAAACTGCAACGGTTTGAGTTAAATCTTTGTTTGTGTTCTACTGAAGAAACAAGGTCACTTACATCTTGGATGCCCTGGGGTTGAGCAGATTAACATCGAATTTTCGTTTTGAGAGAATTATCTCTTTAAAGATGCAGTAAATGAATCAATTCCATATGACAGAAAGAGGATGCAAAACAATATTTTTTAGCTACACTACTGTTTAGAAATTACAAATTGGAATTATAAACTTGTTTAAAAAATAAATAATTTTAAAATTAAAATGGACTACAGTTATTTTAAATTGCAATAATATTTCGCAATATTACTGTAATTATTGTTCAAATAAATTCAGCCTTGCTGAGCATAAATTTATTATTTCAACCAACCAAAAATCTTTGCACAGTAGTGTAAATTACTGTTGTGGTGCAAGAAACCTTGCCATTATACATTATAAATGGACTCCAGGGAAAAAATAAATGCCACAGAAGTGTAAATTCTACCCTTTCATAAGCCTGCAGGCGCCTCACCTTCTCCATTGGATTCCATGCGTGACGCTGTGTTGACGGTATCGCCAAACAAACAATACCGAGGCATTTTCAAACCAACCACTCCTGCACACACGGGGCCTGGACACATGAAAACACACACACATAACCATCAGTCGGAGCTCCCCATTAGTCAGCCATCAACAAACAGAAATGTGGTCAGAGAGGCCAGACTGCTCGGTGTTGTCCTTGTGCTTTATTAAACACTTTCATGACCCCTGACCCTCACCGCTGTGGATGCCGATGCGTAGGCGGAGTTGCTGGTCGGGTCGATGGCGGATACGAAAGGAGTGAACGGCCTCCAGCAAAGCCAGAGACATGCGGGCGATTTCGCGTGCGTGCAGCTTCCCGTTCCTCACAGGAAGGCCCGACACCACCATGTAGGCGTCACCGATAGTCTCCACCTGGGGGCGCCACACAAAAACACATGGGTCGGCTCAGCGGTTGGCTATGAGACACATCTTAAATTTCTTTCTTCGGTTGAACACAAAAGAAGGCATTTTGAAGAATGTGTGTTAACTGAATGGTTGACGGTGGCCACTGACCTCAATACAGAAAGTACAGAAAGTACAGAAAAAATACAGTGGAAGTCAATGACTGCCAGAACCTGTTTGGTTGCCAGTTTTCTTTCAACTATCCGGTAACAGTTTCAACAAAGCTTGTATTTATAATACATTATAAGAGTATTCTTAAGGCATTCTAATGAATGCATAATAATCACAAATCGCAAATACGTAAATATTATAATGTATTATAATTGTTAATATGATTATTCATGATATGTTATAACACATTATAAGGTTTTTATAATGCATTATGAATTCATTATAATGCCTTAAAATACCCTTTTAATACAGCATATTATTAATATGGGCTTCATAGAAATTGTTACCAAATATCTCAAATATTTTGTGCTTAATAGAAGAAATGTGTACAGGTTTGGAACAACATGCAAATGATGACAGATTTCCATTTTGGGTGAACTATCCCTTTAAGCTAATCAAGCACATTTGTAGCGGAGCAGGCGGTGAATGTAATGATCTGGAATTACCTTGTACACGTCAAAATTGTCGATGATTGCATCAAAGCAAGTGTAGAGATCATTCAGCAGCGTCACCACCTATGTTGGATACAAATAGACAAATAGATCAGGTATAATTCAATACTGCACTCATGATTGTCACAGTAGAAAAACTATATCACCCTATAATTATTTGTGTGCGTCTGTCTGAGGAGCGTTTACTGAACTAGCCTTTACATAGGGTTTCTGACCTGCATCGGTGTGCTTTCGGCAGATAATGCGGTGAATCCCACAATGTCACTAAAGTAGATGGTGACTGAGTCGAAGGCTTCTGCCTGCACCATCTCACCTCGCTTTAGCTGCTCAGCCACTGAGCTGAAACAAAACACACAAACACACTGCGTTGATTTCTTCTAACAAATGAATGTTGTCAAAATGTGATGTCATCATTTACAATATGGAGCCTCTGCATATCCAAATCTAATATCGCCAAAAAAAGGAGAATCTCTACTCGTAAAGCATTTATATAGGATTAGCAGTTTAGAAGTTTTTTAAGAAAAAGTGATATCTTAGCTATGTCTCTGTCTTTGAGGGTTAAAACAAACAACTGAAAAAAATCTGGGTTTGGTAAAATCTTCTACTGTTTTTGAAACAAGTCTCTAAAGCACACTATAGCTGCATTTATGTAATTAAAATACAGCAATATTATAATGTAATATTAATATGTCAAATAATGGTTTTCTATTTGAATAGAACATTTCTATTTTAAAGTGTAATTAGTGCTGTAAAATGATTCATTGCGATTAATTACATCCAAAATAAAAGTTTTTGTTTACATAATACATAGTTTATGTGTTTGTAATGTGTATATTATTTTAAAAAAATATTTACATGTGTTTATTCAGATTTAATTTAAATCATATATCCAAATATTTTAAATAGAATTTTTAAATATTATTCTTAAATATATACATGCATTCATGTGTTTTTATATATAATGAAACATATATAATTAAATTATGTAAACAAATATTTTTATTTTGGATGCAATTTATTGTGATTAAACGTACAAATTCATATCAATTAGCCACCTTGTTAAATACGTATGAATATGTCGTAAGATAGCACTGATATCTCTCACAGTTCAGATTTTTTTCTTTGCAAGTTATAGTTTATATCATGAAATTCTGGGAACTGCATGAAAAAAGTACAGATTTTGAGACAAAACAAGAATTGTGGGAAGTAGTCAGAAATTGCAAGAAAGAAAGTCATAATTCTGATTTTATATCATGCAATCCAGAGAACAAAATTCAGAACTGCGATATGTAAACTTGAAAAAATTGTGACTCACTGTGGTAGGATCTGATAGAGCAGAGCTTCAGCTTTACGCTTCTCCTCGTGATACGCCTGTGTCCTCTCCTCCACCAGCTCCTCCAGGTTATTTGCATACTGCTCCATACGGGACAGAAGGTTATCCAGAATGTTGGAACCATATCCCCTTAGGACAAAACAGAGAAGATGAGGCAGAGACAAGAGTTGTGAATAAGTGTGTGATCACTGTGGTTAAAAAGTTATTTTTCTTTTGCCATTTGAGCTCTTGTGTATATTTGTGTGTCAGGTACCGGTTATTCTTGCGAAGCAGTACTTTAATCTGGTTGAAGTCGGGCCTCTCGATGACGTCTTCTGACCAGCAGCGCTGCATCAGCTGTCCCAACTCATCACTGTGGCTCTGAGGACACAGCAGTGGACGCAGGTATGGCCAGCGGCCCTCCACCACACGCTCTATGATCTCTGAACCACAAAAACAGAGACCGCAATGATAAGAAAAACAAACAAACATGCATTAAACATTCTTCAGACAGCGAGTTACACAACTCTCTATCACACAGGAAATAACATACACAAATTAGCACATGGAATTAGCATAGCAAATTTGATCGGACTCCCTGCTGGTGTGAGAGATAGAAAGAGAGCAAATGTGTGAGGGAAAAAAAAGAGATATAAGTGCCATTCACAGGCTTTGAGAACACCTCAGACTTATAACAAATATCTTCACAGAAATCAACAGGAGTGATGATGAAACCAAGCTGACTTTTTAATGACCTTTCTGTCCACTCCACACCTCGCTGCACTTGGGAAAATAAAGTATAATTTTTTTTATATATCTCCATCCCTCAATCTGGCTCTAAAACATGATTGGATGAGCTACATATAACGTTATTTTAAAGTAGCTGATATATACACTTCAAAGAAGGCCACATATTATAATGTGTTGACTAACAGCATACTAAAGTACTCAATTTTAATTGTAACTGTATACTGTGTTTTTTGATACTACATGTAAATGGTTAGTTGATCCAAAAATTAAAATGATTTCATTAATTTCTCACCCTCACGTTGTCTTTCAACAAAAAATGACCTTCACTCATCTTTACAACACAAATTAAGATATTTTTGATAAACAAAAACTTTTCTTTATAATATTACAGTTGTCAATTGCCTTGTTGTCTACTTCTATGTGGCATTCGACCAATGTGTCAGCTTGCCAATCAGAGTAGAGTGTGTTGTCAAAAGTAGGATCTATGTAGAAAACGAGGCATTTGAGAGGAGCTAAATAATGTACAGCATTAAAAAATGTATACATTTTGAATCTTATAGAGTGTCGACATATTCTGGTAATATACAAATATGCAAAATAATGATTTTTAAAATAGCATTATATGACCCCTTTAACTGTTAAGTTAATATATATCTATGTATATATTAAAATTGACATTTTAATTTTAATAAGGAGGTAAATGTTTTAAAACATTTTATTCAGTTAACACTTAAAGGCAGGGTAGGTAATTTGTTTCCTAAACGCTTTGTTTCCTAACCATCTCTGGGTAGCCTGCCGAAGCATGGTCATGGTGTTTTGGAGGAGTCGTACCCTACCTTTAAAAATATTATTTTAAGTATTTTGTGGTATGTACTACTTTTTAAAGATATGCATAAGTGTACTCAAATAAAATTTACCCCCATGTTGTTCAAAACCCATAAAAATTTGGTTTGTCTTCTGAACACAATTTAAGATTAGATTTTTTAAATGAAAAGCAGAAGATTGTTACTGTCCCACTGACTGCCAAGTAATGAACACTTACAAGGTACAGAAAAGTATGAAACACATTGTCAGAATAATTCATCTGCCGGCTGTGGTTCAATCTGAATGTTATGAAACTCTCTCTCACTGTAGAGCCATTTTGAAAAATATTTGCTACTAAATTAAATTAAATGACATCTGCACCAATTACGTTGTTCTGTTTCAGCCAGGCCACAAGGGTGTCTTTTCTTTTCAAATCAAAGAATGAATCTGTGTAAAAAGGGTGGCCTAATGTATAGTTGAGTTGGACTTGTAACCCAAAGGTTGTGGATTCGAGTCCCAGGTCTGGCAGGGATTGTGGGTGGGGTTAGTGAATAACCAGCGCTCTTTCCACCTTCAATACCACGACTGAGGTGAGACCCTTGAGCAAGCACTGTTCCCCCAGCTGCTCCTTGGGCGCTGCACCATAGCTGCCCACTGCTCCGGGCGTGTGTTCACTGTGTGTGTGCTTGGGAAAACATACCTGGCCACATGTCACATCCTTTTTCTTTGCGTTTCTTTAACATTTCACTACGGTGATTGCGGAGAGACAAATAGAGGAAGAAATTGTTGAATAAAGTCGATACATTTCTCTGGAACTCGGAAATTTACTTGGCAGTCAATAGGACAGTCACAAGCCTCCCAGTTTTCATCTAAAATATCATAAACTGTGTAACTGTGTGGGTAAGTGATTAATGTCACAATTTTAATTTTGGAGTGGCGTATCCCTTATAAGTATACTTCTGTTGCTCTGACACTTAATGGCATTCTCTCATTGCTGTCTTTGACTCCCTTTGTTCTGGTGGTGAGCTGGCTCTGCTCCAGACACGTCACTCATGTTTTGTTGTCTCTCTTTAATGCAGCCTCTGGTATGTGTGTGGTGATCCATTTACGAGGACAGGTAATATTCACTGAGTGTGTGTTTGAATCCATGACTCGGATATAAGCAACACTGACACAGACAGAATGTAAATAAGACTCAGAATATACTACAGAGCAAAACAAAGAATTTCTCAACCAAAATAAAGAAAATAACAGACAGTTACTTTGTCACAGCTGAAAGTGACCAGGACACAAACAAAAAATACTTCTAAAGGTTTATATGCAGCGTATCTTATAACCCGTATATTCATTTAATGTATATATAATGTATATATTCATTATATGTATTAAAAAGTATTTGACCACTTAAAAATGCCTGAAGGTCTTTGCAGTCATTTGTACAAATGCAAGAAAGTGTAATGCTAAATTTCTCCAAATCTGTTCTGATGAAAAAAAATACTCATCTACATCTTGGATGGCCTAAGGGTGAGTATTATTTTAGCTTTGGGTCAACAATTGTTTAACAGATTTAAAAAAAAAAAAAGTGAAATCTATACAGTATGTAAAATAAATGCCACATCTTTTAATATTTTGCTATGTAACATAATGACATTAAATGTGCAAAGATTATTTAGGCCACTCTCGTTAATGCTTTGACAAATGTAAGCTTTAATTGTGCTCACAAAATGAGTAAGCAAGAGAGAGGTGAGGTGAATGTAATCAGGTGACACAGAAAAGAAAAATGACATTGAAAAGCAAGCTGTGCTATCAGGGTAATTGCATCACTGCATAATCTGTATCTTATTAACACATTTTATTTAATGTTGTTTTGATTCACATCAAAGTGCTAAACGAGAAAGCACTCTCACCTGCATAATGTGTTAACCATTTTTATGGATGTGTTATGCTGAAATATTCATATTCACCAAAAAACTTCTACTGTAATTTGCTATTAAACAAGTGAGAACGTCTAGGTTACTATCGTAACCCACGTTCCCTGAAGGAGGGAACGGAGACGTTACATATGGGAACTCGCC
>JAUMHG010000065.1:4820937-4832872 GCA_032359395.1 Enteromius anoplus | reverse complement strand
AAACAAAACCAAAAACATAAGAAAACAAAGCAACACATAAAACGTTGAAGGGAAATCAAAGCAAAATAAAACAAAAATTCTAACAAAAATTCTATGCAAAACATCTAATTTAAGTGTTAATTACATTTAAAAAGTTGTTGGTGACATTATATGTTGATCTCTTCCTGCTCAGACTTTTATCAGAAAAATCTGGCTATAGGAGACTATAGTTGACTTTAAGCAGAACTTACCATAGTGTGTGCGATTCCACATCCTCTTATTGATTACGTCCCCTGGGGGCCTCGCACCCGACTGATCCAGAGTCTCATTTAGGGCATGAGAATACAGCATGACTCCATCGTGGAAAGAGCCAGAAATCAGATTCATCTGTAAGACAGAAGTCGCAAAAATTACACACTAGAATTAAATCTCCAAATAACTGGGGTTTAAATTCCATTACTTTTATAAGATTACCAGCTCTCTAGAGACCATAATGAAAATATTTTTGAAAGAAACTTGACAGCGTCGCAAGACTGTAATTCGATGACCCACACGAGACTGTGTGCTGAGAAAAATATCTGCGTTCCTAATGCTGTCCGTCATTCTCCTGTGACTCGACTCACCTCTGCTTCCCTGGTTAATATCACACATTCCTCCTAAATTGTTGTAGGAATGTGTTGAAATACATTCTGTTTTTTTCTTGGTCCATGTGTTTATTTTAACAAACAAAGTATTTGTTTAGGATTCAAGATAAATTCTAATTCAGTGATAGGGAGCTGGTCAATGAGAACTATTTTAAACGTGTTAGTTTTTTAGTCATATTTATATAAATGGTAATGTTTTCTGTTTTTGTTGTTATGTAGTATTTATGTCTGTAGCATGTCACATTACCCTCATGTGCTGCAATTTGCTAAATTATTGTTTTATACCTCATAATATTTTTGGTACAGCTATGTTTTGGTACTGGTAAACTACACAAGACTAGATTCAATCCTTCATCGCTGTGAACCCAACCTCTGTTACATATCAACAACATGCACACAAACTTCCCATAACCCTGAGAAGACAAACACAGCCGAGAGATGGCACGAAGGACACTAAATTACACTATGGCATGATTTATTACCCCTACATGACATTCAGCCATGATTACAACCACCCCACATGTGTGAGAATATTGTGAGAGAACGGAATGGTTTCTGTACTGCTGTTTCCCAGCAGTCTTTGGGGATGAGGGCTTTCACTGGGTAAACGTACATATTTCAGCTGTGGTGATGTTGGTATGTGAACATGTGTATGAGAGACGATTCAGAAAGCTCAGACTGACATGCGATTATTCAAACTGTGGGTCTGCTAGTATTGTATTTATCATTCTATTTGTTTGAATAAGAACCTGATCCTGCCCATGAACAGCATATACAATTTAGGCAATGTATGTACACAGATAAGCTGTTTACATTGTTTACAATTTGATCTGAATATAAACAAAATGTGTACTGTATATAGGTTGTTTACATATGTTACACTCAACCTGTCCTCCAACTAATTCGCCCGCATAGGTGGTTTGTACAATATCGGTGAAATACGACCCATCAGAGCGTATACTGCAATTGCACCCCTATCGGACATTTGCATATTAATATAGTCTACTATTCTTTTGGCTGTGTGATTCAGGTTTGGTGTAGTTCAGTTTGTAGAGAGATGTGTTATAAGACGATAATGCAGTCATGTGTTTGATCCCAGAGAACGCTGGGCAAACACACAAAGGTGTGTACTTAATGACAATTTTCATTTTGGGTGAATTATCCTTTTAAATTATAACTTAATAATAAGTAATAATAACAATGCTCAACCGTTCCTTATCTGCTCAGGGTTACCAGTATACACCTGCAACTCAAATATTTCACAATGAATTCTTCCAAGACCTAACTTAATGTAATGAAACAGTAAAGTCACTTTAAGAAACATTTAAGAAAAAGTTTATATTTTAAGCACCAGAGTGAATTCTATTAAGTAACCTGAACTTTTAAAGCACAGCACTGGGCAAAATATGTTCCTCTATCATGATTCAAATATGCAGTGCATCCTAAAAACTGATCATGAATAACTAATCTGGCTAAATTTAGGCATGGGAAAGATACATTTCCATCCAAAAATCAGCCATCTGTCCACGTAACAAATCATCCTTTCATCCATGGAATGCCATTACCTTTGAACAGTGTGTGTAATCTGAAGGCAAACTGGACAGGATCCCAGCTGACCTGATGAATCTAGCTTTGTTTTACTTTCTAAAATCTAGTCAAGTTTTTTTGTGAAATGTCTGTAACCCTGAGCTACAGCAATTCAAAGGTAGAAGTCAGTGGTGCAGAGCCAGATAGTTGCTGGCAAACCCTGAGCTCCGCTGTAGCGTAATGAAACGGAGGGGAAAATGCTCCAAAAAGCCAAAAGGAGACAGAGAGATATACGGAAGTGTGGTCGTCATAGCAACTATAGACAGAGCGTGGATTTCTCGATATGGAGCATCTGTGAGTGACAGTGGATTGGGAGATTACTGATTGCTGCTGTCCTGAGAGAAAGAGAATGGTGTGATGAAATGCAAATTCTAGGTAAAAGGTTGAATGGACTGAGAGAGTGGGAGGTGGGGAGGACTAGATGAAAATATGCCACCCAGACCAAAAACAACAACAACAACAACAACAACAACAAAAGCAACAGGTTGAAAGATGCAAAATAAAAGATTGAAAGTAATTACAGATTCAGACTAAGAGATACAAAAAGAGAGAAAGAGCAACAACATATTTACATGAGCTAAAGGGTTGTGAGCCACAAACAAATCTAGATAAACCACTGACAACAACTACAACAGACATACAGCTGCCTGGGTGATTCTATGCAATTGCTAGAGTGTGGCTATGCAGTTGCTAGGGAATTGTGGGTGTTGTTTTGCGGTTGGCAGGGTGTTTGGGGTGTTGCTGAACTGTTGCTAGTGTTTTCTGGATAGTTGCCTGGGTGTTACTATGCAGCTGACATGCTGTTCTGGGGGTTTCTACGCACTTGTTCTGATGTTCTGGGTGGTTGTTGGGGTGTTCCAATGCACTTGCCTTGCCATTGCTGTATTGCAGTTACCAGGGTATGAGACAAGAGTGGTTGTCATAGTGTTCTGGGTGATTAAAAGGTTATTACTACACCAGGGTGTTGCTGTACAGTTGCTAGGGTGTTCTGAGTGGTCACCTAAGCACTGCTTTGGATTTGCAGTAGGTTTTCGTGACATGGGTCGTCCAATCTGAGAAAAGTGCTCGACAAAGCTTTGGATTAAAGAGAGTATTTATGGAGAAATTAGGCCTCCCATGGTGAAATGGGAGGGGAAACTTGAGACACTCTGAAGAAGTGCATAGGTCACTGAATTAAGTACAAGCACAGAGAAAGAGAGAGCAAAAGAGTGATAGTGATAGAGAGAGAATGTGTTTGGCCGCAATAATATGATGGCAGTGAAAGGAACAACTAATTGGCGAGACAGACGTGTGAGCTGCGGGCAGAGGGAACCTTCCAAATGAGCTCAGTACCCTGGGGAAATGGATGGATGCATCAGGCTAACAGACTAGAACAACAGACGAGAAGAGTTGCAGGCACCTTATTAGACTTCAGAAAATAATTTGACTGTGCACAGAGCATACAGCATATCTCATCTAATAGTTATCTATGGAAAGCCAGCTGCAACTCTTTCCAGGCATTGCTAATAAGTCTTGGCTGTATTGCTCATAGTACACACACAAGCAGGGTGGCAAATCTACAAGCGGGAATCTTTGTTAATAAAGTTTGGAATACACTGCATGATTCTGACCAGATTTTTGCAACGATTTATATACGCACTTCACAGAAAATCGTGTCGTATATAATGGGCATTCATACTGCATTTCATCCAGTTCAGGAGATCAAACATGTTTGATATTTAGAGCTGATTTGTTGTTTTTATTTGTCATGTGTCTCTTAGCAACAAGGCACATCTTTCTGTTTGATTTTGTTGTTTGTTTAAATTACAAAAGTGTGTGATCTTTAGTCATTTATTGTATGTTTCCATAGTTTACAGTAACCTATTTAATAGTTTTTTTTATAGTTTTTTTTTAGCTTTAATAGTATTTTTTTTTTTTACCATTGGTATGAATGCATACGGTTATGAATGCATAAGTGCTAGACTACACAAGACCTAATTTCAATTTTATTACATACCTACCAAAAAAGTGTCAGGATATACAGGAAAAATACATATATTCCACAAAACAAAAACCCCCCATGACATGGGTTTTAATAAAAATACATAATTTTGTGAATTATACAGTATACCACATTTTTGCAATAAACTGAAGAGTATAGTTGAGCCAGTTAATATGTTTACATGAACAACAGCAATCCATTTTTAATAGGATAAAGACAATATTCTGACTAATAATCTACCATGTAGACAGAGATTTTTGATTACCTTAATCCAGTTAAAGTCACACCCGAAGTAAACACAAATCGAAATCTGAAGCATTCCTACTTTAGTTTTATAGTTGAAGAAGAGTCTAAACATATACGCACCTTAATCACATTATTACCATTGTGTAGGACTTTTCGTGGTATTTTTCGATAACACACACACACAGTTGACGCCAAATAAAAGAAAATGGCATAAACAACGCTGTGTTTGCTCTTTTACTCTTTTCCAAATTTTCTGTTAGTCATGAGACAATGCTTCCCTGCCAAATTTTTCAGGTTTCCTCTGTCTCACTATGATACATTAGGGAGCACTAACACGCATCTCCTGAATGAATCTTGAATGCACCGATCAAAAAACACAGACCAGGAAGAGGCAGAAACCAGCAAACTTATTTATGGAAATAATGTGATCATCAAGACTAATATAATTTAAATGAGAACTGCCTAATGCTATGAAAGGCCTGTGCAAAGTTTGAGAGTGCTGATGGAAGGCACCTACTGTACCTTTGCTTTGATAATATTACTGAACATGATCCAGATGTAGTATATGATAAAATGCAATATTCTTATCTTTTTGCTCAAAATGTTTTTTATGAAATCTACCCTACATTCATGTGTTGATAAAAACACTTTCCAGCTTAAAGCTAGAAAAAAATAGCTTTGAGAGTCCGATCTTTATTTTGTTAAGTATTTTGTTGAAGGACATGTTGTCATGCAAGTCAATAAACAAAGGGCGTATGTACCATGTAATAGAGCCCTGCATTTAGACCTTTTCCCGCCCCTCTGGCTGGGCTTCATGCCAATTTTGATGTCATAGTTCAGACGCGGGTCGGGCCTCGGGCCTATTTTAGGCTTCTTTTATTTTTATATTTTAAACATCCGTCAATTAATGATTAAAAGATTGCCATGCGGCGTCGGTGAATACAACACAAAACCGGGTTCTGCAGCTAAAAGTTTTATTCAAAAGTATTGTCCCACCGCAGAGAGAGAGCAGCTGTAAGCGCAGCGCAGCGGAAGAGTTCTGCGTTCAGATGCACGCAATAATCTTGCCGCAAGGCCCCAGCAAAGGTAATTATCATGAATGTGTCGGGGGGTAAACAATAGGAAGACATTTGAATTATTTACTCATGAACAAGTGTTTTCTGAGTCCCTTATTTTTTTTATTTCATTAAGTGGTCATTTAAAGCTTTTTATAGATATATTTATCATTTATCGGTTCATTTTTGTGAAACGCTCCTGTTCAAGACGAGAAGGCATAACACGCTTGTTTTGTGAAATCATGTGTAATGTCAGTGCACACAAATAAAAGTAGACCCTTTACAGTTCTGAATGACGTATTTCTCCTACCTTTATCAGAGAAAATAAACGAACATTTATTCTTTTAGCATTTAACGTTTAAACATTGTTATATGTCTGAACTGTTTTTAGCACGCCTATCGATTTTTTTAAGGCAAGTCGTGATGATTTGAGAAGGCTAAATTGATCAGTCATACTTTATGATCAGCTCACTGCTTGCCGCTCGGTACTTGAAAAAAAAACAAACTTATATTTAAAGAACAAAAAATGTCTAAATTAGCTTAACAAAAAACGGAACAAAATATAATCATTCTGCCATTACACTCAAAACTGAACTATTTTAACAGCTGAAACAGCAATGTAAGACATTTTGGTAGAAGGGGAAAAGACGGGCTCGGGCTGGTAATTCTGATAAGCTGTCGGACACGGGCCGGGCTCGGGCCAGAGCGTCTTAGGCCAGGGCTGGGCTCGGGCCTAAATTTGAGGCCCTTGCAGGGCTCTACCATGTAACATGTCCAGTTTTACCAGAAAATGGAGGAGAGTATCGTGAGGTTTTTATTCACGCGAATGATCTAGTAATCTAGAGAAATAACGAGACAGTGAATGAAAACTTTATGTAAAGCTCTTGTCTTTTTTTTGATACAACCAGACATGTAAAACCAGACATGTCGATTAGCACTTCGTTAATTGCTTCCGCAACCACAATTGATGTGAATTTTTGCTTGAATTTAAATTTTTCTACTTGGGCAAAAGTCAAAATTGAGTTCAAGGGAAGCAGACAGGGAATATTTCAAGGGAAGCAGAAAATCTCACAGCCAACAGTGTAGAAATAAATATGGCAAGGATCACATTATTACAAGAAATCCTCTAGAAGGTCATTAGTAGGTGGGTTGTACAAAACGCTTGTAATTCAGCTTCAGAGGATGGTTGGGCAGGAGGCTCATTTAGGGCACACGTCTTTACCAGCCCTGAGCTGATCTGGAGCTAACAGACTCCTGTTTGGTGACAGACTTGCACAAGGGGACCTGTAGATAAGGGTAATTACCACTCTTCCCCACTGTCAGTGAAAGGTTACTCATCGTGCACACATGGATTGGGGCTTTTTCTGGGCGAGTACCGGGTGACATTTACTGTCAGAGCACAAACAAGCAGAGCCAGCAACTTCAACCAACTTTGACTAATAACCACCGTCTCAGTCATCTCAGTTTTGGGGGGCCAGTCTCACTTTCTACCCCAAAACCTCTGGACAACCTAAATATAAACCTCTCTTTCCATGAGGCTTATGTTGTGCTTAGTTGTGATATTCTGTGAGAGGATATTGCGCCACAAATAAAAACACAAAACTGAATTCATTAAATTATTGCAAAACTTTGACATGCAAAACCTTTTAAGAAAAATTTCCATTCACACCATAGTCTATCTTAGCTAGGCTCAACACATACTATTGTTATTTCAACACAAAACGTAAATTTAACGTCACCCAACTCCTTGGATTTATGAGTAGGAAAAACTGTATTCGCATATACTTGTCACGCTCAGGTAATACAAACAAGGTTATTTCAATTTCAAAAAGGGATTTATTGAATAACCAAGGAGGCAGGCATTAACAGCTGCGGTCTTTTTTCTAGACCAGATTCAACATAAAGAGTATTGAACAAACACAAATGGCGTTGCAGGTAAGTAAACAGGTAAGTAACATAAATAGCCATTCAGCATCAACAAACTGCAACAGGTGAGTAAAGCAGGTAGGGAATTCCTCTTTCCTAAAAGTCAGTGCAAAACAGGTAAGTAAAGGGTAAGTATCTGAGAGCATTGAGAGCAGAGTCCAGAGAGCAGCGCTGAACCACAACAGCGTCAGATAACGAGAGTTCACACAGGTAGGTAGAAGGTAAGTTCACTCAGCAGTTCATTTAGTTCACACTTTCCATATCCTTCCCTTCCAGAAGTATAGGGAGTCAATACAAGAGGTATATAGAAGGTAAGTCTGTTTCCGTTATTCCAGTGTGTGTCCTTCTAATCCAGCTGTAGAAAGCATGCATCCACAATGGTAAGTATAATGAACTCCTGAGTTTTGAGATCGCTGAGAGGGCACACAAGTTAGTAAGGCGAGGTATTTAGGGAGGTAGAATAAAGGTCCAGAGAGGAAAGGAACGTCTAACCTTGAGCTCTTTTCTCGCGATCTTTTAAGTTTGTTTGATTGCGATCAGGTGATTCAGAATTCAGGTGAGATGCATCTGGTAATTAGTGGCTGTGTGCTCTCGCTGTCTGCAGGCTCTGTGACATGTGACAGTGACGGTGTGACAATACTCACATAGGGCCAGTTTTACTAAACAGGGCATATTAGCGCAAAAGCACAATTCTAAATTAGCGCTGATGGGTGTGGAAAATTCGGCAGATGATGTAATAACAATGCGCAAATTACAGATCACAGACACAACATCTTATTTACATAATGACCAACGCAATATACCAAGCTCAGCGCAAATGAAAGTAGCTGCAAAAAAAAAAAAAAGTACATTACATTCAAAAGAGTCAGTGGTCAAAAAATGAAGGGTTGCATGAAATTTTGACAGAAAGAATGACCAAAAACTATAGGGAAGATAATTACCCCAGAGGAAATTCTTCACCGCCTCCTCAACGGACTCACTCCTCTTCCCGCTCTGCACAAGTAACGGCCAGGAGGCCATCCTCCATGGCCCGGCTCACTCTTCACCATTCGGCCGATCCCGCTCCTGAAAGCGGTGCTGTATGGAGGCAAATCAGCATCAGCACTCCAAAAACCTTCACAATATGGAGGCAAATCAGTGCCAGCTCCCCAAAGGCAAATCCAGATCCCTGCGGATTCCAGTCCGTGTGGTCCGGGTCAGGATCCAGGTTTGTGGACCAACATGCTAGCTCTAATCCCCGCGGATTCTGATCCGCAGTTTCCCGATCCAGTTCCAGAGTTAAAGCCAGGAGTGCCGTTCCCGAGTCCAGTTCCAGAGTTTCAGCTGGTAGCGCCAATCCCGAATCTAGTTCCAGAGTCTCGGGCCAGGAGAGCCGATCCTGATTCCAGTCCCTAGTTTACAGAATCCAGCCCTTGAACTCGGGCTGCAAGAGCGCCACCATGAATTAGCGCTGCAAGAGCGCCCCCCAGAGCTCACTACACGAGAGGGCTCATAAATCCCCGCCCTTCCACACACCAGCGCCAGCAGAGCCATGCCAGCACAGCGCCAGTGCTCCCCGACTCCACCTCTGGCCTTCGAAGCCAGAACTCCGCCTCGGTCCTGCGACCCTCTGGCTCCACCGTGGGCCCTAATTTCCATTCTCTCCTTCGGTGCCGGTCTGCCCACCAGCCCCACCGGGCTCTATCGTCCCTCCAGCTCCGCCTTGGTCAGTCTTTAAGTGTCTACCCATGTGTGTTCAGTTCGACATCTGAGATTATTATTAAAAGAAGTAGTGTTTGCAAGATCTCTGCCTCGTGTTATCCTTCAACCATAGCCAGCATGACAAATCTCCCTGTTCTCTGTGGTGCCTCTCTTAGCAACAGCAAATGTAGCCATTTCAACTGGAAAATAGTTGAAGACATGCTTTTTGGGGGCATTAAACGATGCCACAAACACCAGTAATTTGAAGAGCACAAATGTTAATTAATTGACAGGGAAGCATCTGAAAGGGAGACATCATTGCTTTCTCTGAAAAGTGTTTTTTATATACATATAAGTGTGATTTGACAGTCAGGCTGATACAGACTTCAGCAATCATTTTTAATTCTAGTCTGGGTAAAATATTTATTTCTATGCAAATGAGGCATAATATATACAGACAGTAAACAGATTTAGAAAAAAGAAAATGCATTCGGTGTCTTCTTTTACTTCTAGCCTAGTAATACCAATCTCACTTTGCTTCATAGACAGAGTCTGGTGGGGGCATAATTGAAAAGCGTTTACTTTCTCTAGAGGTGGGGGGAGCTTGTCTGAAGTTTAAAATCATAGGTGTACCTGTAAGCCAATGACATGTTATGCGCCAACTCAAACTTCTGCTGTAAACAAAGGTATGCGGCGAAAACAAAACCATCAAGCAAAATACTGCAACTTAATTGCAAGATTACAGCATGACATGGAAATATTCAAGGAGTGGAAAAGAAATGAGACACTGACCTGTCTGTTACTGATCGGTAGCAGTTAATAAATTAAACTTTTCTCAAAACCTATCAGGAGTAGGGCCACAACATTTCAAATGTTGTGAACCAAACCAACACATATTCAAAATGTGAACCAAACACTCTTAAAGGGTTCCGTTGGCAAATGCCGGGAATGTCACGTCTACGTCACGGCTCTAAGCCTGCCTCTGTTCGTTGATTGGTCCGGCCGTTTTGGAGCTGGAGAGAAACCCTAAGATAGCCTGTTATATTAGACTGGGTACAGAAGTGAAGTACAAAGTCTGAAGTAGTCAGGCTATTGGATTTCTGAATTGCATGAAATGTCAAGGTTTTGGCTTTGTTTTACTGGTTCATACTAGCTAATGGTAATAATGAAAATTTAGTTTGACCAATAATGCCGATAAAAATAAAAATTGCCGAACACCTTCCTACAGTTGCTTAATAAAAGCGGGCTTTCCACACAAAAAAAGTGCATGTATCATTAGTATGAGAAAAAATTTGATCGGGCTGGGATCGGGCTCGGACATAAAAATCTTAATGCCTTTCAGGCTTGGGTCGGGTTCGGTTACTGCTCTGTTGTGTCCGTCCGTTTTGTTTTGGCTTCGTTTTGCTATTGACACACTCTCTACAGTCATAATTCATTTTATATATCTATAAAATGTATTATGACTGTAGTGAGTGTGTCAATAGCAAAACAAAGCCAAAACATTGACATTTTAGGCATTTTCAAAATCCTGGCCAGGAAATGTCTGGTCAAAGGAAGACATATAGGCCGTTTCTTAAACAGAAGACTGCATCCTTCGGAGGCTGCATACGTCAAAAAGAAGATCTTATTTTAGAATATTAAATATTAAATATATATTGAATATTACAAATTTGAACATTATTCTTAATAAGTGTAAATTATAGTATTATGCTTAAGACTCGTGAATATAGTGCTTAGTTAACTGAAAGAAACCATGCTTGATGACGTATGCAGCCTACAAATGCATTCTCCGAAGGATGCAGCCTTCCGTTTGAGAAAAGGCCGTAGTCACCTTATTTAGTAAGTTTTTGCTTGTAACTGTGTTCCTTTTATTCCAAATACACCAGTAGTTCTTGACTCTCTACTGACACCTATTGGCCTGGATGTATAAAGCTTGTCCAGTAACCATTGCAGTTTCACAACTGTTTGCTGTTGACTGTCCTTTTTTTGACATTTGACATATGTGCATAACGGACAATTTTGAATTCAACCACATTTTATGGCCTCATGCTTGGCACTTGAAGTTGCAGCTTAAATTGTCAGTCTGTGGTGTGAAAGCTGTGGGTCATTGCAGTTTGTTTCATCACTCCAGCAGGGATGCTTGTTTGGACATATATTTTCCCACTCATTCTTATTGAGTCTGGACCTGTGGATCACACACATGCTGATGCATGCTATCAGTCTCACTTCTTTTGGCGTTTAAAGAATCAAATCAGGTGTCTGGAGTTTGTTGCATCTTTTAAAACCTAGCACTCAAATCCAGCTTGTGTGCTGAGCAATTGCCCTGTGCCAATTGCAATCTACACAAATGTTCTTAAGTTCATGCCTTTATCTGATTTACATAATTACTTTAGCGAATTGGGTGCTAAAACAATACAGAAAACCCATGAAAGTAAACAATGCTATCAGCAGGCGCACTTCATTCCTATTGTCTAAACCTGGGGGTAATTCTTCATAAGACACATCCCGGAGGTGAACTGAGAGTTAGTGCGCAGCTGTAATCTATTAAGAGAAGTTGAAATCTACTGCATCTGGAGAAGCCAGAGAAAACCTTCTCATTCTTGTTTTAGCTTCAAAGTCACTGGGGTCTTATATGCGCACTAGATTGACGTTCATTCAACAAGGGAACCGTATGGTTTCAAAACCTCATCAGGAACAGAAATCTAATTCCAGTGGTTTGGTCTCAAGAGATGGGTTTCAAAAATCTGTTTAGAATCAATGTGTAACGCTCATGCTTTTCATTTGCCTTATGTCATTGTTTAGTTTTGGTTTAGTTTGCACTCTTCCTGTTTTTCCTT
>JAUMHG010000065.1:4803924-4820837 GCA_032359395.1 Enteromius anoplus | reverse complement strand
GATTTCGTGTTGATAGTTTGTTTCTTTGAGCATTTCTATATTAAATTGCATCAAGATATATCCTGTCCTGTCTGATCATGTCTTCGCCTGCCTGCTACAACACAGAACCGTGACACAATGCAAGGCTTTACTGCATTTATTTCTGAAATAAGTACTTAAAGGCAAAATATGTAAGATTTTTGGACATACAATATCCAAAAACAACTTGCAAAGTGTTATATATTTTATGCAGTTATGTACTGACGTTATTTCAAAAGGTCTGTAGGATTTGTAAATTCAAAGATAATCCAGATTTAAATAATGAACCGTCCCTGTTCATTGTCGCCTATTAATGACACAATATCCGCACTATCCTCAGTTTCCGCCAGTGAATACTACAGCAACACGCGTAGACAAATGCGGAAGTGGTAGTTTACTGTGCATTTTGGTATTGTAGATCATGGATCATGATTACACTCTCCACAATTCCAAAAACCGTAGATGTATACAAACCGAATTGGATATTGGAATAGTCAACGAAATAAAATGAGAAGAAATATCGTCGTGGTGTTTCCGAAATGAAGAGAGCTTCGTGGAAATCTCGGACTGGACAGAGACTTCACTCTCGTGTGTGTTTTAATAGATGGATAAGCAAATATTTATTATTCATTGTGCAAGTAATAGTCATGTACAGGTGGTTAGGTGATTAAACAGATATAAATGAACTTTTCATCAGTGAATATGATTTGTCCCAATGTTCAACGCTCCGTCATTGAACTTTGCCTCTGTTTTGAAAATGCAACCTCTGGTGGCGAAAACTTACATATTGTGCCATCAAGTAGTAAAATTATACTAAAGTGTGTTATTGATGAACTCTTACCAGAGAGTCTTCCACGCTGAAATTATACATGTCCATGGCATCTGTCTTCATTTTGGAAACAAAGTCCTTGTACTCAGGGTTCTGAGGCTCTCTGTAGGTCAAGATCTTCACGCTCTGTAAGGATTCAACAGAAAGACAAATTTTGAGTTGTATAAAGTACAAGATAAAAAGTGCTCATTCATTCACACTGGTTAGGATAAACACCTATGAATCACAGCAAGCAACGAAGCATTTCAACTAATCTAATCTTTAAATCAGCTCAAGGAAGGTGCATGGAGCAGATTTGACAGTGAAAAGCAACCTGGTCTAATAAAAAGTACTTAGGTACTTATTGCTGTTTTTATTATGCTAAATATATGTGGACTGTTGCTAAAACTTAATGCTCTATCATGTTGGAAATATGCCCTACACCAAATCCAACCCTAAACCTACCCGATATAAAAAAGGCATGTTTTGATGCAACCATGTCTTTTCAGCTTCGTTTTACACGGATTTGAACTGTTTTGTCAAACTAGTTACACAGGATGCAAACCAGAGCTCCTTGCCCTTTCAAGTACATCTCAGTACTCTGTGAGCTACTGAACAAACCAACCATCTATGAAAACCCAAAACATTTGTGTGAAAAGATTGGTAAAAAGGCATGAACCACAACCAGAAGGTGGACATTTTTAGACAGGTATTAGAGAACAGAATGCATAGAGTAGAGTCTACATGCTTACCAGCAATATTTGGTCGGTGTGATGACCAAAGAGACAGTGGAAATGTGGAAATGTATCACAAATGATACTGTAGACAAATGGAAAAATGGTAACCGTAAGAGGAAACCTTTACCACAAAAGATAACAGTATGTGTATACAGATGTGTGAGTGTCTCAGTGTCTAACAAATAAAATTCTCTCCAGGATAGAGGACAACAAACAGGACAGCAAACACCACTAATGAATATTCAGTTATTCCAAATTGTTATTGTATATTAAAAAGCACTTTCCTAAGTAGTGCTTCTTGTTTGGAAATCTGCTTTTAAATTAAAAAGGTGGCACAAACGAACAACAGCTCTCTCCACAAAGCCTGTAGCATTTGTTTTCACTCTTTCATGGTCACCTCCTCTGAGAAAATGTTTTTATGTCATCCATTGATGTCCATTAATTCCAACTGTGTTGTTCCAAAATTGAACCTCAAACTATTTTCTTTTGCCTCTGAGCCACAAACTGCTAAAATATGAAAATCTGAGTGAAAAGGCTGTTGTCTAAAAAATCGAGAAACAAACATTCTTAAATCTTTAAACTCGGAACAAGCCTCCATGTTGTTAATTTGTATCTTTCCTCTGAGGACTGTCAGATTTGTATGTAACAGATTATAATTCATGTGAAGCGGACAGGGATAATGGGACCTAAATCTGATAATAATAGAGTGTGCCTGAAAGATTTTCAATAGCACAGAAAGACAACATAGATAAACAATACTAAAAAACATTACAGTGACATGACTAATGAAAAATTGAATGCAGAAACTATTTTTCTCTCAGAAATTGCTAGTAAAACTTTTAAAGTGAAATTTTGAAGTAGAGGTATTTTCTTTTTATTTACCGCTTGCCACCAGGTTTGGTGGGGGCCTGGACGGCACTAGATGGAGGCTGCTGTGTTGGCTGCATGGGAAGGGGGGCGGTGTTTGAGGTAAGACACCAGTTCAGTCTGTGTGACACGCTGCTGTCAATCAACTATCGGGGGAGTGGCCTCTGTCGGTGTGACGCCACACCGACATGCTTTTGAGAATGGCTTGATTTCAGAAGGGGCAACTTATTCTTCTTTCAATTTAATAAAAATACTTGTGGATCTTTATCATTGTAGGGTGGTTGTGTACACATTTAAAAAAGTGGATGTACCACCGTATAACCCTTTTAAAGCTACAGTCAGTTTTAAATAAGTCATATGATGTTGCTAAAAATAACATTATTTGGTGTTTTGGTGTAATGCAATGTGTTTAATGAGTTTAAGGTGCAAAAAACACATTTATTTTCCTCATACTGTTTTGTTTCTCCTCTAAGCCCCGCCTCTTAAACAGGTAGATTTGTACAAAGCTCATTGTTCGAAAAAAGTGAGGTGTTCTCTGATTGGCCAGCTATCCAGTGCACTGTGATTGGCTGAATACCGTAACACTCCAAAGAGAAAGGAAAATTGAAACACAAAGTGTTATTCCATGTGGTGATGTATTTTCAACTAAATCAGAATTCAGTTTTAAACTTAGCGTCTATTTATGGTGTAGGGGGCAATGCAATATTCAAAATGGCAATGTATTTATTATTTAAATTTACATTTTCCATTACCCCACGTGCAAAATTTGGTGCAGAAGGAAAATGTAAATTAAATAATATTATTTACATTTGGCATTTACAACAATCATATTACTATGTAAACTGCATACTAATTTTAATGCTATTAATTGATTTGATATGTGTAACATGTCTAAGCAAAAATAGTGGCAAAATTATCATTTAAATCTTATTTGTCCTAAATGCATTTAAACTAACAGTTAGGACACGTATGATTGCATTTTCATCATGGCGCCACGGGATATTTGTAGCAAAATTCATATATTTATATATATTTTATACAAATTATAATTTTGCTACTATTTTTGCTTGGACATGTTTCACATATCAAATCAATTAGGGTTATACATTTTCAGCATTTCTTACACAGCATTAAAACTAGTATGCAGTTTACATATTAAGATTATTGTTGTAAATGCCAAATGTAAATAATATTATTTCGTTTACATTTTCCTTCTGCACCAAATTTTGCACATGTGGGGAAATGGAAAATGTAAATTTAAATTAGAAATATATTGTCATTTTGAATATTGCATTGCACATTGAATTTTGCTACACATATGCTTCCATAAGCATGAGGTTATGTCAAAAAATTGTTGATGGCAGAATTGATGGAACTGCACGCTTACAGTACGTCTTCTTAATTCTAATTTTGTCACTGTTTTGGAGCACACTGGCTTAAATATTGATTTTGATTTCAGGGGGACTTTCTCATGACTTTGGCCAACTGCTTGATGAGTATGTTTGCTTTGCACTGCAGTCTTCAGCTTTTATTACATAAACATTCAAACACAGGACAGTCAACTCTGATGCAAACAGTTGATGAAATCATTTGCTCTACCAACTGTTAGCTGTATCATGATCCTAATGGAATGATTCCTGTCTTTGGGTAAGTAAATGTCAGCTCACCACAGCTGTTAGTTAATGTCAATGAATGTAAATAGACCCACAGCGAGTCTGTTTAAAAACTCATTATAATGCAGTTCCTCAGAGTGAAGAAAAACCTAGTCCTGACAGCCACAACACATCTCTATTCAGATTTTTTCCCCATATTATCCTCCACAAGGTGCAACTCTTTAAATTGATTACACTTCTCTTTATAAAGCTGTATGATATGAAGCAGGGATAAAAAGATATTTTACATATACATTTCTGAAACTCCTGTGACTAAAGTGACAGCGAGATCCTAGTAAACCTTCACTTTCATGTAATCATTATTTCATTTTAAAATAAGCTTTTTAAAGCAGCACTCACACATTACAACCAGATCCCACCAACAACATTAACTGCTCCAAAAATATGTTCAAAAGGATTCAGATAGCTAACAGAAATATGTGCGACATGGTCTTGTCCCAGCCTAAATAAACATTTAGAAAGTTCATTTTCAGGCGCAGTAGGGGGTGACGTTTGGCAGTGAGCCACATGAAGACGCGCAGCCATGCGACAGCCCTCACAAGCACCTCCAGAGCTGTCATAGTTCTGCGTATTTCAAATATACAGTCATATTTCTCTGCGATATTGAGCCAAACGGAGCACTGTCTGATTCTAACTGAAAAGCGGAAACATCTGCAGCTGGCTGCTAATCACATCAACAAAGATCACAAATATGTTTTCACAGTGAATATGCCTATTCATTTCCATCAGAAAGCTGTGGAGAGAATCTATGTATTTTCATGGCTCGATAGATCCTGTGTTATGGTGTACTAACTAAACCAACCAACCTACATAACAGAGAAACCCTGAATTGGGGGATTTGAAGTTTTGATATCTGGCAACCACACACATGAATGCTTGCGAGGAAGAATCGTGACTGCAATATTTTGTCTTTTTTTTGTTTGTTTTGAAGAAAGTTTATATTTTTAAAATACATTTTAGTCTTGTCTTTTATTATCAACTATATTGCATGTGGATATAGCAACAGTTATCGTTTATTGACCCGTCTCATCATTGTCTCATTTTTTTATAATGGGAAAAAAGCTTTTTCATCATAGATTTCGTTAAAGTCGCCTTATGATGCAATTTTTCCTTGCAAAATTTCCTTTCTCTTTAAAGTGTTACAAGCTCTTGGTGCATAAAGAAGATCTGTAAAGAAGTTTCACAGACTAAAGACTCAAAAATCAAACTCAAAATTCATGACTTACAACTCTATGCAAAGAATCATTATTGGACTACTACTATTGACATAAAACTGCCATCGGCAGTTACATTTTCAATACCTTCCAATACCAAAAGACATAAGAAACATACAGTTCCTGACACGTCAGTTTCAGGTGGTTCAGTCCGATTTGGTGAAGTGTTTCACCAAAGCAGTTAAAATGAATAATTAATTTGTGAAACAGACACCACTAACGACAGTGTTGGGCAAGCTAAATGTAGTGAGCTAAGCTATCAGTTTCTCTACATTGAATTAAGCTTAACTAATCTAAGGCTACTACCCTAAGAAATGTAGCAAGCTAAGCTACAGCAACATGGTAAAAGTAGTTTACTACATCTAAGCTATTTTTTTTATTGAACCAACTTTAAATCAATGCTACCTTAGTGATAAAAAATGTCATTCAAACAGATAATTGTGCAATTATTTATTTAACAATTGTTCCAAAAAAATTTGGCAACAAAAAGAGCTTCGCTACTGAAAAGCTACAGTATTTTTATTCGGAAAACAGCGATGCTACCAACACGCTACTGAAAAATGTAGTTAAACCAGTAGCATCACTACTTGTAGCGACGCTACTGCCCATCACTGACTAACGAACATTAAATCAGTAAAAAAATACAGATTTTTCCATAAATCCATAAAACCTAAAATGTTGCTACTATTTCTTTTTCTCTAAAACGGCACCAATCATAGCCATTTTTTAAAAATAAACATAAATTAAATGTAAAAAAAAGGTTAAATCCATAAAACCTAAAAATGTTGTTACCGTAACTTTCACAGTAAAGTTCTGCCAATTACAGCCATTTGTAATAAATGAAAATTCACTAGTTCCCACTACCTCGGCGATAAAATAGCTTGTTTGGCGAACTGTCATGCACATCAAACTCACTTTAAATGCCTCCTTGGCTGCATTGTCATCAGCATCTCCACGTGCCCATGGTTTGGCAGGGTGTCTCTGCAGACTGTATCCAAACAGATCAATGAAGAAGAAGGCGTACTCCTCCTGAGGAAGACCCAACCTCAAGAACTCCACCATCAGCTTGCGAAACGTGTCCCACTTGCAGCATATATACACAACTGCAAACACAAGATAGGGAAACTCAATTATCTGCCTTAAGGATATTCATTGAGGGGGAAAAAATGTTGAGACTTAATGAGAATTCAGTCCCGCTTATTACTACAATGGAATGTGCTTGTGTGGCAAATTAGCTGTGGTTTGTACTGCAAATGCAGAAGCACCTGAAAGTCTGACACTTTCATTTGCAATTAGGCTGGAGGTTATTAAAATTGACGAGCTGAAACTCCCTCCAAGAGCCAAAATGGAAGTATAGCGCAAGATGATATTGTGTCTCCCAAGCTGTAGATCATGGGATTTTCTGCTCTTAGTTATTTTTAAAGAATTTTAATTTGATACAAATGACGAAATGAGTTGCATTCGAAATGCATGCATTTTGTTGATGAGAAAAAAACATTTTTATGAAACATTTTTTAAAATGTACTAACTAAAACAATGGCTGGAGGTAAAATTACATAATCTCAGATTTGATAGCTAAACATGTATATTAATAACTTTGTGCACTCATATATATAGGGATGCTATGGGATCTTCTAAGCTCCATTATTAGATCTGGCTCCATAAAGACCGAATATTTGGCCACATGTCAAAAAATATTAAACTCACATACTAGCTCAGAATAATAGTAATCTATAATATTAATAATGTATTAGACCACTTCTTTTGTTAATGAAATTCATATTGACATTTGACTAAACTAATTAATTTAATATTATATTATTTTATAGTGACATCAAGAGGCAAAGTCTAAAAGGATACAGCATGCACTGTTTACACATTAATTCCACATAATTAGAAGCAAAGTGTACATTTTAAATCACCATGTAGCATTTTAAAAATCCATTTTCATGATTTTTTTGTATTTTTAAGTTACACAAAATGTCATTTTGTTCTTATTTTACTGAGAGAAGACCCTAATGTATGCAATTTGCTCTTCATTATGTTGTGCTACCACTAAAAAGCTTGCTCTTTGCCATTAACTGAAAAACAAAACAGACATGAAATTGCCCAGCACATTCATTTTTTCTAAACTTCTAAATTGCTAAATAGATGCTTTTTATGACTGAGTCAAAATAGTTGCAGGATTAACAGAAAATGTTGTTTTAAGAACATGTACCTGGGCAAATCATGTTATACAATCAACATCTGTCGCAATAATTATACCAAGCACTACATGTTCCAAGGTTTACAACATCAAAGTTATGTTTATTATTACTACTATTTTGCTATTTAATAATCTGCAGCCTTTTCTGAAAGTAAGAAGACAAGAGGCATTATTCTGTACGTGAGGTGTTTGTGCCGCATTGGCGTCACTAAACAGATGTGCAATAATTGTTTTCAGGTTTCTCAAACACTCCCATCTGCTATTGGTCGCACAAACAGATTCCTTCCTTAAACTCACACCACTGGTTGAGACTAGTGGTTGACCAATATATCGCATACATTTTTCAAATATTGCACAGGCTGATCATTTTTTTGTTTTTGGCATTTTGGCGCTGAGAAATGAAGTACCTGAGCACACATTGCTTAAATTCTCCCTCTTGTTTTAAGTCTATCTAATAATCACATAGAACTATTAAACAAAAAGATTAAAATGTATACAAAAAAGTATTCTAATGATTGCTTTACTGTAATATTATTAGTAATCGAAAGGAAACATAATACTTTCTCTTTAGCATTCAGCAAATATGAATTAAGATCATTTAAACAAATCTTTAAACAATTGAGATCTTGTGAAGTGTGCATTTGTATCCTACATGATCGTGTGTTTTCTGTTTGACCGTTGGTTCTGTGTGGACTGAATGGGGACAGGAGGAGATGTTTTAGCTGATGTAGGCATGAACAACAAACTATAAACTTCTGATTTTAAATAATACTGCGCTTTATGCATTTGCCTGCTGTCATATTCATTTCATTCACTGTATGCTGTATGTAATATGAGTGTTAACTTGGATTTATTTTTAAAATGTCATTTTTGAGATACTAAATCAAACAAAATCAGTGTTTGAGTAGTGCCACAGAGCCTTAAAGGGTTAGTTCACCCAAAAATGAAAATTATTTCATTAATTTCGTTCCAAACCCATGAGACCTTCTATCATCTTCAAAAACAAACTGATATATTTTTTATAATATCAGAGAGCCATCCGAACCACCATAAATGGCAACATAACTCAAATTATCCCTGCTCTAGAAACATAGTAACAACACCAGTAAAGCAGTTCATGTGACATCAGTGGATCAACAGTTTTGTGACGCAACGAGAATACTTTTTTGTGCAAAGAAAATAAAAGTTTACTCAACTATTCTTCTCCCATGACTTACAGCACGTCTTCCCGCCATTTTAAAGAGTATTATAACACGCTTTCCTCTAGGCGTAAACAGCTGCAGATTATGCACATGCATGTGCTTTCACCTGAATGTAAACAAGGCTGATTACGTCAAACATGTTAAAGCTTGCGTGTGTGGTGCATTGTGATATTCTCTTAAACGGCAGAAGATATAAGTGAGGGGAGAAGAATGGTAGAGTAAATTGTGCTATTTTTTTTTCTTTGCGCAAAAAATTACTGCTTTTATTCACCCTTCCAGAGAAAGATTTGATGTTATTGTGGTGCAAAAGTCATTGGACAATCTGTAATAGTAACTGGAGCGCAGTATATGTCTGGCATATGAAGCAATGCAAACAGGGAGTCATGTGCTTCATGCTCCTAAATGCCAAAGAGATGTGAGATCGCCACGGCAATTACCCACAGACCCGCTCCTAATGATGAGCTTGATGAGAATGAGAGGTGAGGTGTTAATTACAGCTGTACATTTAAAAAAAAAAATAAATGTTTGGAATAGAGTATTACTGCACTGGATAATGTGCATCCCATGTCTGTCTCTTCCTATGTAGTCTACACAAACAGACTGAAAGTCTGATAGACAGAAAGACAGGACTGAATAATTGATATTTTTAAAGAAATTACAGTTTCTTTGGTACATTCATGTGACATTCATGTGATTATGTATAATTGTCTGTGGTTTCCTACATTTTCAGTTGCTAATATCATGTTGCTCAAAATATTATTTAGTATATAGTAGACTTTTTGTACATTTAAAAAAAATGGTTCAGATGAGTCCTCGCTTTCACCAATGAAAATAATATAGATCAACCAATTATAAACCAGCCAGACAGATACACAGAATAAAAGACATCAGAGTGATATACGACAGGTAGACAGAAAGATTAGATAGATAGATAGATAGATAGATAGATAGATAGATCGTTTCATCTATCTATACTTCCTATCACCTGTTGAAGTCTTTGAAATCCTCTGCTATCATGCAGTAATTTTATAAATAATTGATCATGGAGCCACCCCCGGTGACAGAAGACAAAGTGCTGTATCTGTTGCTATGGCACTCGGAAAAATACTGTGATACTGGAGTGAACCAGACTGATTTATGTCCAAACTCATAGATGTCATAAAACCTAATCACATGCCACAACAATAGCAGAAAGCACTTGTGTCTCTCAGGTGTTCAGCATCAGCGCTGCAGTGAGAGATTCACAGCAGGTGGGGCTTAAATAACAGTGACAGATGTGAGAGCGCTCGTTACTTCGGATGAAAAGGTTACCAAACAGGACCACACACAGCTCTTCATTTATGATGCACTGGGAAGCACCCATAAGTCATTATCCTCTGCAACTGGCCCAATAACAGTCTGTTATTCTCCACACATATGGAAGTGAAGGAAGAATGGAACAGAAGCACGTGCACGAGAGCTCTACAGCCCCACTCATGGAGTATAGCTGTAGAGTGCAGTCTTTTCTAAAAAACCTATGAGGTTTTTAACAGTGGACATCTTGTTCTAATTCTTGGAAATAGTGACTTTTTCCAAGTTTTAATACACTTATTTCTTGGAAAATAATTCAATTATGTACTGTGCTGCCTGTCTCCTTCACCTTTCTTTCTTTCCTTTATATTGAACAGACTTGTTTCTTTCCCAACAACATGAATCACTCACCACATGATAAGGTCATGGATTGAAATATTTAAGGTATAGTTCATCAAGACCCTGCTGCCCCCCTCACTGGACCCACTGCAGTTTGCTTATCGTTCGAACCGTTCAACGCCATCTCCACCACACTCCACCTGTCACTTACACACCTCGACAAGAAAGACACTTACGTCAGAATGCTCCCAGCACCCAGCACCTGATCGGGAAGCTGAGCCTACTGGGCCTGAACACCTCCCTCTGTAACTGGATCCTGGACTTTCTGACCGAAAGACCTCAGGCAGTGCGGATTGGGAACAGCACCACCACACTGGTGGCCCCCCAGGGCTGTGTGTGCAGTCCCCTGCTGTTCATGCTGCTGACTCATGATTGTGTAGCGACACACAGCTCCAATCACATCATCAAGTTTGCTGATGACACGATCCTGGTGGGTCTCATCAGCAAGAACGACTAGTCAGCATACAGAGAGGAAGTGCAGAGGCTAACGGACTGGTGTAAAGAAAACAACCTGTCTCTGAAAACATCGATAAGACAAAAGAGATGCTTGTTGACTTCAGGAGGACACGGAGCGATCACTCCCCGCTCAGCATCGACGGCTCTTCTGTGGAGATCGTCAAGAGCACTAAATTCCTGGGTGTCCACCTGGAGGAGAACCTCACCTGGTCCCGCAACACCAGCTCTCTGCACAAGAAAGCCAAGCAAGGCCTCTTCTTCCTGAGAAGGCTGAAGAAGGCCCAGCTTCCACCATCAATTCTCACCACCTTCTATAGAGGAACTATCGAGAGCATCCTGAGCAGCTGCATCACTGTCTGGTTTGGGAATTGTGTCACATCAGACCGCAAGTCCCTACAGCGGATAGTAAGGACAGCTGAGAAGATCATCGGTGTCTCTCTCCCCTCTATTGAAGACATCTTCACCACACGCTGCATCCGCAAAGCCACCTGCATTTTGGCCGACCGGACACACCCCTCACACTCACTCTTCACCCTCCTGCCATCTGAAAAAAAGGTACCGAAGCATTCAGGCACTCACATCCAGACTGTGCAACAGTTTTCACCCACACGCCATCCGTCTCCTCAACACAAAAAGATTGGACTATTAAACACACACACACATAGATAGATGTGTTTTAAAAATGTATAATGTTAATTTAATTTTAGAATGTTAAGCTGGATGTCTCTTCTTAGTTAACTAGCTAGTCAGTTTTTTTCTGTGAATTTTTTTGTTGTAACCTTTGTCATATGTAGCACCTTGGTCCTGGAGGAACGTTGTTTCGTTTCATCATGTACTACTGTATATGGTGGACATGACAATAAAAGCCTACTTGACTTGACTTGACGATGTGAAAAATTATTCTCACCCTCTGGTAAATCCATAATTAAGATGCCTTTTAGGGATTAGTTGACCCCAAAATTAACAATTTGTCATTAATTATTCACCCTCATGTCGTTCCAAACCCATTAGATCTCTGTTCATGTTTGGAAGACAAATATTTTTTATGATGTCAGAGAGCCATCTGACCCTCCATAGACAGCAACACAACTGAAATGATCCCAGATACAGAAACTTAGTATATAGAAATTAAGGTCTTCTGTGTTTGGAACAACATGAGAGTGAGTAATTAATGACAGAATTTTAATTTTTGGGTGAACTAACCCTTTAACTTCAAACAAGTCCATCAAACAAATATATTGGTGGATTTCAATGTGAGAGGACAACAGAAGATGGATTTTTTCCTTACAGGAAGTTTTATTATAAACTCATATTTTGGTCAGAAGCAACAGTTTAAAATTAAATCATGATAGATGGAAGGTTTTATTGCTTACAAACACAGCTTTTCTTCACATGATGTTTCACGAGTTTGCGCTTCCTTATGACGATACATTTAGCGTGTTTGGCGTGCTGTATGGGAGGCGAGCCTGGAGATCGGCGAACCCCTCGTGCCTCTCTGGAGTGGGAAGGTGCAAAACTAGGCAGGAGATGGGGCGGAGGAGGGAATGCGAAATGAGTCATCGGGTGAGGAAGGAAAGCTGAGTAGCCTCTTCGGAGGTGGAGTAAGGTGGGCTGAGGGAGTACTTCTGCGCCCTCAGCGGAGATCGGAAAAGCTTAAGGCACCTTAGCGAGGGTAGTATAGGAACCAGAAAAGATTTAGGATGGAGGGAGAGAGAGAAGCCTCTGAGGAGGCAGGTGGGGAGGCCTCTGCGGAACGGCCAAGCTGGGTGAGACTTTGAAGAGGTAGAAAAGGAAGAGAGCTGCGCCTCTGCGGAGGCGGGAAAGGAAAACCTCTGGGTGTGCCTCCACAGAGGCAGGCTGAGGTGGGGCCTCTGATGAAGGTGGGGCAAGCTGGACGAGACCTCTGTGGAGGTGTGAAGAAGGGAAAATCTTTCAGAGGTGGGAGATGGTGCCTCCAAGAAGGTGGGATAGAATAGCAAGAAAGCCTCTGCGAAGACGGGGATGGGGATTGTAACGCCTGCAAAATTAGAGACAGGAAATAATGACAGATTATTGACAGTGGACAGATTATTAATATTGATACAGATTAGTAATATTGATAAATACTTTTTATTGATGAAACATTATGTTAAAAATTTGAGTGCATTAAATACATTGAGTGACCACAGAGAAGTAAAATTATTTCCTGCATTGCTGTAAAGACTATACGTCATTGCGCACGGCTTGCGGCCTCGAATGGAAGCGGCGGGCTCCCTAGGGATTTCGGGCGGAGCAGCGGCTTGAAGGCTGGCTGTGGGTGGGAGAGGAGCTGGGTTCTCTTGATCGAACTCGGAAGGATATTCAGAGTTTAGACAGCTTGACTGGCAGAGCAAGATCACGTAATGCGAAACGAGATAAGGAAGGGAAGGTAGTGAGCTTATTTAAGGAGGAGGCTTGTAGTTTTGATTGACGGAGTAGAAAATAGATTGTTTGATTTATGCGGTGCCAACCGTTTCCTCCCGAAATTTGTTTATCAACATCACTAATTGATGCACTGGAGTGATGTGGATTACTTGTGTATTATTGTGATAGCACCCATCCACATCCATTAGTGAGCGAGTAATGTAATGCTACATTTGTCCAAATCTATTCTGATGAATAGACAAACTCATCTACATCTTAGAGGCCTGAGGATGAGTAGATTTTCAATTTTTCATTTTAAACTAGTCCCATAAAACTATTTGCATCATTTGTCAACAAGACATAAAAACATCATCAAAATTGTCTCCCTTTCATTCCTTTTTTTCATGTTGACCATGGTCTGATGTACAACCATACTGTAGGTACCAAACTTTTTTTGTGTGTGGATTTTCAGGGAATGGCTTGTTAGTGACAAACATTATCTTTATTTCGAACACAGTGTCATATTGTGATTATGTGATCATAATCACCGGGTGACAAATTAATTAAGAGAAATCTCCGCTCCTCATTCCACTAATCAACAGGCAATCAGAATCTCAGCCCAGTCTAATGCATTCATGGCTGGAAGCTATTCTGATGCAATGTCCCTAATGGCGATGCCCTGGTGAAAATTCAGCTTAATTGTTGACTCAGACTCAGTCAGTATTGAAAATGAAATGGATCACTACCTATTGCATTCTACAGTGTACTCTCTAATAACAGTTCCAATGATAAATATTTCAAACAGGCACATACAAAATTATTTTTAATCCAACAGGGTTGCAAATTTATTTAATTTTTTTGCCAGTACAAATCTGACTTACTCATATTTGCTGAAATATTACTGTTTTTACTATATTTTTGATCCAATTAATGTAGCCTTGGTATATAAGCAAAAGAGACTAATGAACATTTTAAAAATCTTACTAAAATACATACTGTATGCTACTAGTACACTCTTCGGATAAAAAGCAATTTAGCAGTGTTGGCAATCATGTAATCTCCCTTTCCATAAAATGATCTAATAGGATCTTGTTGTCCCTTTAAACGATTTTGGCACAGCAGACCTCCCGTATCTGCTGGGAACTATTTGATATAGTTCTGTTTTTACTTCAGAGTCATATTTAATGCAAGTAGACAGGTCTGGGAATAGTTTACGACATGACTGACAGAAAAATTACCTCTTATTGTTTTGCACAGAGTTCTTTTTTTTCATTTCACGCTGTCGCTGCTCTCTCATCAGATTGAGTCACTTCACATAAACAGGGTTTTTTTTGCAATTAAACTGAATACACTTCAGATGGCCAGCCAAAGGTAAAATGATTGAATCAGGTCTGTAAATCTGACAGATCTGCCATGTACATGGCCCCTGTGAGATATCGGATCAAAAACTAGAGATAAAAAAAAAACTTAGACAAAGCTGTAAACGCACTCTTCTCCCCCACAATAATTATGTTCCCAGGCCATAAACAAGTCTTTATATGCAGACTCTGCTAATCAAATCTTGTATTTTTAAGTCAGTGTTGAAAGATGAATGTTTGGGGGAGTATTGTCAGGGTCGTTTTAAAAGGCCCTTATTATGGAGGGGCTTTGCCAGTCTGTGCTCCAAAATACCCAAAATACCTATCCATGAGAATACACCATACACATGCTTTGCCAAGCACTGACTTCATCTAACATTCATAAAATGCTAGACCTGGTGTGTTTGTTACAAAAAAAAATTGTTACAAAATTAAATGTGTGAGTACGTGTTATAGGCTATATAATATAATATGTGAGCATCTCTTCAGCAACCCATCAGCAAAAAGTTAGACACACAGTCAACAAACAATCATCTTCATTAAAAGTACTAAGACAAACATATCTTTTCAGTGCTCATGCCAAACGCTCACCCTAAAATGAGCTGATAACTTATTAAATGCAGTGCTTGTCTTTTGATTTAGTAGATGTTAACTTGTGATGACACATTTACGTTGCCAAGTGTAAATGGAAACGTTTTAACAAATCAGATAGATATCAGATCAACGAAAATGCCTAAAAGACCAGGTGTAAATAGGACCAATGAGATGACCCCCAAAACAGGAATGGGTTTAAAAAAGGGGCCACTAAAACTTTTTCCCTACTCATCTTTTCTGACAGTTTTTCACCAGTTTTGCATTTGGCTAGGGTTGGTTTCATGAGGCGATATCTGGACCCTACAGAGGTTGGACAAGCAGTCCACCTCCTCCAGGATTTGCTGTGTCTCCCAGCACAGTTTCAAAAGCATGAGGATATTCAAGGAGACAGGCAGATACAGGCCTTGGGGAGATACAGGTTGTTGGGAGATACAGGTTCCTTGAGACCCACAGCTCTGCACATTTTGCATGTTTCCCTGATGTACACACCTGATTCAGTTCACAATCTCTTTAGGAAAGAGCTCCATGGACTCAAACGAGTGTGTCAGATAAGGGAGAAATTTGCAGTGGGTCCTGAGGAACAGGATTGAAAAGTCCTAGGAAGGTCCTTAACCCATCAGCAGGACCAGTACCTGCTCCTTTCTGCAAGGAGCAACAGATGAATATTGCCAGAGTTCTGGACCTCCAGCAGACCACTGGTGTGAATGTCTCTGACCAAACAATTAGAAACAAACTTCATGAGGGTGGTCTGAGGGCCCGATGTTCTCTAGTGTGCCCTGTGCTTACTGCCTGTCACTGTGGAGCTTGATTGGCATTTGCCACTGAACACCAGAATTGCCAGGTCGATCACAAACACCCTATACTTTTCACAGATGAGAGCAGGTTCACCCTAAACACATGTGACAAATGTGAAAGAGTCTGGAGAAGCCGTGGAGAACATAATGCTGCCTGTAACATCGTTCAGTGACCGCTTTGGTGGTGGGTCAGTGATGGTATCCATGGAAGGATGCACCGACCTCTACAGGCTAGATAATGACACCCTGAGTGCCAGGGCTTCCAGCTGTTTAGAGCAGATCGTGACACTGAATCAACGGGGAAGTCCCGCGGAGGCGGGATGTGCTTCTACATTAACGACAGGTGGTGTACAGACACTACAATGTTAAAGAAAATGTGCTGTCCAGATCTAGAAGCCCTTTTCATTAACTGTAAGCCGTTCTAATCGCCGCGGGAGTTTTCTTTGTTCGTTCTCGTGAGTGTTTACATTCTTAACACAGTCTTTAGTCTTTCCTAAAGCTGTTTACACAGCTTTACAGAAACTCGCTGATCTTATCACAGAGACTGAGCGTCAACACCCGGACTCTGTTTTGGATAACTGTTACACCACAATTAAGGATGCATATCACTACCTTCCCAGACCAGCTTTAGGACTTTCTGATCACTGCCTGGTTCATCTTATACCAACTTACAGGCAAAAACTTATATCTGCTAAACCTGCAGTAAAGACTGTAAAGAGATGCCCCCATCTTCACACAGATCTTCAACAGATCTCTGGAGCTGTGCAAAGTACCTGCCTGCTTCAAATGCTCCACCATCATCCCCGTCCCTAAGAAACCCAGGATAACAGGACTTAACGACTACAGACCGGTGGCACTAACATCTGTGGCCATGAAGTCTCTTGAGAGGTTGGTGTTGGATTATCTGAAGGACTT
>JAUMHG010000065.1:4783652-4800955 GCA_032359395.1 Enteromius anoplus | reverse complement strand
ACTTGTCTTCAGAAGCAGAGGTTACTCTTGGTCTTCCTTTCCTGGGTCAGTCCTCATGTGTGCCAGTTTTGTTGTAGCACTTGATGGTTTTTGCGACTCCACTTGGGGACATAATTAAAGTTTTTGCAATTTTCCGGACTGACTGACCTTAATTTCTTAAAGTACTGATGGCCACTCGTTTTTCTTTAGTTAGCTGATGCTTTCAGTTATTTCACCTTTTTTTGTTAAGTACATAACTCCACATGTGTTCATTCATAGTTTTGATGCCTTCAGTCAGAATCTACCAATGTAAATGGTCATGAAAATAAAGAAAACACGTTGAATGTCAAACTTTTGGCCTGTATTGTATACAGTATATATATATATGCTATACTGTATATGTATATAATTTTTTCTTTTTTGGCGCATTCCAAGTAATATCAATCAAACTGCAGTTGGGTTGTTACCCTTTCATTCGAATCACTTCGACGTTACATATGGGAACTCACAGAGAGAATTGCCTTTGAGCCTTTTACTAAAGGCCAATAAAACATTGGTGTGCACTGATTGCGCTCAGGTGCACCTCATCACTGCATGAGTATAAGAGGGCACGCGCACAGTGCACATGCAGCTTTTCGCTTCAGAGCCGTTGCTGCCTTGGAGCTGGAGATCCCCTGGGCTTTTCGGTTGTGAGAAAGGTGAAGGAAGGATCGTTTGGAGGAGTTCCTGCAAAATCTGCTCTCTCGTCTGACAGCGCTTCTGGGTGGCTGTCAGCGGACCCTGCGGGCTGGTGGCCTTTTTCAATATGCCTGCATATCCAGGGAGCAAATACCTGTGAGTGCACAGAGTTGCCGCGATAGGATACCACGGCGAGGCGCCTGGGGGACCTCCAGGTGACTGTTTAGAATGCTCTGTCTGGTGTAATAGCCATGCAGACTTCTGCGGTGCCGCGTTGTCCTGTGGTACTCCCGGAGGAGACCGCTCACCCCCTAACAGGGCCAAGTGTGTCCTTCGGGGCGAGAGGTCGAGATGTCTTTTGCACCATCAGAGGGTGAGTCTGATGATGAAGCGGCGTCTGTCCCATCTGCAGCGGACGCTGAACTGTCAGACATGCTCCTCCTCGCCGCGGCTGGAATCGGTTTGCAGATGCCTCGTGTGCCTGCGACCGACCCTTAGCGGCTGAATGACTGGTTTCTGGGGACTAGAGAAGCGGCACTGCCGCGCTCTACTTCAGTGTCTTTCTTCCCGGAGGTGCACGAAGAGCCGACCAGGGGTGCGTTTCCCGAACAACGATGTAACTCGCTGATAAACCACCATAGTACGATGCATTGTTTTGGAAACGAACTAGCTCCACACGACTGTTTCCTGAACACGGTCGCATCTTCGTCGTTTGAACCACATTAGTTCAACAAAATAGGGTCATTGTTAATGACGCACACGCATGTCGTGAATATATACCTTATGCTATTAAACTGATAAGAGATCTCCAAGATGCTGCTGTATTGAACATGACACATATTGACTTATTTATTATTTTTGTGCACTGTCATTTTGCTTTATTTGATCTTTGAATCGTCGCGGGTTCCCTCTTACGTCATACTCCATACTCCTTTTTTGAGCATGCACACTTTTCAAAAACAGCGTTTAGAATGGACGTGCAAAAATACACTTATACTTTTTATATTTAGTTATACTACGGGCCATTGAATGCTTGAATCTGATTGGCTTACGAACGTTCTGAGGTGTGCAATTATTTTCAGGGAAACGCACGGCGGATGTAGTTCCAGGCAGCTCTCTTGACCTCATCACAGTTCCATATCACTTCCTATAGTTAACTGTAATGGTGCGTTCACCCCGGACGCGAATTGTGCAAATAAATCGCGCTATTTGCACGTAGTTAGATATATAATGGAAGATAACGATAGTAATGCATGCTTGTTTGCTTCTTGTGCCCAAGAGCATATTTATTAAAGCCCATATATCTTACTAACAAGAAACTATGCTTCTAACCTCAGGTCCAAAGCTGTAGTTCAAACCACGAGCGTTTGTGACGTTGACTGCGAATGTTCGTTTGAACTATGCTTTTGGGAAACACCGAATCGTTGAACTATGCTGGTAACGACGGAACTTGCGACCATAGTAGGCTGACTATGCCTTTGGGAAACGCACACCAGGTTGTGGCGAGCCCGGGAGGAGCTGCACGAGCGCGGCCTAACCAAGGGGCGATGCGAGAACTCCGCGCTGCGACGGACCTCGCTCTCCTCGCTCTCCTGCTCTTCAGGAGACGTCGAGACCATCTCCGTCTCCAATCCTGGAGGAGGGCCAGGAGCTTCTGTGCATTCAGCTGCCGTCGGCCCACGGGTCGGCGGTACCCACAATTTCACAGAAAGAGCAATTTCCATCTCTCCATCTAACACAACCTTTTCAGATGCGGACCCGGGACACTGTTTCACCAGAACGGGATCCAGGGAGACAGGTAAGCGCTGCTCAATTCAGCCAGACGAACAGTCCCTGCCCCGCCTCAGGCTGCCCCACTGCTGGCATACCCCTAGCGTCGCCTTAAATGGTCTACGCTTAGCTCCCTTCGAGCCTCTTCAGTCGGCCGATATAAAATATCTGACGCTGAAGACAGCGCTTCTCATTGCGCTGGCCTCTATTAAGAGGGTAGGGGATCTACAAGCCTTCTCTGTCGACGCAGCGTGCCTACAGTTTGGCCCGGCTGATTCTCACGTTATCCTGAGACCCCGGCCTGGCTACGTGCCCAAGGTTCCCATCACGCCTTTCCGGTCAGGTGGTGAACCTGCAAGCTCTGCCCCGGGAGGAGGACTGAGAGCTCACTCAACACGGAGTGTCGCCTCGTCCTATGCGCTGGCTCATGACGATTTCTTGTCCCGCATGCAAGAGTCTATACTTCTCATCAGCTCCGCCCTCAACCACTTGCTTCAGCCCCACTGAAAGCAACTCTGTCGCACGTTGACTCTGTCGCACACCAATGTTTCATTGGCCTTTAGTAAAAGGCTCAAAGGCAATTGGTCTCTCTGGCGAGTTCCCATCTGTAACGTCTTCGTTCCCTCCTTCAGGGAATGTGTGTTATGTTATTACCTAGACGTTTTTGGTTTTGAATAGTTATATTTTATATATATATATATATATTATTTTATAGCAAAAGTGGATAATGCCACATTTCAAGTTTTTCAGATATGTGTAGAATAATACATGGCAATCAGCTTTTAAGTGGCGTTTATTTGCAAAGAAACTATTGATATATAAATAAATGACCAACTGGAAAACTGGACTTGACAACATTGACCATAGCCAAATACAATGTTTACATCTATTTTGGCCTACATTGAATATTCATACTTATAGAACAGATGCTCAAAAAGAAGCCTTGGCATAGTTAACCCATGTCAGAAAAGAAAAGCTGCATACTAGTTCTTTTTTGTGAACATGCCAAGGTGCAATATGCAGAGGCATGAACCAAATCGAGAAGCAAGGCCCAACAGCAAGATTTTCCTTGAAGAATATTTAAAGGACTGACAATTGTGCTAACCATCCATATTCAAGCAGGCCATTCTGGTTGAGTCTGAAAGCCAAAAAATGCTGCCTCTGCAAACAAGGCACATCTGAATCCTATAATTGTGTCAAAGTGTCTACTGAGATACTGTATCTCCATCTGATTGATTGTTGAAGGCAACACAGATATCTGCAGTATGATATCTCACTATCCTGTATGTTCAACTTTGCGACAGTTGAGCTAAACATTAAAGATGATTGAAAATTGTGGTCTGTGTTAAGTTTGTGTGCAAAAGTACATTTTTTATTTATTTTTTACTTTTTCAAATTTTGACATACTTTATAGAGAGAAAAAAAATATTGTAGTGATTAAATATCTGCTAAATTTTTACCAAAGCTATCTTGATAATTTTGTTATTAATCAATAAACTACTTTTCTGCCTCTAATGGTTTATCTGAAATCAGTATCAGGGGTAGTGTTAATTTCGTCAATGAAGATGACGACTAAAAATATTCATTATACAACTTTTTTTCTGTGACTAAGACGAGATGTTGGTGAGCTAAAACTAATATCTGAAGATAAAAAAGTACGACGAAAATACGAAAATATATATGCCCCGTTTTTTTTAATAAGACGAGTAGGGAGAAGAATGTTATTTGAGGACTACTAGAATACATTCTGTAGACTAAATGAACTTGTTTTGTCTCTCAAAATATGCGTTTTTCCCGGGAGTCGCAATTCATTGTCGATTAACATAAAGTTAGTGAAGGCACTTATTGTGTAAAGTATCTGTAATGCTGTAGGCTTCCTTTATGTTCTATGTGTGTTTTCTTGTGCTTGTGCTCTGTGTCTACCTTATGTATCCACGTGTTTTCCCTTGTTTATGACTCCGCCCCGCTCTTTAATGTCTCACTCCCCAACAGCTGTGTTTCCCCTTTATCCCTTGATTGTATATAGTATTTAATCATGTCTTGTTTAATGTCTGGATGTCTGTCGTTAATGTTTCGTCTGCCTGAGAATGTCAGCGTTGATCCCAGCATGTTCGTCAGTATCTTGTGCTCATTATTAAATGTTTTCACGTTCATTGGAATTATCGTCTCCTCTCCTCGTTGTCCACTGAGAAGCGGGATCGCTACACACCCGCAGCATGACAGTATCTTAACATAAATACAGTCGTTTATGGTTTAAGTGAACATAGCTGGGTGAAAACTGAATGTGTATTACATACATCTTAAATGTGCAGAATTTATATTGAAATATATATATACTGTATATATATATATATATATATATATATATATAATGTTAAATTAATATTTATTTGTTAAGTAAACGTACTGCATCTGAAAAAAATGTTTTATTTGTATCTCTACCAAAAAATAAGGGTTTCCAAATTCAATCCTTGATTCAAATTTCTCATAGGCTTAATTGACTGGGTCTAAAGAGAGAAGAATTCATGACAATTTTTATTTAAAGACCACATATAAAATGCTTCCCTAAATGTAACTGCAGTTTGATAAAAAGTAATGACTAAAAGTTGCAATTACTTTTTGTCAACTAAAACTATGAAATACTCAAGTGACTAAAACGTGACTACAAATAAGACTATTAAGCATTTTAATTTTCTTATTTAAGCATTAAAGATACTAAATCTAAATCAATGCTTGCCACAAGTAACACTATTCAGGAGGTACTATCATGCACACACGCCTGAACAAATGACAACAAGCCTAAACTTTCGGGTGCTCCATCTGTAGAAATAATTATACCGGATGAGCAGATGATGACAACTCCTTTTAATCTATACCCAACATGTATTATCAGATACAAAAGCAGCATGTGTAATGCAAGAACATGTGTCTGAGGAACGTCAACGAGTGTGTCAACACCTCAATGTGCGAAGCTCAGATCGTCCCGCTGAAAGTCTCTATCCAACCCAAGCCATCATCAGCAGCTGCATCGAAATGACTGACATGAGCTCAGCAATCCAGCTGGCAATGAAAGCCACACAATCTTTATGAATGACAGTGCAGAGGGTGAGATTTGGAAATGTCAGTTTACACTTATCATGCTGCAGCTGGTTTGGTCTGAATGTTTTTCCCATTAAAGTGGAAAAAAGGGTTTTGGCAGCTCCGTGTCACTTTAAATACAGCTGCAGTCATGCATGACTTGTTAGAAAAGTTCTTGTGATTCATTGGAAAGATCTTGGCGATTTTTGTTTGGTGTTGAGATAACGCTGCAGCTGTCCTGTTACCTTCTCGATAGGGAACGGAGTGTGTATCAAGGCATGTAGAAGTGTTCCTGTTGTAAGTGGATGGGTGGCACCTGTCTGTGAGTGCGTATGTACGCGTGTCCATTTGTTTGGTCTGTGTGTGGGCATATGGTCGTGTGCTTCTTTTTCCGACAGCTCTGGTCCATGTTAAATGAAAACATACGATTCAGTTGACAGGTGACAGGCCTTGTCACGCCCACTTGTCTTTGTGCATTTGGACAGATGCTCCTTGTCGCTATGGAAACAACCTGGTTCCTGTTCAGTGGCATTCGATCATGACGTCCAAGGAGATTGTGAAAGTGTTAGTCCAGCTGAATTGCCATGTGGAGCACATCTTATCTCTGAGGTAATTCCTAAACAGAAACTCCAGACACAGACGTGAATAAAACAGTGTCTGGAAGCAGTAAAGACAGGAAGCATTACTAGTGTTTACTAAAGCAAGCTCACGAACTCTAGTTACTTTTAAAAATGTCTCCTTTTTTTTGTATTCATTGCTTTTTTAATATGCTATTTATTTAATAATCTGAAATGTTTTTATATTCTTATGTTTTATAAAGATGTGTATGTTTAAAAGGTGCTACATAACAATAATAATAAATATGAATATTATTATTGTTAAAAATTTGATGATAATAATAATAATACCGCTAATAAGTATTATTCCAGAGATCTTATTTCTCAGTGGGACTATCCTGGTAATAATAATAATAATAATAATAATAATAATAATAAAAGGTTTCTAATTCTTATTAATTTCTGCTTTTCACCTGATGACAAAAACAAAAAACATTCAGTGAACTGAAGATCATGTCAATTATTATTATTATTATTATTATTATTATTATTATTGTTAGTCGTAGTAGTGATTTCTTACAATGATAATTACATGCATAATTGTTTTTTTTCTTGATTATATGACTTGATTTGACAAAAACTAAATTTTTATTATACAATTACTGCTATTATTATATTCATTTGTTCATTTTATTATAACTATAATAGTTTTCTAAATAATTATAATAATTATGATAATATAATTATAACTTAATTTAATCGAATGATTAAATTCATTAGATTAAATTTGATTTGAACAACATGTTTTACTGCTATTATTATTATTATAAACTTCACCTGACAATAATACACTAAAAATAATAATAATAATAATTATTATTATTATGTATTATTGTTACTATTAACTGTTAATTTTTGTCTCATCACTCTGAAAACATACAAAATATTGCTATTTAAGTAAACATTGCAGCTTATTACTGTGTTATAAAACTAAAAACATATGGGTAATACTACTACTACTACCACTACTACTTATAATAATAATAATAATAATAATAATGCAGAGAAAACTAATTTGCATGACCAAAAAGGTTTTTTTATTTTATATTTTTTGCTTTATCCAGGAATAATCCATCTGACAGTGCCTCAGAAAGTCCTACACAGCAACCACTTAGCAATGCACTGACATTCGAACACCTTAGCAAGTAACTCTTTTTCTGTGACTAAAACAGCCACACTGCCATGTGGAAACAAGCATTTGTGTCACCCTCCCCATACCATCATGTGTAACAATGTGAGAAAAAACTATCTGTGAGCAGCATTAGTGCATAATTACAATGACTGAGCTGATCTGTTTCCACCATCATAGGTGATAAGACCATAGCTTCCCTCAGGATACTATATTGCTGGCATATTGCTCTTTTTCATTTTCTCTATTTCTACACAAATCGCAGCTTTGATTTCGTAAACAGCGCTCTGGGGGTAAACACTGACATGAATGGCACAAATTCAGGATGTAATCCAGCTCTTGGACAAAAGCATGCTGTTTGAATTAGCTCAACGCCTACATCGCAGCCAGGGCCCGACGCTCACAATGAGGCTTAGCAGAACAGCACTCCTGTACTCCTAACATATTCCTCCTAGACCTTAAAAAACCACAAAAACGACAACTGTCCAAAAAAAAGGGTTCATCCCTAATGACACTCTAGTGTCTTGAAAAGAGCTTGTCCTCCAACAAAAGACGCCCCTAAGTTGTTTGTGCAAGCATCTTATTGTGACCTATATTTACATTTTTAAAGTTAGGCACCCTCTAGCAGGTGTAATAATAATGAGTTGTGTTCTGTCTGTCGTCATGAAATGACGTATGACTGTCATTACTAATCAAAATGCATGTTTATTTAAATGCAATGTGTGGACTTTTTTCACTGATCTCACTGTAATTTTTCTATGTTTTATTAAGTGTAATTTATACAAATGATCACATCTTACCCACTTCTAAACCTACCCCTTAATGCTGAAAACTAGGACTGTGTAAGAATTTATTATTTTGATGGAGCTAACACACTAAATATCTCATCCCATCCCTGATTCCACCTTTTTTTCAAGTGTCTCTTCTCCCACGCCCTCTTCTGAAGATAGCCAGTTCCTTGGCCTCCATTGCTTTTTTTCTCTTCTCCTCTGCCTGGTTCCTCCTTCCCTACACCTTTGGCTCGGTCCTTAGTCCCACCGGCTCCTCGACTACGCCAGGGTCTCCACTTCCATCGGCTCAAGTCTCCACCATAGCTCTTTCCTCCCTCAACTTCAAGGGCCTACAACCTGGCTGTATTCTAGGTCTCCATCAGGCTTCGCCAAAAAAGGCCTAGTAATTTATTTTTAGAAACTTCTTAAATGTAACTTTTGTTTTTATCTTTTTTTTTTTTGCTTATTTTTTTTATTTTTAAATTTAACTTCAGCTTTATTTATATAGCATGTTGAACAATGTGCTTTGCATAATCTCAGTATACCAATTATACATACAAAACACCACCTAAAAGAATAATGAATTATGTGTGTGTGTGCGTGTAAACATATGTATACATCTGTGTGCATAAACGTGTGTTTGTGTGTTTGTTCTGTTTACTGAAAGCAATTTCATTTATTTATATAATTATTTACAGGTGAAAGAATATGATATCTGAATGTGCTTTGCTTGAAAATGCAGTACTTTGATAAAAAAGCACCAATTTGATGCATTTTTATCAGTTTTTGTGGTCAAAAATGTTGATGAAAAATGTTCTGATGAAACCTGTCCCCCCCCCCCTCCATGCCAGCTTAGCTTGCAAATTGATTGATTGCATGCTCAAAAAGAGAAATGGCAGGATGACAAGGTCAATAAAAGTAACAAAAGTCATACACGCCAAAATAAAACCATAAACCACAGCCAAGAAGAACAAAAGTCACAAGGGATTCTGTTCATGTGGAAATACCAACGGGCTGATTCTATAATTTAAACCAGTGACTGCTTGTCAATCTTTGCTAAATCTTGAGCACAGTAAGTATATGTTTTTAGAATTGAGCTAACATCTGCAATTTCACATGTGAGTGAGGTCACAGGAATGTTTTATTCACAGTTAATACTTTACTTTTAGTGTTTAATCAGAATATTGTATATCCTAATGTATGTTCCCATATACTGACATATATTTTCATGACACTCCATGCAACAGATGAACAATGAGTTGTTTACTCCATCTGAACGCAGAAAACGTGTGTGACTGTGTCTGAATAAATGTTTACATGGATATGTGTGTGTGACTCAGAGATCAAGGAATGGAGAGCCTTATTAAAGGATGCCATGCTCTGGGGGACATCTAACAATCCTCTTCTCTAATGTCTGAACCCGTTTAATCGCCTCCACAGTAGCTGAAGATTTAGAGCCCGTCTGAGCACAGAGCGCCCCAGCTAAAGACCGTTCACACTCACAGTTCTTTCACCACTCTGCTATCGCTCTGGAGAGACAGCAATTACTCACACAGATAGGGAGTCAATATTCAGACACACTGCAGTTATTTCTTGGGTACATGCTGCAAGATAGGAAAAGTATTTGCTGGATCTAATGGCACTCAGGGTGAGACATCCAGTCTGGAGTTATGTAAACGCAGCTACAGTATGGACTTGTCTTTGATTGCATACAAATTTCTCATACTACCCATACTCTATCTAGTACGCACTATATGTGAGTTTAGATCTCACAATTCTGATTTTTGATTTATTTTTTTAATAATTATGAGTTCATTATACACAAAACACAAATTTGATGCTATATCAAACGAAACATTTTTTTTTTAGATTTAAAATTTAAAATCACACCCCATTAAAATACAGAATTATGTTTTATAAACCCACAATTTAGAAAAGTCAGAATCTCTGCCACAAATACAGAGAAAGAAGTTGAAGTTCACAATTTAGGGGGAAAAGGCAAAACAAATGAAAATAAATAAATAAAAAACAGTCAGGTAAATGAAAATTTGGATATTTATAATCATCTGCAACAAATAAAGATATTATTGAGATAATATCACAGCTCCCATATGGAGCCAGACTGGTCTCATTAATAATTCATACAAAATATATGATGCACACATGTTTGAAACTTAATTCTTATTAACAAAATAATCTAAATAAATAAATAAAAAACAAAGGATTAATCATAATTGATCACATCCAAAATAAGTTTTTGTTTGCATAATATGTTCTGTGTATATTTAGTATGTATAGCCTATATAAATACACACACATATTGATGTGTTAACATGTCTATATTTACATTCATATAATTTATATTATGAATATATATTAATAAGAACAAATGTTTACAAATATACATGCATGTGTGTGTATTTATATATACATAATAAATATACACAGTGCACATACATATATTATGTAAACGAAAACTTTTAATTTATCATGATTAATTGTTTGACAGCACAAAAAAAGCAAATGTTAACATTGTTTTGTTGTGCAAATGTTAGCATTGCCACTGAGTTCACTCTGGAATCCAGTTCATGAAAACTTAAAAATACTTTGAATCTAAGCACAGTAACATTAACTTTTTTTTTTTCAATTTACTTTAACAAATTGCAATTAACAGTGTATGATAAAGATATATATTTTTAACAAATGCAAAACAAACGCACAGTTCACAGATGTAACTATGCACAATACAGTACATTTTAAATGTTCAAAATCATTGTTTGTTACTGAATCGGCTACATACTGTATATGCAACATATCTTCTGCATGAATATCAATGAGACCAATCTGCCTCTGTATTAGCTATTTATTTTTTTGTGGCAGAAATGGGCTTCCATATATTTCCCCATATCGTGACTTCTATATATATTTAAACATAACTCATGACACACAACTCATGACATACAATGTTGTAAAGTGCATCTCTATTCAGCTTTTTGTCCTTGGCTATGTTAGTGTATGTTTGTTGTGTATATGCACCTTTTGAATGATATAAATTGTGCCACGGATCCTACAGATACATTGTGTGCTTATTATAAAGTAATTAACAATAGCAAAATATTCTTATGGATCAGTTCTGAATCATGACGCATCAATGACATTATTAACTACAAAAAAACATTAAAATAAGAGCGAGGAGACATACTCATCTATTCTCTCAGCTCTTTAACTCCCTACATCTCTTGAATCTCCACCTGTCTGCCAGTTTTTATTCTGTCCCTGTAGAGGAGACGACCTTGACTCTTATGTCTCCTGGTGTGTGAAGCCAACAGCGAGCCAGTAATTTTCTCAAAATTATTCCTTTTGTACTCTTTCCCCTCGCGACATTTCAGTATATCTCTGTCCCTCCCTTTGTGTCTCTATCAAGTTTTCATATTCTCAGGATTTCATTAGCCGTACAAACTTTGATGAAATGCTCTGTTGTTTTTGTCAGACCCTGGGAATAGGGGCACGGGGACGAGGTAGTGTGCTCTTGAGTTAATTGTTTCCAGAGCTGTGCTTGCGTGAACTCATTTCTCAGCCTCAGGCACAGATGAGCTCGAGGGGCTTCTGCTTCCTGTTTCTGTTCACCTGTGCGGGACCTGTGGCAGCTCACAGACAGACCTGAGTAATAAATCTGCACTTAATAAAAGCCTATAGGCTCTCGGTATAAACCTGTCAGTCACATTTCTGTCAATATTTGCATTAGCAGTCAAATTTAATGCTCTTCTTCTTTTCTTATCTACTGTAGGTACACATTGTTTTAGGATGTAATAGGTGTACTTTTGTAGTTGTATTTTGGCATATTTAGCCATTGAAATATCCAATAAATTGTGTTCTGAGGAAAAACGGGTTTGGAACAACTTGAGGGTAAGTGATTAATGACAAAACGTTAATTTTGAGGTGAAGTAGCCCTTTAAATTATTTCCTATTGATCACATTATGCTTCAGGTTTCCAATTCTATTGAAATTGTATTCAGATCTTTTGATTGATTGTTCATACTAAGGATTTCCAATCCAACTGTCAATCCCATTACTAAAGGATTATTTGGGTGCATGTAAACTAACGCTAATGTTTAAGACTGACAACCACATTCCATTTTTATACCAGGTGTGACTCTCAATCATCCTTTATATTTAAAGAGTGATAAGAATGGATCAAATAACGTCTGCATAGACAGGCATCAGAAACAATCCTCTTGTCTAACTCATGAATAACGGATGTAACCACAGAGGAAGAAAACCATACACCTGTAGCAAATGACAAAACTTATTGTCTTCACGGGTTTGATTCTTATTGTCAACTGTTTGGCATTTTAAAATACTGGTCCCAACCCTTTCCAAACCCCCCAACCTCACAATATTTTTCACTCACATTAGTGACAGGTAGGAATTATATAGCCACGCTTATGCAACATACTGCATTTCAAAGATGTGACGACAGCAGGTCTTTTCATACACATATTAACTGAGCATCCTCTCAAAAATCAGCTGTGACATTATATTTCAAGTATTGAGCCTGATTATAATAAGGTTTCTTTCAGAATCAGACACAACCATACCCTTGTGAAAAAACGCTTTATCATACTTTTAAAAACAGTATTTATTATGGAAAAACTTTAAAAAGATCAAATGTATTGTGTTTAGACATAATAAATAAAAACATATTAATAGTGTAATTTTTTATGAAATGTATAGTGTTTTTGACCCACTGAAGTAAGTCTTAAGTACATATTTAAATGCACTTTAAATTTAACTTTTAATTTAATATTACTACAAAGTGGGTGAAAGTTTGCTCTCTTTAAGGGCCTTATACTTCAAAGATGCTAATAAATAATAAATCAATTCTATAAAGAAATATATGGTAATGCTTTATATTATGGTTACCCCATTTTAGCTGCTTTTTAGCATGCATATTACTAGAATATTAGCCATTTATTTGTGCCAATAAAGCATATATTAATGCCTTATTCAACATGACCTTATTCTATATCCCTACAGTTAACAACTACCTTACTAACTATTAATAAGCAGACATTTTTTGAGGAAAAAAGTCGTAATTAATAGTTAACAAGTATACTTAGATTTAAACTACACCCTGAGTGCAAATTTAGAATAATAAAGCACAGTTCATTATCACAAGGGTATGTACGCTGCAGTGTGAACATAGTTGTTGTAAGTGTAATGTGCTACAATAAATGAAAACACGTAACAAGCCAGAGCCAAAAAGAATTAGATGAGCTTCTTCAAACCAATGACAGCCATAAAAATGTGAGCAAGAGCTTTTTCATTTTACAAATGTGACATCTAACATCAGCCTGTCATTAGTACTTGACATCGTTTTCCCACCCCACCGAGTGTCACACTTACCACGGGCTTTCTGGCTGATATCCCGGAGAAGCACTTCATAACGGACGGGTTCATCATCTTCGTTAAACACCATGTCATCTGCCGTGATGTTGCTCTCACTTATCTGTGTGTACGGCCCCTCCACGGCAAAGTAGCAAGGCCGGTCGTCGTTCTTATTATCGCTAAACATGAGCATGGCGTGTTTGTGCCACCCGAAATGCCGGTGCATCCTGACCACAAACTCGCCCAGCTTCTTGTGAGTGGGGCCGATGTTGGTGATGGACGAGTACAAATTGAAACCCAGCGCTCTTGCTCCACCCGTGATCATCGGAACCTCCCAGTGTGTGGTGAAACGGCCCACCGGTGAGGCCGGGTAGTCACATCCCGGCCCGATGAAAGCCCAGGGGTTATACGAGAACTTCAGGTCCACGGCCACAAGAGGAGCCACTGAATCCGAACACACTCCTTCCTTGTTTTCGCTGCTGTTGAAAACCAGTTGTAGATGGTAGCCTGGCAGCAGGTTGGGGTCAGAGTTTATCTTGTCAAGAGCCCAGTACAAGGCAGGGCCGACCCGGGGCCATGCCCAGGGGTACTCAGTGTTGTGTTGAGGCAGAATAACTGCCAGGGTGATGTTCTGTTGAGGCAGATGGTGACTGAGAGATTTAGGCCGGTTTTGAGCGAGGGGCTCCAGTTCAACCACTCCAAAAGACACACCGCTCAGCAGAATAAGAAGAGTGAGACTCACCGGCCCCATCCGGAACACTTCCATTCTCAAAATAGATGGGATGGACTAAGACTCTGAAAACACAAAGACAGAGACACTTGAGACGAACTTTCAGCAAAACCAAATATGTCTGTCATTCACAAAATGACTTGCTGAAAGAAATTAAATGAGAAAATTGTATACTATTCAAATATACAACAAAAATACAACAATTTTTTCTGCTAATTAAAAGATTCTTCCCACTGAGAAAAAATGGTTGTTTTTAAAACTCCAAAAAGGTTCTTTGGGAAACCCATAATGCTTGGGAACAAAAAAGCATACATTTTTTAAAAGTATATTTGATAACACTATAGTACACATTAGCATATCAATTCTCACTATTAACTAGTTGCTTATTATTGTTGACGCATTGGCTGTTTACTGTTAGCACATATTCTTCATGAGCATATTCTATATATTCTATTCAACAAAAACCTTTCACCAAAGCTGTCCTAACACATTTTCGTTTTAGGACAACTTTGATGAAAGGTTTTGATCCACTTCAAATGTTGACTAATGTACATCCCTAACTCTATCTAATACATAAACTTAACAAGTAGCCTACCTACTAATTATTAATAAACGGCGCATTTATTGAGGCGTGAAGTCGTGTCAAGCGAGAATTTGACCTAAAAATAAAGTGTGACCATATATTTTTAATAATTGAGTAGACTATGCGATTTAAAGTTGCATACTTTCATTTTACACGTCTTAAAGCGCAAAGCTGAATAAAAACACTCTCGCTGAACTTCTGAACGTGACGCAAGTGCATAATGCTACAAACCAACGGCGTAGTCGGCGCCCTCACTTTAACCCTTCAACCTAATATATTAAAACACACTTTGATATAAAACTTAATTTAACAGTCCAAAATAGTTAAATTATAATTTTACCATATAAGATCAGGTCGTCATTTGGTGTCATAATCCCTCTGGAGTCCTTGTCTTCCTCTTTAAAGTAAAATCCGTGTCTCGTGAATGCGGCGGCAAAACTCCTGTCCTCTCGGAGAAAACACGTTGATTTTTACAGTCCAAACTGATTCAGTTTACAGGAGCGTGACTTCACTATCGCGACCCTCTCCACTGAAAACAGCATGATTTCTCTAGCTCCCCTCTTTTTCTGAGTGTGCTGAGGAAACGCGATTCGCAGAGAGGAAATCTTTCCCTTTCCTGGCGTGCACGTGAATTTCTTGGAAACTTTGTTAATGAGTATTGAGGCTTCTTTAGTTAAAAACTGTTGAACGTGTCCTCTTCTTGCTCTTGTCCCGACTGGAGAAGATGATCAAATCTCTGCGGGTGTAGATTTGATTCAGTAGGCTATTAGTCGAGGTAATCATCACGATCACATTTGCACAAAACGCGAATTTTTTTATTGTGCAAAATAAAATGAAATGTGCGGGTTTAATATGATGCACAGTCTGTGTTTGACGGTTGTTCTCCTCTCAAGCTCATCCAATGAGTGTTGGGTCGGTCAAAGCGCCGTGAAGCTCAAGGTGGGAGGAGGAGAGAACTGAGAGGGAATGACACAGTGTGCTAGTCTAAGAGGAGGAGGAGGAGGAGAGAGATGTAGAAAGAATGTTTACAGCACTGTTGCGTAGCCATGTGGCATCATTACCCCATTCTGTCATGAGAACCTCACAGAGACAGACAGACAGATAGATAGATAGAAACACTGATTGAAAGAGTGATCAATTTATAGACAGAATAGTCGATCAAAGAAATTAACAACTGACAGAACAGTTGATTGAAAGAGAGTGATCAATAGAAACATTGACAAAATGATGGATCTATCAATCAATTAACAGAATAGCTGAATGAAAGAGGACAACTGAAAGCGCAATCAATAGATACAATGATGCACTGATAGAATGAGAGATAGATAGACTGACAGACATCAATTGAAATATAGATCAATCAATAATTAGAACAATAGATCTACAGACCGATAGCTGATTGAACTATAGAATAGAATAGACAACTCATATTTTTTATAATATAAATAGATATACAGACAGACGAATAAGATACTGTAGATAGATAGATAGACAGCTACAACCATTTTTAAATATCTGTTTTTAAAGACAAATGTGTTTACATTTAGTTACCACAGTAAGCTATTTTATATTTATTTTTATGGTCATATATGAGCGTGCGTTTTAAATGATAAGGACATTTGTGGCACTGTGATTGTGAATGAATCATTTGTTTAGGAAATACATCGCTGCTTGACAAATGTTTGTTGTAACTACAAGATGACTGTGCCCTACACAGGATGAGAAGCCACTTTATCATTGTGTAACAATGACTTGACCTCTTGCATGGGAATACACAGGAAAAACAGTTTGTTGTACAGATGAGAAAGCAGGACTTGTCTTGTTGTCCCTGTCACAGTGCGAGTGTTCGGTGTGAGGCGAGGTGAGGCGGGGTCCCTTTCGACCTCCGGCATTTTAATCACGTGCCTTTCTTCCTCCTCATTGTTCCAGCTTTTTCGCCCACTTCCTCCCAATTAAAACAGTCTATTTTTGTGCAGTCCGTTACACTTTTATTGGCTTCTGCACCGTTCTCTTCTCCACTCTGTTCTCCGTTCGGCCTTCGCATCTCATCTTGCGCATCCTCAGCAGCACTCACCCTGACAAACAACTTCCAAATCAATAAAGCACAGGGAGGGCTTCAGCTGCTGGCTTCCCGTACACAGAGCGCGCTGGAAAAGACATGCTGTGCGCCAGGCCAGCACCTCCCGGTTATGGCTGGTCGTAAATAAGAAACGTAGGGAGGGCTGGACAGCTGATAAACCGTGAGCCACTTTCTCTTTCTCCGCCTCCAGAAGGGCCCATGTGTTACTTTCAAGCTTCTGCCACCGTCCTTGTGACCCAGCTGACCAAATGCTCTTCCATTCATTCCCTGATTGCCCATGCTGCTTATCCGGACCCCCCTTGCACTTTGACCTCATCCGGTCAACCACACACATACCAGTGGCTTCAGTTTCCAAAACAGGATATGTTGCACCCTTACTCATTCTGTCAATCGCGCTTTCTTTGACAATGCTCGATGACTACCATGCTATGCTTGCTATTTCTGCAGTATACAGTACAGTCAAACCAAAAATTATTCAGACATTGCATAAGATTTATATAT
>JAUMHG010000065.1:4742079-4781199 GCA_032359395.1 Enteromius anoplus | reverse complement strand
ATTCAGTATATACTTTTCTATCAAAATTATCAAACATTATCAAGGTTTTTTTTTAGAGAGAGGTTAATTCTGAGTTCTTGTCATATTTTATGACCAATTTTTAAGCTAAATAAACTATGAAAATGTGAGAAATGTTGAAGTAGTCAGAATAAATTTTGATTAGAATATGTAAACTGCGTTCTGTAAAATTAATTTCATTTATGCATGAAACACATGTTCTCACTACCAAAATATATAATACATCAGAACATACAGTACTTCCTTTACAAAGGAACTGAAAGTTGCATCGGCAGAAAAAAGCAAAAATGCAGAAATGCAGCCTGATCCAATTTTAATTTTTTTAAATGTTTTTTTAAATATATAAAAAAAAAAAAACATTTCTGTGCATAATGCATTGGCGTTCACACACAACTAGTAGGCATGCAGTATATACTGCACAGTACGCTGTTTACAACACAGCCTCTCTCTTTTTAGCATTTGGAGGATTGTTATTGCGGGTAACCTCCTCTCATCTCCTCCCTCTCTCCTACGTTCTACTGTATTACTCACTCAAACTTAGAGGAGTTCAACCTACAGTAAATCCTCCACATTCAAAGTTCTCTTTTCAGTTACAAACAAACACAAGCGATCAGTGATGTATGTAATCACTATATTGTAAAAACGGAACAGCCTACACACATTCCTGTGCGCGCAAAAATACGCACAAACTGTTCTTGCTTGTTTTGTTTTGGTCTGGATTCTTCATGGCCTAATGAAACTGCTTCCTCCCTCTGTGTTTCCAGGATGTTTGATGTTTGGAGTGATCTCTTATTCTTTTTTGTGGTCTTTGGTCACTGACCTTTAAATCTCACGATGCAACGAGAAGAGGTCTGGAATAACGGTGCGGAAATGAACAAGAAGGACATGCCTTTATGTGAGAGTGTGTCAAGGGTCTTGATCTTAATAGATGTGAAAACATTTCATTTGCATCTCATCTCTCGTCTCGATTGAGAAGTGGTCTGATGCATTACCTCAGCACGGATAAGTCAGCCCCATAATGACGCTTTGCATCTGCTCAGCAGTGACTTCCTGCGTGTGTACGTGGGAGGAAACTCTCAACTCCCTCTCCCTTTTCCTAACTCTCTTTTCTTGTTCTGTTTCCCCTCAAAGCACCTTTACCAGGTCCCTTTAAAGAAAAACACAATCATTTTTTCAGTGGAATAACATCCTTTCTGATTCTCTGGTTGTTTTACACTACAACTCTGACATTTGGTTAGATAACCGCCGCTTTCACACATCGTTATTTTGCCGCTTTTGTAGGAGATGATTAGGCAGAAGTGGTGCAAGTGTACTTTGGGAAGAGATGTCAGCAGCTTTTGGTGTAGTCTGAATCACAGTACATACACAAAAATAACCTGTGGCCTCTCTAATAGCACAAGTCCTACTCATTCTCAAGTTTACCATGGCAACCAATATCGGCCAGTTGCCTTGTTACAAACCAGAAGTGATTAGATTTGTAGATAAATTCTATAAAAATGCATGATAATATTAATGAAAACCACAGCTACCACAAATGTAACCAGACACTTGTGTAATCTCTATGATATTCTGATTTGTAGGTATAACTCAGATCAAGTACAGCCACATTTAACATCATGTTCAGCAATTTCACATAAGGGCATAAAAGTTTTGCACCAGGTTCAAGTTGTTCATATAAAATTGACACCGAAAAAAAGGCTGCTTGCTTTAAAAGGTACTGCTGTGTGAGTAGTACTTCACATCACAATATTGACAATGGACCTTTTTGTCATAAAAATGAATAATGTGACTGTGCCTTAATGCAGTGGTTCCTATTTCAGATCCTGGAGTTCCCCCAACTCTGCATATTTTGTATGTCTCCCTTATAAAACACACTTTTTCAACTCATCAGCTCATTTGTAGACATTGAAATCGTTGTGCCAGCAGAGAGAGGCATCTGAAGTAAGAATCGTTGGAGGTACTCCATGTAAGAACGGGTTTGGAAACCACTGGTTTTATGGAATTGTATCGACCGCCAGGAAAAAAAGCAGTCTGATTGCTTAAAAACTTTTCTTAATAAGCCACACATTAGGAGGAATATCATCCATGTCTAAAGCACACATTTTTAGTAGTTTTTTAAAATATTTTTTTTGTGTATTATCTTGTAAAGAGTACAGTTTCAAATATAAAAGGTAAAAGGTCAATTGTAAAAACGGTTCTGGGATAAAAAGGTCAAGTACTGTCTAAATGTGAGAATATAAACACAGATCAGATATCTTCTGTCTTCACTTTAATTTTTCTTTGAATTTCTTTGAAATTTTATTGCAGGAAACCGTGATTCAATTGATTCAAGTTGAAAAGAGAATTAATAAATTGTGGCTGTGTCTTCAGAACATCCACTTAATCTGATATGAATTAACTATATGATCATGTGACAGATAATCTTGGTCAAACCCAATTTGAAAAAAGAACATGAACAAAGCCAGTTCAAGTGAAATAAGCACGGATTTCTGTGAAACAAAAGCTACCATTGAATATGGAGGTTGTTAAGGATAATTAATGGGAATCAATTGCTAGGCCCAAGTTTTAAAAGGTGTAAACCAACCGATGGTGATTCAGAGAATCAGCTACATTTTTCTGTTTATAACCTCAATGACCCACAAGCCTTCTCCATTAGTGAGGATACTGTAAGGCAAGTGAGATATGACTTCCTTATCAGGGAAAATGCCTGACTACCAGTTTACCATCATTTTATCAGCCCTGAGGAGCTGCTGGATATGGGTGGTCCACGCATGGTCCATGCAACTGTCAGCTGATGGCAAACATTATCCTGGAAATCTCCGCTCTGCACACCTGCATGAGGCACAATACAAGAATAGTGTCTTAAAATCAAGCACAATTTACCTGGATTTACCCAGATGTATGCAATTAATATTTATTTACTGGGAGTATGTGTGTGTCGAATTATTAGGCAAGCTGATATAAAAATCTATTTTTTGGCTCATAAACGTTCTAATAATTTGGCACACCTAAATATGAGGATATAAATATGCCTAATAATTATACACGCACATAAATAATAAGAGAATAATAATGTTGAAAAGGGAATATACAGTGGTTGCGAAAAAAATTCAGACCCCCATACATTTTTTTTATTTTGTTATATTGCAGCCATTTGCTTAAATCAATCAAGTTCATTTTCTTCCTCATAAATGTACACACAGCACCCCATATTGACAGAAAAACACAGAATTGTTGACATTTTTGCAGATTTATTAAAAAAGACATAACATGGTTCTAAGTATTCAGAACCCTTGCTCAGTATTTAGTAGAAGCACCCTTTTGATCGTATACAGCCATGAGTGTTTTTAGAAAAGATGCAACAAGTTTTTCACACCTGGATGTGGGGATCCTCTGCCTTTCCTCCTTGCAGATCCTCTCCAGTTCTGGTTGGATGATAAACGTTGGTGGACAGCCATTTTTAGGTCTCTCCAGAGATGCTCAATCGGGTTTAAGTCAGGGCTCTGGCTGGGCCATTCAAGAACAGCCACGGAGTTGTTGTGAAGCCACTCCTTCGTTATTTTAGCTGTGTGCTTAGGGTCATTGTCTTGTTGGAAGGTAAACCCAGTCTTAGGTCCTGAGCACTCTGGAGAAGGTTTTGGTCCAGGATATCCCTGTATTTGGCCGCATTCATCTTTCCCTCGATTGCAACCAGTCGTCCTGTCCCTGCAGCTGAAAAACACCCCCACAGCATGATGCTGCCACCACCATGCTTCACTGTTGGGACTGTGTTGGACAGGTGATGAGCAGTGCTGGTTTTCTCTTCACATACCGCTTAGAATTAAGGCCAAAAAGTTCTATCTTACTCTCATCAGCCCAGAGAATCTTATTTCACACCATCTTGGAGTCCTTCAGGGTTTTTTTTTAGCAAACTCTATGCAGGCTTTCATGTGTCTTGCACTGAGGAGAGGCTTCCGTCGGGCCACTCTGCCATAAAGCCCCGACTGATAGAGGGCTGCACTGATGGTTGACTTTCTACATCTTTCTACCAACTCCCGACTGCATCTCTAAAGCTCAGCAAAAGTGTTCTTTAGGTTCTTCTTTACCTCTCTCACCAAGACTCTTCTCCCCCGACAGCTCAGTTTGGCCGGACGGACAGCTCTAGGAAGGGTTCTGGTCGTCCCAAACATCTTCCATTTAAGGATTATGGGGGCCACTGTGCTCTTAGGAACTTTAAGTGCAGCAGAAATTATTTTGTAGCCTTGGCCAGATCTGTGCCTTGCCACAATTCTGTCTCTGAGATCTTCAGGCAGTTTCTTTGACCTCAAGATTATCATTTGCTCCGACATGCATAGTGAGCTGTAAGGTCTTATATAGACAGGTGTGTGGCTTTCCTAATCAAATCCAATCAGTATAATCAGACACAGCTGGACTCAAATGAAGGTGTAGAACCATCTCAAGGATGATCATAAGAAATGGACAGCACCTGAGTTAAATATATGAGTGTCACAGCAAAGGGTCTGAATACTTAGGACCATGTGATATTTCAGTTTTTCTTTTTTAATAAATCTGCAAAAATGTCGACAATTCTGTGTTTTTCTGTCAAATATGGGGTGCTGTGTGTACATTAATGAGAAAAAAATGAAGTTAAAGTGAGAAATGAACAAGTTGCTAGCTTATGAGGCTTCCCAAGTCCCTGAAGCAGAGGCATCCAAACCTGCTCCTGAAGGGTGTAGCTTCATGTTGGAATGTTCCTTAGGTTTTAGATGTTTTAGATGAGTCACAGAATGAATGCTTTACACAGAGCCCCCTAGAGTAAGGGTGTCCAATCCTGTTCCTGAAAGCCCACTTTCCTGCAGAGTTTAGCTTCAAAACACCTTGCTGAAAGTTTCTAATCTTGAAGGCCTTGATTAGCTTGTTTAATTTGGGTTAGAGTTAAACACTGCTGGACAGTGGTCCAGTAGCAGAAGGGGAAAGCATGCATTTTAAACCACAAGCGTCCAATTCTGCTCCTGGAGGGCAACTGTCCCTTAGAGTTCAACTCTAGCTAATCAGGATTTTCATGCTAGCTTCAGTACAAACCTTCAGGCATTTCAGAAAAGTGTCCCTTCAATAGCAGGATTGGACAACCTTGATACACCGGTCCGGACAACCCAGTATTGCAACGAAAATGGAACAACCGTTCAGTGTTTGTTCTAGTTCATGTTTTTGTTGTTGTTACGTATGTGACATAACGGTGTCTGACGTCTTTGAACCTCTCTCACTGTATGACACAGGACCACCGATTAGAAGCCAATGCCTGTTTCATGATGACAATCCTTTGTCTGGGAAAGCTGAAAATTTTACAGTGTGTACAGGCCTTAGGAAGTTCTGTATAAACCAACCAATCTGTGGCAACGTCTAAAACCAGTCTGCCACCAAAAAATTATTTAGAAAATAAGCAGAAGGAGAACAATAGCTGTAAACCTATAAAAACAACGGATAGCAATCAGGGAGGATGTAATTTTACCTGCTGACACAACTATGGTCAGTGTTAAGCTGGCAATGAAAGCAGTTAATCAACTATTTTTGATTCCTAAGTCTAATAATACAGTTTAGCATAGAACAGAGGAAATGGCAAAAAATGCTTTAATACTTTAGGTCTGACCATGATGGCAAAATCATTTTTATGCAAACCTTTTAACAAATGATGTGACCGTTTGAGGTTTCCGGCAAAGATGAGGCTTGAGTAGATACATACATCACCAAGCATTGGTTCCAAATGTCTGTGTTGGATTAAACTGTCACAAAAACTAACTATATCAAATGTCACCTTTACAAACATGCCTTTTTTCATTCAAGCACATATGTACAATGGCAGCTTCCATTACACTTTCAGTTGGCTCACCAAGACATTTTCAGGTACTTAAATGGTCTGGCCACCAAGACAAAAGGCAAAGGCCAACAATGACTCATTTAAAACAGTCTGAGGTTTGGACAAAAAATTTGTAGCAACTTCTGCTTCTCAGAATTGGATAAATTCAGCCGCAGAACTTCTTCCCTGTCACAGAGTCCCTTTCCTTTCCGCAGTGATGGTGTTATTATAGGTATCAGTTCCAAGGCTTTACGAAATATACCTCTATGAAATGTTTAGGAGATTGCTAGAGTGACGTCTCCATCTGGCGAAAAACAGCCTTCTGCTAATTTATTAGCTGTCAGTTCCACTCTGCCTGTCCTTGCTATTTGCCAACCCTACTTTCAGACATCATTATTCCCACAAGAGGCACCATGACAGAAAAAGGCAGTGGAAAAGGCTCAGCTGCTCATTTGTGAAAGATGAACCTAACTCCATTTTTGTGCGAAGACTCATTCACACAATCTAGAACTACTGAGACTAATATTACATAATAAAAACTGAATTAAAAATAACTTAACAAAAATATATATTTAGTGTTTTTGACTATGTTGATCAAAATTAATGGAACACTTAAATGGATCTTGAGGAATAAAAATCGTTACTTTTTTTGGATGCGTTTCTGGATCAATGCTTTTATCTTTTTACTCTGTGTTCAACTGGCTGTTGTCAGGCAAAATCTCACGAAATTATTACAATTATTTGTTTGAAAATGTAATCTGATATTTCCTACTGACACACTACAATAAAAGATAGAAATAACTATCTTAAAAAACACCATTAAAGATGTTTTTTTAAGCCTTTTGAATTATGGGGACATAGTGTAACGACCCTTGTTGTCCAGCTTTAAGGATACTATGTGTGTGTGCACCATCCTGTCTGCTTGTCTGTTTGACAGTGTCCTCATTAACCAACTTCAAATTGTAATACCTCTTTCACACCCATGTCATTAAACAAATTTATGTCCCCATAAACCAAAAACACCAACACACACTAATACATGTATCGTACAGCACAAAATGAAACACTTAAGCATACTTTAGCTAGCAATGCAAAGGTTAGGTTTATTGTCATTTAGCCTAAGTGCTTTTTTCACTCTCTCAAAAGTTGCGTAAACGAAGTAACACCAGTCAGTTTGAAAGTCACACTTTCTTTATGTTACATTGTAATTTTTATTAGCTTTCAGCCGATGGCAGTAAATGTTTATTAGACAGCCTGACTAGACAACGCAGCACACACAGAAATACACAGGCACAATGTAATTATTTGTTTGCTCAGTGTGATTCCTAACATTTGGTTCCAGTTGAGATCCATCTGTATTTGTGAATGTATTTTGATTTAGATTTTATCTGGACTCATTTTTTAAACCCAAAAATAATAAAAACCCATCCATGCACATGAAAGGCTCTAGTTAGTGGTGGTTGCTAAGGCAAGCATCATTATTATTATCCCTCATACTCAGAGAGAGGGATTTAAATAAATGTACCTGTAAGCACCGTTTTTACTACAGTCATGATACCTCAAATCATATAGCTTGTTTGATGAGAGGTGTACGATTACTTTTTTGGGTTGGATCTTTGCTTGGCAGATGATAAAAAGCCAAACATATCCCATATATGCTATGTATAGTGAAGGATGATCTGAGTCATATCTAGAGACTAGAATATCACAGAGACTTGGAGGTAGGCTCTTTTGACTTGCAACCAGTCAGAACACCCTGTATTTTTTTTACATTTACAAAAACATTTCTCAGTTTTGGCCAAGTACAACCTGTCTGGATTCAATATACTGACCTCATGCACAAAACTGAATGCTGAGCAGTGTTGGTGGACAGAAACCTGCTTTAGAAAATAAAACTAAAGGAATTAAAGCTCACAGACTGTAAAGGTCAAGCTGAATAAAATCTCAACTTTTGGACACTCTTATTAGGCCGACATATCAGCGGGTAACTGAAAGAGAACGCTACATCCGTAATCTAACATTATAAACCATGACAAATTACAATTTGGACACACTATAGAATACTGTTCTGTTGTTAATGAATAACTACACACAGGAACAAATGACTAATGCACTATTTATATTGTGGTAAGTATTATTACCTAACAACATCCCAACGTTTCTCTTTTTTAACAAAATGTGCTTTTTACATTGAACTGTGTAATATAATTTCAGCTTTATCTTTAACAGCATTCAAGATGTTTTTAACATTTCAAAACACATTCCCATGTTAGCAGACAGATTACACTTTTACATGAGACCAACAATTCCACAACAATATAAAAAATCATATTATAATTTTATCAAAATATGGCGGAGGTGACAGATCTGATGGAGTTGACACATCTGACGGTGGCGACGAAAACCCTAATTTGTAGTCATTTTAAGCAGATACAAAAGATGAATTAATTGCCTTATTGAAACAAACAGTGAGTATGTTAATATATATATATATAGAGCTCTCATTCAAGAGTCACATTTAAGTATTTTGTTAGATCACTGAAATACAAAATCTGACGGTGTTGACAAATTTGCCATTTCTTTCACAAAATAAATATACTTTTTGTTTCTGTTGATGCTAGATGCTAATTGAACCCGCCTCAGGAGAATATAAAGATTTAAATATTTCACATTATTTCCTTAGAAATTGGAAGAGGGTATGGACATACAGTATCATGGTTGTGACACAGGAAATATTAACATTAGGATTTAAAATAATCTAAAACTATAAAACTTAACAGGGCCTGCCTGACGGTGATGTACTCTGCAGAGGTTAACTGAGTGCAAGGGGGTCTTTTAGAAAGAAACAACTGCCCCTGATATTCCCTGATTTTTGTTGACAAAAAATGAGGAAATCTTATGAAACACACATGTCGTTAAAAACAACTTTGGCTTTGATAGGAGATATTATTAAGTGTTGCTTTTGATAAAACAAGCTCTTTTTCGTAAAAGAGTAATAGATTTGGTATAATAAGGAGAAAATTAAAGTGAAGGTAATAATTGTGTTAAATACATTCTATTATTAATCCCTCATAACATCCAAAATGTAAAATATTTTTATTTTTAAATCTAATAGCAGTTACACTTGCAGGACATGTTTTGTCCCATGTCTCAAAAATGACTATATTTTGTATTATTCATATTAATTATAAACCTGTATACAATAATTCTTAGTACTCTTGAGGTATGAAAAAAAAAAGTTACTGTTTAGCTAATAGTAAAAAACTACATTCACTAAGCACTATTACTTACAAATTCATTAATGAGACTTTCTTGTTAGTTAGTAGTGCTAATGCTGCATTACTTGTTGTTCTTGTAGTTAATAGAGTATTCTAAAGTGTTACCTGCAGTTTAATAACGTATCTTTGCGATTTTTATACTTTACAGGAATGTGCTGTAGAACATTTGAGAGGACATGAGAAAATCCGTGCTTTTGTTTGTGTAATTCATAGAGAAGTGCTGAAGATCTACAGGTACTGTAGGTTGAAGAGGCGGGAAAGAAAGATGAGAATAACCATGTATAGACTGACAAAATTATTGGTTTTACCGAAAACATGCAATCGTAGATTGCAATGGCAAAAAGCTTTCCACAGCACATATAGAGCTGGGCTGCCTCCTCACTAACATCTACAGCGTCCTTTTTACTCCTATCTGAAAATGACTTGCTTTCATTATCTGCAATCACGGCTTGTCATGTGGACACTTTGATAGGACCCAAAACACATAGTGGAAAAAGCAACTGCTGTGCAGAGGCTCATTTCTTTTAGGTTAATTAGCTGTGATTACATGGGCTGTGATTCAGTTTGTGTGGCTGAACCTGTGCGGTACATAAATGAAAGTGCCTAGAATGTGAGATCACCGCTTTAGCTCCTTTTGTACATTTAAAGGATGTGTCAAACAAACCCATAATCTCAACTTCAAATCACAACCAGTCCAGTTATATAATACCTCACAACTAGCAACATAAATCATTTTATTGTCTGAGCTCAAAATTAAAATTCCACCATGAAGCTAAATCCTGTCTTTTGCATTTTACTCTCACATTGAACTGCAGAAGAAAGACGTCTCTTAGCAGACACAGTTTAACATTCACTTGTAAAACAGCAGAAACCAATGCCCGCCACCTGCAGGGAAAATAGCTTTCATGAGCAATCAGTGATCGTGAGAGAGGCAGAGCTGAATATGTACTTCAGCCAAGATTTTGATACAAATTGCCTATTAAAGTAGCTCTCTTAACAGCTGAAGGACAGGAAACCATGTAACAAGTTCTCAAAAACCTTCACAACTCTCAAACCCCTGTCTGAAAGTGTTTTTGAACAACTTAACAACGCTATTATCTTCTGTTTGGGCTTTCGATTTATTACATTTATTATTAAAATTATTAGATGCTGCAGATGTTAAACATGACCAGATGCACGCAATTACTAAAGTTAGTTGCAAAAAAATAAAACGCAATTAAACGAGGGTGGTAAAAGAATCAATAATTTAATAGCTTAAACAAAGAGTATAGTAGTTTTAGAAGTCAATGTATTTTTTTCATTTACTTCATATCAGTGAACATAAGCCAATTACTGAACTACATACCACAGCAATTGCTAACTGAGCTTGTCTGACTGCAACAGAGCCAACGAGAGGCGAGCGGATCCATATGCAAGCTTTATTATTATAACACGGGCAGGTTCGAACAACAGCAAACGGGTATGGAACGGATAGGACACAAGAGTACTTCTAGGGCAAGAGTGGGTATTCGATTGGAAAACAATATCCACAGGGCTTGACAAGAGGGGTAAAAAATGGGCAATAAATGCAAACGAGGAGCAAACAGAGTCTGAAACGGCAAGACAAGGGTTAATCCTTAACACAGGCAAAAAACTACACAAGACTGTGAACTAAACTGTGGAACCACTGTAAGGCTCTGTAATGTGGCTTTCACTAGGAGAGCGAAACATGCTAGACAATATTAGGCCAACTGAGCAGAAACTGAGTACTGTAGGTGTTATAGGTTGTAGGTGCTATCAGTGCAAGAGATAGGAAATGCAGCTCAGGGTGATGTGTAACAGTCGGTGTAGTGTGAGAGTTGCAACCAAAAGTAGGTTCTTTAATTAAAAAAGAAATGACTAACATTCATTAAATTTGCCATGTGATCTACCAACCCGGATGAACACTTAAAAATGTTGTCAGTAGTACAATTTACACACCTTTCCCTGCTGTTTTACGAATGCCATGAATACAGGTTTACTTATTTCGCATAGCCTACTGTTTGTTTATGGGCCTTATTGCACTTTGTTTTTAAATGTGCACTTTCTGTACTCGCTTGTTATATAAATGTTGTAAATTCTGAACACAAAAAAAGTTACGTGTATTGCAGCTTTTGAGTTACGCTCACTCAACTTCATACATGCTGTAACGAAGGCTGAGAGATGACGAGGCGTGTGAATTCAAATGCAAGTTGTTTATTGCGAAACAGAGCGTAGACATATAGGCTGGGTAATCACCGGCGAACATACGCAGAGAGGGCTGAGCAAGAGAGTAGTCAGAATCCAGGCGAGGGTCAGTAACCAGTAAATATAATCCAAAAGGGCAAGACAGAGACGGTGGTCAAAAACAAGCGAAGTCGGTAACAACAGGTCGAAACACAGAGAATAACACAGACTGGAAAACAACAGGGTTGACTGTGCAATGGACCGTGAGGAGACAGACACACAGACTGGTATTTATACAGGTGATAATGATTGAATGATTAAACCTAACTAGAAACAGCTGTGGAGGAGAGGTGCATTCTGGGGAATGGAGTCCGGTGCATGAAATGGGGAGACAGACAAACAGGCTGAGACTGTGACACATGCCAGATCTGTGCAGATTTAGCACGAATTATCACAAAATACAAATAAAATAGAGCCCAATATAATCAGTGATGCTGTGAACGGAATGCAGTGTGGCATGACAAATCCCCAACAGTATACTGATGCCTTGTTCTATTGATGACGTACCGAAACACAAATTATTTGCAAAAAAATCCCAAAAAACTATTGAGTTTTGGGCTAGTTTTAGTAGCAATTGGGTGGGTTTGTAAAAACCTGGCAACCCCGATTTTTGGATACTAGAAGTTATGAATACTACGTAAACTACTTAACTTAAATATTTTGTAGCCAAATTTGAATTTCAGAAGAAGTTTTGATCACTGCCATTATGTACTTTCTCAAATATTGATTATGGATCATTTTTAACCAAAAAAAAAAGTTAGGGACTAGAGCTTTAATCTGTCAAGTGACAAGACTTTTGCTGGCGTTTTGTGTTATGTAGCCCAGCCCACATTAATATTTCATTGGTCTTAAAACCTCATCAATATCGTACTATAGAATAATATACATGTGAGGGCATACAGTAGAAGAGAGAAGTCTCTAAAAAGTTTGGCAAACCTGTCTGCAACCTTCGGTTTTCGAACATGACTTCATTATTGGTCTGTGTCTCGTGCCTGCCTTCAAACCGTCTAGTTGTTTAAAATCAAACTCTGCTCTCACACTGAAGGCAAACGCACTTTACAAAAAATAATGAACTTTGGCTAAACGGGAGACCATCTGCTCAGCTCCAGGAGGGTAATTGGGCTGATCTGGTCTTGTAAACACCGTGGATAAGACCGGCATAAATGTCTGGTTAGAGGCAATTCAAGTCCAAGCAGGCACATTTTATGTTTATGGAGGCTCTGCAGATCCCCTTTATTGAATCAAATGTTTTTTAGTGTCAACCCATCCATATTACACTGAGCTTAAGCAGAGAAAGAGCTCTACGGAGGTCACCAGCAGAAGTTAAAACAGTTCTCTTTTTAAAAAAGACTGCAATTAAACCCTGTGTGTCCTATTAAACCTCTCTATCAAACAATTGAATTATTTAATAACAGCTGTGGTTATAATATTCTGTGGTTACGAAACCACAAATGAGTCAAACCGCGTTTTGTTTATAGGGGTGCAGTTATGATTCATATTGTTCAGATAAAAATTCAGATAAAATGTTTTTTTTTAAAAAACATGAAGGTGATTAAGATTTTGAAGCTTTGGCGCCTCCTGCTGTAAGAGTTTCTTAAGGAACCAGCGACGAACTACAACATTTCTGAAGTTTCTCACATGCACTGTATTACTCCATATGTTTCGATATGCAATCAATTGCTTTTATTTCTGTTTTTAATGATCATAAGACATTTTAGAAGAAACATCCAAGACATAAAAGATATAGAGTTTGAAATGGGCGAGCTTAAAAAAAAGTAAAAATGACTTTTTTTTAAAACATGATTGTAAATTATTTCATGTATACAGTTCAAACTCCCAATTTAGAGCATTGGTAAACTAGAAGAACTAAACAGTTTGAATCAGAGTGCAGAAATACTGTATACTGACAGTAGCATTCAAATTTTCACCACAAGGGGGCGTAGTAAGGCTGAGTAAATTGACATAGATGCCCTTTGATAAGCCTGCTATGTTCATTTTACGTTTATAAGATTTAGATTCCTGTTTTCATAATCAACAAGAACCAGATCCACACGATAAACGAAGGATTAACAGGATTAACTTTTTCTGTTTACCATTTTGAAAATGATGACTCAAATTCATCTGATTCTGGTAAGGTGCTGCTGTTTTGCAAATTTGGAGAATTTTCTAAACCAACATGGCTTTCTAAAACATTACTTACTACATATGTTCGCACACTTTATTTGAATCTAAAGGAGACACAGGATCTGATTTGCACACTGGCAGTGTTTAGGCAGTGGCCTATATGCACAGGTCATGTGGGTCAAAGCTAATTTCCCTTAGGCAGAGCTGTGCAAACAGAGAGAAATATCTGCTATATACACATGCGGTGATGCATTAAATCTCTGATTCACAAAGAGAGGGGTGAATGAAAAGTAAAGATGTCTAACATATCTATAAATTAGTCAGAAGTCCACAAAACAACTAAACTATACCAGAATGTGTCCTGTATAATTTTGTTTGTCAAAAACAATAAATGACTTTCATATATGTTTAGCATTTTTACAGAGAACACACACTACAATGTTGTTTAGTGTAATATATCTCACATATATATCACGTATAACAATCTAAAAAGTTAAAATATAGAAAAAAATAATCCTTAGGTGACATTGAAAGACCCCACAGCCCCCCAAATAAACTAAACTATAAATAAACTGCAATTTTAAAGTAAATATTTAACCATCTTGTCTACTCTCCTTCAAACAACTTGATTTGATTTCCTGTAATAATTATTAAAAGAATTACTATTTTGAATTAATAAATATGATCAAATTCTTTTTAGTGGTGTGCAATTATTAATTTAATGTATGACTTTTTAATCACGATTTATCACATATATTTAATAAGAACGTAAGAATAGGTAAGTTTGTTTTATTATTATATAATATAAAATATATGTTTCACTGAATGACCATAAACATGCTTTCTCTCATATTTTATATTTTGCATTTTATATTCACACACACATATATATAAACAGAAAATTCACCTCTCCATTTTCATTTAATGTTTTCTATTCCATGCAAAATGTGAAATAAAAAATAAAATAAATATAAGATTATCCGATTTTAAATCTAACATTGTAGAGTCATTTAAACTTTAATTAAAAAATTAATCACACAAACATTTATAAATATTTCAGAGCAAAACTCAAACTTTATGGTTAAGTAATAACAAATTAGGCCAAATTAAATAACTATTTTGTTAATAGATTTTTAAAATCTTTTTATTTATTTGATTATTTTTGTTAATTATTTTTTCAAGAATTCATTTCTTAAAGAATGGAAACATGTTCACTATATAATTGTGTTATACATTGTATTAATATACGCATACTTTGTTTTGTACGATTACTTTTCTTTCGTAAATGGATTGTTTCATCTAGCTGTATAAATGTGTTTAAATTCTTCATATTGTATTAATCTCTTAAAAAAAGCACCGACTCTTTCATGAGAAGTGAATCAGCGTTTAAAAGCATGTGATTAGCTGCTCATTAATGACGTCACACATTCATGTGTACGCGCACAATTAAATCAGAATCAAGACTGAGTTGACAGAAAATTGATGATCAACTAAATCATGTAACCTTGAATATGTTCAGCCACCATCACAGTATTGGCCCCCATGTCTTCTTGGATCAGACAGAATAAACCAAGCACTCAAAAATTTAAAAACAAGGGCACTTGGCCCATGATTTGTAGAGAAAGGATCACATAGTATCACAAACACCCTCCATCGTTTTCTTCTACGGACAATATAGCTCTGATCTTCCTTATCGATCTAAACTTAATCCACATGACTCACAGAGACTTTCACCCTCAAGAGTTGTTTTGTGCTCCATGTGGGTCAGAGGTCGCTTTTATAACTTTTTAACTTGCGGATTTATAATTTACCCAAGTCAATTTATTACTATTATATTTCCAGGTGATTAAGAAAAAAAACAAAAAAACAAAACAAAACTAGGACAATTTTTTGACAAACACATACGCACACAATATTAGTTTTAAAAAACAGCTTTATTAATACCTCTCGTTCAAAGAAATATAAAAGATTGAGAGTTACTTCTATATTTACATAGTATAGTTTTTGCTTCAAACAAACAGAAACAAATCCTACTTGTACAAATTGAAAAAATATCTCCTGCTGTGACTGTTCGATATCAGCAGTAAAGAAAATAGTCCTCTTCATCTCTCGATAATAGTCTGTGCAAAGAAAGAATGCATATCAAACACACCGTGTTGCTGCTACATTAAGGCAAACCTCTAGGAATAATACACTTAAAAACTCCTTGGTAAAGTGACAGTGTCTATTAGATCATTTTTTAGCCTTCCTACTGAAAATGTTCCACATCTTCCACAAAAACAAAAGCATAAGAAAGGTCAAAATCTCTTAAAACGGTTAGCATTGCACTGAGAGATCCTTCAGTACCCTTTAAACTCAAAACAAAATCACTGGTCGACCATGAATGTGAAATCAAAGCATAAACTTCCGGGCCTCAAGGAGTGTTTGGCAGTCGGGTTTGAAGTGGCGGTTATGGAAGCTGTGAATCTACATACGAATAGAGGATCAGTAGTTTGACAACTTCCTCTCTGCTCAAAGTGCTGCAAGGGGTTTGTGCCCCTCACCATAAATACCTCTTCATTGCCATGGAAGCTTTAAAAACCTCAAAAACAAAGCTAAAACAAACTCAAAACCACTGCAAAAGAAACAAAGTGGATGCTGCATATTAAAAGCAAAGCGTAAAAATTCAATTAAATTAGCTAGTTCCTAAACAACACATTTCCCCATGGCAGACAGATTTGTGCAGGTTATGAGGCAAAAAACCCAAAACAAACGTTCTGCATGCTGCTGCGTGTACAAAACAAAAAACAAAAAAACAAGTCAAAAATACATTATCAGATCAACTGATACAATTAATTTAAAAGACAAACATTCACAGACATCAAAAAGGAGCAACCCAACCAGACTCTTTTAGTCTGAAACTGAACTCAAAGTCCTGTGGAAGTGCGGCAGGCAAGCTTAGTTTTGGTAGGTCTTCTCGGTGGTGTTGTAGTCGTTGGTAGTGCAGGTGTGGGTGGCCATGCCTCGGTGGATGGGTTCGGGGCTGGTATCGCCACCGATCGTCAGGTTGAGCAGACTGGTGCATGTCGGCAAGTAGACATGCTGGACGTGTTCCACCTCTGACCGACACACCGGGCATGACTGTAGAGACAATAACAGACTTAATCAGCAAGCATTCAGTACAATAACAAGATAGGAATATTGTTATACGGCCTGCAAATGATATAATAGTCATGTGATTTTGTGGCAATCAAGGATTGGCGGCATATGTGGTGCTATGGTCAACAGAAGAGATTTTCTTACTGCTTATATCACGGTAGATGTATTTGAACAGAAGTTAGTAGTTTTATGTTATTTAAGTTTGAGAGTGATCAAAAAAATAAATAAATGAAAAAATCATGTATCAAATAGGTCTCAAATGGAATGAGCTTCATGTACAACTCTGCTACGAAATGACTTCACATCACCATCATAAAGATCAGCAATGTCACTTATTACTTCCTCAAAACCAAAAGATTTATTCATAATACTACTTTTCCTACAACAGCTACTTTACTCCATTATGAAATCAAAACAGCTTTATCACCCTGATATGTTTGACACAATGTTAGGTAAAAAGCGGGAACGTTTTCTGACCTGCAGCTGTGTAGCACAGTTCTGGCAGCACACCATGTGACCGCAGGGGCAGAACGCAGCGTCGATCGCTTCCTCGCAGCACAGCATGCACAGCAGCGCCTCCCGCAGCTTCTGCAGCTTCTCCTGCAGCAGCCGGCTCTGCTGGCAGCCCCCGCAGTCCAGCACCTCCTCCTGCTCACGGGATGGTGAGCGGGACGATGGGGTGCGCTCCCCCGGCCTCGACATCATGTCCACGATTCCAGCGTTGTACAGTGCGCGTCTGGCGTAGTCGTACACCTCCTTGGAGGTCCGCCGGATGTCGAATACGTACTTCTTCCCCAGGTTGATGTTCTCGTTGAGGAAAAGCGAAGCCAGGTGACCCTTGAAATCCCGGCTGTATTGCATCATGACGGCGTTCGTTACCGTGTCACACCTGCAGACAGAAATAAGAGCGATCGGTGAGCGAGACTGCATGTTACACACAAACACATTATCTGCTCGCCGTCTGCCACACGGCAGCTCAAACGATCCATTATCCATCAGAGATAATGGGCTACTGGAAAGGTGCTGTAGTTGTGAAAAATGAAGGATGTTGCCGCTTGTTAGGGTTCAAGGGTACGGAGCAGGAGCTGTTCTTCAACGACTTGGCAATAAAAGCTCTTATCGGGGGCTGAAGAAACCTTGTTTAAACTACTTTTAAAACGGGTGAAAGCAGTTTTATTACCAGGCTGTCTGGAGGAGTCCTCACACAGCAGTTAATGCTGCTCTGTGCAGTGTTGTATAAAAGCTAGGTTCAATTATGCCAGCTCTGTATATAGTTATGTTTGTTTTAATGCATTTATGCCTCCTCGAAGCAGCATCAAGTTAGTGAAGTCAGTAAATCTGTATAAAGATACAATTATGCCATTTCATAAGTGCTTCTGTGCCAACTTTCAAGGTTGAATTTAATGGGTTAAGTAACGGGAACACATGTTGCTGCAAAGATGGAAACGAGTAAAAAAAAAAATATAAAAATAAAATAATAATAATCCAGTACTTTTCTCACAACCACACAAAAACCAGAAGCACAAAACTCCTCACAACAAAGCAACTCAAGTTGCTCACACAGGGGCTTTTATAATAGGAGCATTTAATAATAGCCAGTATAAAGACATTACTACATGATAAAAATGTGTAAAGGATCATCATGGTCCAGACAGGTAAACTAAAGCATGCTAGATACTCAATGCCACATTAATTAAGTCATGTGTACTGTTAAGCCTGGCAGAGCTGCACATTAACAAGAAAAAAAGAAGGTGTTTTAGAATGTAATGAAGCATTATTGCACTTAATGAAGGGTTTTATGGGGTCTCACCTGTAAAAGGCGTGCGTTTCTGTGATGGCTCGATACAGACCGCTGGCTGCTCTATTGCTGATTAACTTGAACAGCAGGACCACACTGTCGCTGGTTTCCTTGGTGACAGTCAAGTACACGCTCTTCCCTGATTGTGTGGCAATTTGTATTATGGGGTAAGATATCCTGCATTGAAAGGAAAATGTGACGCATTACTGAAAGGCAGCGAAATGATTTGATGTTACATGACTGATTCTGGGATGCGAGCAGAGCATTATTTTATGACCGTTATGCCATCAAGAGCACTTTATGCCGTGCCTAACCTGTTAACCAGGCTGAAGTCCTCTCGGCAGATAGCAATACCGTCTGGTCCCACACCTATAGCCAACCTCTGTCCTTCAGCGTCCCGCACCCAGTGCCACTCCACCCCATAATGCTCTAGAGACGACACCAGCTGCAGGGCCTGGTACTCCACGGACGCCTGGCTCAGACCTTCCAGAGCCTTGTGCTTGGCTATTATACTGCCAAAACAAAACAGAGAAACAGACATTTAGCCTTTGAGGAAAATTACACCAGTTGATCATGTAAAAAGTAGAACAGAGGACGACAAAAAACAAAAAAACAAAACACTAGTAATAGTATTAATTGGTAAATTAAATTAGTGTGAACTAATAAGCTCTTTTATTACAACTGGTAACAATATGATGGCACGTAACGTCATAATGTAACAATTACTTTTATTATGGCTAATGATTTGTTTATTTTTATAGTAATAGTTTTAGTGTAAACTAATAATCCCTTTTATTAGAGCTGGTATCATGCCGTAACACCATGTAACTGCATAATGGCACATGTTTTGCGGTTTTGTTATAGCATAGCGTAAACTAGTAATCTTTCATTACAGTTGGTAACATGACATGGTACATTATGGCTAATGAATTATTGTTTATACTGGAACCAACTCCTAAGAACTTATTACCGGTGTCCAGTATCGACGCATAAAACAGACTGGTAGATAAATTTTAAAAAGTCAGTCATCACTGGCGTTAAAATATAATAATAAAGTTGACAAAATATTGTGCATAAACAAGTAAAATAATACAGTCACCGACAAAGTCCATGGCTTTGTGTTCCCCTGTATGAGGCCCTTTGATTTTCTTGTACGCATTAGTCTTTATTTAATTCCATGACAACGATGATTAATCAACACAGACAGATCTCATTAATCCTCTTTGATTGTAGTTGATTAGGTCGTCTGTTATCTAACCCAAACAAGCTAAAGAGAATGAACAGAACTCTATAAAAAGGAGCGGTGTAATTAGTCAAACAGCATTAGGAGTGCTTTGTTTACAGCCATGCGGCTCTGGATAAGATGTTCACAAGAGTGCACGGATTACAGCTCAGCTCCCTTGATTTTCTCGATTAAGTAACCACCTAAACATCTAACAACCAGTTTAAAAATATATTTGAGGGTTAAAAAAAAAAAAAAAAAAAAAACACCACAACAACAACAAAAAAATAATATCACAACCTTTATACTAAATTAACATTAAGTAGTATGCATCAATTTTCTCAGATATCAGTTTGATAATGAAAGGGAGGTACCGGGTTTATTACAAGGAAACACCATTTCTGACATAATGTTGATTATCACAGCATATGTAACATTTGTAATATATGATATTCAAATGATTTCACAATCAACCACCCCCTGACCGAATGACACGTAATCATTTTCTGCAATTTGTCAATACAGTATCACTTAAACCTGGAACTCTCACTTAATGTCTTTGTAAAAGCATGGATTATATAAAATGATTTGAACTTCACAGATAATAGAGAGTGATTTTTGGTTTACCTGTTGATGGTGGTTTGGTTGGGCTCTGTGGAACAGAGTTCAGTGTACCAGTACTTGGCTGTATTCTGGTTATAGTCGCCAAACTCTGCCTGGGCCAGAAGGGCACTGAGCTCCTCGGCCTGTTCGGAGCACATCCGCAGATGTCCACGATGCAGATCCTCTTTCACATGCATAAAAAACAGGTGTCTGTAGAGCAGAACAGAAAGACAAAGAACATGAGTGAGTTAGTTGCGAATGGAAACAGGTGGCTGGTGGAAAGGGAGTGAAGCACATATGGATGTCGACAGGTGGTATGACGGGAAAGCGAGAGCGATCTGTGCAGACTGAAACAGGTGACGAGGAACTCTTCACTTAAAAATAAATAAAAACCTTGCACATGCTCTTATGTGCTGGATCCATCTAACATTTTAGTACGATCCATTATAGGTGAACAGATCCTTAAAAAAAAAAAAAAAAAAAAAAAGGAACAGTGAAATTCTAAAGTGGCAAAAAGTCAATTGAAAATAACAAAAGGTCAAAGGAAAAGCAGAAATGGCAGTTTCCATTCGAAACGATCACTTTCACTTAAAACCCAAAAAAGTATATTGCAACTGCATTTGTGTGTGAATTGGTTTGACTTTTGCTCCCGTCTCAGCCTTATCTCTCGTATCCGTTGGCGCAACACTTAATGCAGAACACCGTCAGTGTTTCCAAACGATAAACATGCCCTCTCAAAAGCATGAAAACCACACACTTCTCACTGCGGACATAAAGCTGATATAAATCCCTGTAGTAATTCTGTAATTCAGGAGTGCTAATTGTGCGTTTTACTGAAAACTGGTCTCTTTTCAGCGGTCGATCAAGAATAAATAGTAACAGTCCCACAATCAGTGACAGGATAAAACTTTAAAGTAAAGTCACAAACTAGGCTTGGAGCCATGAGAACCCTGGTTTGTTATTGACTTCTCTTTTTATTGATTAAGGGAATGTTTTTCACCTTGACTAAGAATCTTACTTCCTGCTCAGCTGTAAAAATGTACATTAGTATTTAATACAAAGTGCATTTAAAAAAAAACACATTAAACTTTTTACTACATTTAATCATGGTTTACATTGTGGTGTTTTTTTTTGTTGTTCTTTAAAAGGATACGTTTACTTTACATGTGCTTTATTGTTAGTCAGCATATCAAAGTAATTGATTATTTGAAAAACTCATTCAGTATTAACTTCTCTTAAAACTCTTAATAGTTGTGTGTACTTTCAGCATTAAAACAATGTTTTCTAAATTCTTTAGTTATAGATTAAGTAAAACAAAATAAATAAACTAGGACTCAAATGCATGTGTTTGCATGTCTGCACTGCAGAAGAAAAAAATATAAATTTAAATAAACTTATGAAGTAGTGTTTGTATTTCTGCATCACTCCGCAGTTTAAATTCATATTGCAACTTTTCTATTCCTTTGATTAAAGAATGTAAAGTTACTTGTTATTATAATAATAATAATAATAATAATAATAATAATAATAATAATAATAATAATAATAATAACAATAATAATAACAATAATAAATAATATTATTATCATATTATTATCATTATTATCATTATCATCATTATCATCATTATCAACATTATTAATACTACATTTCGTAACTTTTTTTTTTTACGTTTGTTTGTGTGTGGTAGTGCATCTGTGTCATACTTAGGTTTGTGAAGATGAACTGCTGATACGACTCATGCAAATTCAAGTTTTTCACAGAACAGGTTTAGTAGCATCATGGGTGAACTAGCACCTAAACTTCCCTTCTTCATAAACTAACCTGCTCCAGCGCCTTTTGTATATCGTACCCAAAAAGCCCTTATGTTCCCACTACAGGATGCAATGTTACATTTTCCAAGTCCCCCGAGACTAGAGGACTGACGTTTTCTCCCAGCAAGCCTATATTCCCCCGGCCAACAGAGAAGCATGGGAACACCAAAAACAGTCTGGGAGATACTCCTGCTCTGCACGCAGGCGATGGCGCTTTAGGAAAACAAACACCAGCATATCAGTTCGTGCAGCGCTGCCGACAAAGACCCGGGGCCGATAAACATTGACTTTGGATGAATAAAAAGACAAGGCGGAGAACGAAGATTGAGGTGGATTCATAGGCCAGACAAATAAACAAGACCTGCCGTTTGACAAAGGGAGTCTCGCTCGGCCTGACGAGGCACTTCCCTGCAGTGACATCAGACTCATGTGATGAATTACCTGGCAGGCAAAACAAAGGCGGCTGATGGGGGCAGGGAGATAGAGAGGTTACTAGCGGTCAAACTCCAGCTACTCCAGGCCAGAACACGCGGCACCGGTTCAGTCAAGATCGTTACAAGACTAATCTTAGAAACACGCAGCTGCGCTGATGCAGCCACTCGTCATCAAACAAACTCCACCGCACAATGCGTTTTTACCATGGTTAACAAGGGGAACTTTTGCCAAAAACGCAACCATTGAAAATCTAAAACGGATTCTTCTAAAGTGTGACATATTGGGCAAACACTTGGAGGATCAAAAAAAAAAAAAAAAAAAAAAAAAAAAAAAAAAAAAAAAAAAAAGGGTCACCTTAGTGTTTTTCCCACCAAAAATGTTTTTTTCTTTTGTTCAAATTTGCGGCTTGGTTTTTGTTTTGTTTTTTAGTTATAATTTCACTTTTTTCTTTTTAAATTTGCCACTTAAATAATCTTAATTAAATCAGTCATTTAAAAACAAAACTTTATTTGCTTCCTTATTCTTTTCTATTTGTATTCTGCGAGTACAAGTCAGAATAAGCATGCGTTTTGAATTTCAACAAATATTGTGTTACACTGACAAATTTTCAACCAAATTTTGTTCTCCAAAAACTTATTTGAAACCTTAAAATGTACACATTTTAAGTTACATTTAAAGTGCTTTCTATGGAACCTAACCTTAACTTTTGTAAATGTATTTACCCTCTACACACTTTTACAATATTCTCCTGTAACACTCAGCATTAAATACTAACTATATTTCAGAGACTAAGTTAGTACTCATGGAATTGGGGAAAAAACTAAAAAAACTTTAAAGTCCATATAAATGCATTTAATAACAGTTTGCTAGATTTAACCAAAATACATTTCCATTTAACCGCAATTAACATTCAGTTAGCCGTCTAAAAACATTACACTGTTCACACTCTGTGCATTTATTATGCAAATAATATACTTTAAAATGCCCATACAAAGTGTATGGCAGCGTCAAATCAGATGATCGCTTTGGGAGACACTGAAGGATTTAAATAGATCAGCAAGACTCTAAATAAGTTTGTGAAAACCCTTCTTGTACACGTTGTAGACATTTCAAATTATCAAAGCAATCCTGTTTAACTGAAAACTTAAAATATGCAATATTATAAAACATGACATGTCATATCAAGTCTTCTACAAATAACCTTTTAGGGTTATTGTTTTTGTTCTCCATAATTCTTTCCTTTCTAATTGTTTTATCTTCTCCGTTGCAAGCAGACTGTTGGGGGCCAGATGTTTGGGGGGGGGGCTAATACGAAGAACAAAACATTCCTCTGAAATGAAACGAGAAGCTTCTGCCCGGAGACAGCAACAAAGAGGCCAATCTGCACAGGAGTTTCATTCTTTTCAGGCGCCCTTTGAAACAATGTGGTTTCAGAGGTAGTCAAATAACACTGCTGTAAGCCATGTGGCGGAGGTTACTCGCAGTCAACAAACTCTAGTAACCCCTGCCACCAGCTCCATGCATCACAGGTAAACACCTCCTCACTAACCCACAAAGTGTTAATAAGCAGTCGCCCAAACACGCAAGTTATAACCGATAAAAATCGAGAACTCAAACAAAGACATGCTTTGTGAGCAAACGCCTCTGGTAAGTGAGGAGTTCTGCATCAACTTTGCAAGTGGTAATGTCGTAGGCTGAAAAGAAAAAAACTCCCACAAAATGTAATTCTGCACAGAAACAACCCAACATCATTTCTGAGTAATACACACTCAGCTCTAGAGAGGTGTAGGTTACTATAGTTCATCCACAAATGTGGTTAAACCGGTTCTGCTGTCATCGAAATGCATGTAATCCAGTAACACAGTAAGACAAGAGAGCTCTAGTTTTTAAATTCATACAATGATCATTAAATCAAGAAAGAGAACTAGATGTAAGCTCAAGGCTTAATATTAATATCTTTGACAGAATTTCACACCTCAGGTTTGTATTTGGATGTCTACGTGTATATGAAATAAGCCTCAGAAAACGCTCAAGGAATTTAGCATTGACCCAGTAAAGTGCATCTCACATACTTGAAATAAAAATCTATTAAAAATGACACGGCCCAAAATGTGTCTTATATATAGATATATTGGAGGATCTGCACCCACAAAATTTTTTACCACCAACCATGGACATGTCCTCCCGAATGACCTTTAGTGTAGCACAAAATCAGTCCTAAGCATTAACAATGGTTTTGGGGTGAAGTTGGAATAGCTTCGAGGACAAGAATGGTAATAAAAAAAGAAAGTGCGAAGAGGTTTTTTTGCAAACCATTTCCCCATGTTATCATCACAGCTCAATATTTTAATGCATGTGTGCTATATGCAAAGTTATAGCTGCTGTTTTGTGAAGCTTCAGAAAGATCTTGCGCGTCATCGTCTTCCAGCGGAAAGGAGGTAATCAGGAGCTTACTGGGATTGCTGGTGACCTTCTTATTAGGATTTGATGTAGGGCGAGAGGCTGGTCTCGGCAGTTGTCTGTTCGTGCTCATTGTGACCCTGAATAGCACCCGCTCACCAGTTCCCGCTGACAACACCCAGGGCTCTGACTGTGAAGATAACAAGACCTGAGATCACAGCAGCATGTTTTGCATATTTGCAGGCGTAAAGAAAACCAGTGGTGTTGCAAGTACAAAAGCGTGGATGTTCTCATGTTTCCGAACAAGAACCAAATAGCCAAGGCAAGAGTACAGTATGTGCACGACTTGATCTTAAAAACGTAATTTGCTGCTCTTCCCAATAGACTCAAGCTAAACCAGCACACAGATTAAGGTTTAAAAGAGCCCTTGTTTTATTTAAAATGTGCTGTTCCTCTGCTAATGGTGCTGGCCTCTGTGGATCAACAGGATCATTCAGTCCTGATGAGAATGCTAAATACTGAAGCCCTCCAAAACAATACAGGCATCTTTACACAAGCCCAGCACGCATAGCATGCCATAAAGACTAGCTAGAGCATAATCATGAGCATACCACAATTGTGGAGTGACTACTCACTAATGACCTTAATTCCATCCTTGTAACCAAAATTATTAGCTGTACATAGTCAAATCAACCGCTTTTCAGCCAAAAGTGACCTCTTCTATGATTTAACGAGGTTCAGAAAGGGGGCATAAAGGCATCTATACATTAAACACTAACAAATATTGATTTTAAAAATGGCAATTTGTATGAATACAGATGACAAATGCAAGGAATTGCCAAAGAAGTGCACATAAATGTTAATAATTAAGAAAAAAAATATCGTCAGAGCTTTTTCTACTTTGTAATGCCTTTGAGGGAAAAGTTTGTTTACTCGGTCACATGAAGCCGCATTTGTCTCCGAATCAGAGATAGGATGTGACGTTGCCAGAAATAGTTTTAAAAACCATGTCAGCTAACACTCGGCTGGACGCGAGTGTGAACATGTCTGATTATGCATACTAAAAATAGAGCAGAGCAGATTAAGAAATGCTTTATTTGGGGGGGTGGGAATTTCTTTAACATGAGTGTTTGTGGTTAGAAGAGGTGGGGCGGTTCTGATCCTCAAAGGATCCAGTAATTCTTTAAACAGGATTACACCCTCAAGGCCGGTGGTTATCTTTAAACTGTGCCTTGTTTGAGGATTTTCCCCAACCCGTAATTATAACAGAAAACGTAGATGTCCAAGCATTGGAAACAATCATTTGTGCCAAATCCCTTTTGCTGTACTAGTAAACATTTCTGGCAATCATGCACAACCACTCTCGACAGAGGAAGTATGAGGATCTATTTTTGGAAGATGCACTTATACTAATGAACATGAGGAACTGTCATAATAACGGACTACAGAAGCAAAAGCTATTCTATTCGGCCCGCTCTGGGGCTTATGTAAGCGGCTCTTCGCCATTCAGAGGCCTGTGCACCGTTCAGTGCATCTTACATAACCGTATAGACAGAGATAGAAAGGAAGTAGAAAAAGTGTGAAAGCTTGAGCAGAGTTTTAGTCCTGAACTGGAGTGGAGGTACAGCAGGGGTCGGTGCTTGGCCCTTACTCATTCCAACATTTCTGACTCCAGAATCTGTCAAGATACTCTTGAATTTTGTTTTATTGTTATTGGCCCAAAATATCCCATAGTAATATAAATAAATCACTGCGAAAAAAAAAACTTTAGTTCAAATTACATCAGAGGGTTTCCAAAATATGCCATTCAACAAGTCAACTTAATTCTTATCAGGAACACCCACTTTAAGATTCACTTAATTTCTGATAAATAAATCTTAGTTCCACCCCCTTTGTACATCAGAAAGTCAATTTCACTCAGAAATGTGCAACGTTGTAGAAAAAAAATAAAAATAAAAATAATATGTGAATGTTGCTCCAGGTTGACTATTAAATGTGTTGCAGCAACACCATGCTACATAGATCCAAAATCAAACAGTACCACAGAAACTACAAACGGTCTCACAGTTCTTTTTTCTTTTTTTTTTTTTTTTTAAACTTCCAGCAAAGTTTGAATCAACCCCTCTTACGTCTGTCTGTCTGTACTGTGCATGAGCTCACTTTTAGTCATAAATCAGCACTTTGAAACTAACAGGTTTACATGGATGTTCGATCCCATTACAGTTACAATACGATCACACAGTTTCTAAGGTGACATCAAAAGTACAAGACACAAAATGATGAGAGAGAAAGAGAATAGCGGACTTTATACACAATTCCACTATAAAACTTGTGTGGGGAAACCATGTGGCTTCAGGCTGCATTTATATGAGTTTGTGAGGAACACATGCCAGAGCTCACTGCCAGTCAATGCGATGAGCAGTGGAACGCAGTGTCGAAGTAGAGCAGAGGTCATTGCACAAACAAGGTTAGGGAACACAACCCTTGTAGCTGGAGACTGGGCCGCATCATGCATGCATGCATGTGCGCGCACACACAAATCTACAACAGTGCCAAAAAGTTAACAAAGGACTGTTTTCATGCGACAGCAGCAGCCTGCATTACACTCAGAAAGGCCAGGCTGCCATTTATATTCTGCCATGAGCATCGATTTCTTTGAAAAAACTTTTTTTTTTTTTTTTAAAAAGGTCTTGTATCTTTTTCTGGACACCTTTGTTCATTCTTCTGACTAAGGCTGTTCTTACACTAAACTTTCCTGGTCTCATTGGATGTAATTTGTGGGTTGGGGTGGATTACAATGAGTTCATGTGAGAATCATACTACAGTTTGAGATTTATGAATGTATAATCATCCCACATTCTATAAAAAGGCATTATTCCATGTACACTGTGCCGTAAGCAATATGCTAATGTTTCATTCTGAACACTGCCAGCTCCCGTTATATATAGGGCACAATGACTGCATTCATTGTTATTCAGTGTGCCTCACATTTTTGCTTCCAAATACTCAAATCTCAGCCTGATTAAAGCTTTGCCCTCATCCTGATGTCGACAGAGAAAAAAAAAGGGCTCAACCCCCGCCATCTCAGATTTTACGAACACGTCAGCCTTCACACTTTCACGCACTGTAAGCGGTTTTCGTGCCCATTTGGAAGGCCATCCAGGGTGTCTTAACAGCTTAAATGAAGTTACATGTGGCAGCTCTGGGGGTGCAACATCCTTTCACCTCGCATCAAGAAGTATTGTATATATTTAAAAAAAGTGCAACATGTCCAAGTTTCTTCCTCCCCCCAAAATCCCTCAATCTTTTCGTCCACCATCTGTCAGTGACCCCCGCTAATCTCCCTCAGGTCAGCAGAGGACCATCTAAACCATAAAAAGTGGCTTAAAAAAAACAAAAAACCAAATCCTTAAAAAAAAAACACCCTCCAGGAAACGGAAGGACGCATACATGCCCATGGCGCCCTGCCAGAGTCACTCTGCTTAGAGGACGCATGGAACTGGGGATGGCTGCGGGATCTGGCACCCAATCCCATTTCATTTTATTTAAAAGGACCCAGCAGAGCTTGGAAAGCAAAGAGCACAGGGCTACAAAACGGGCTACCTATCAAATAACGGGACTCAGCAGATATCGGAGGAGGACAGAGCTCACCGTGGGGTTGAAAGTGGTACACTGCAGGTACAGGACGCAAAGTCAGAGTACAAATTTACATGTGACACTACTTATAACATCACACAAGGAGAGAGTGTGTAAAAAAAATAAAATAACACAGGGATGAAATCTTGTTAACACTTTTCCAGAGACAAACATTTGTGGAACCAGCGTCCTGACAAAGAGTTAATTTACATGACATGCATTGTAATTACCCAGTCAAATTACCTCTGTGGAGGAAGTTGACTGCTGGAGTGCTTCAACAACTCAGACTAACAGCTTAATTTAATTTTTGAATTATTAATGCAGAATCCCATCCAAAGCTTTCTTTTTTCTTTTAATTTTAGTTCAGAAAAGAATAGGACAAATGGAATACAAAACCAGATAATTTATGGAAGAATGTCCCTGACGGCAGAAAATAATTAACGCTGTTACAGTAAACAGTTGTTACGGTCTGGGACTTGCAATAAAAGTACCCGGGGCTAACACAATAAACATTAAACACCTTATATCCATAGCCACAAAACTTATCTGACAGAACCTTCTACTAATCTTGGTAGTAAACAAACAGCACTTTCACTTTCAAGGGATAAAAAGTGAAGCTTTAACCTTATTTTAGTTTTTTTAAATTATTTTAGTTAAGAACACCACTGGTTCTAAACTGCATGGCCATAACAAGAGCAGAAAATAGTACCAAGTGGACAAGGATAAGCGGTTATATCAAACTAGTTCGGTCACCCTTAACAAATCATTCTTAAAGGGACAGTTCAACCAAACAACAAAAGCTATTTACTCGTTGCCAAACTGTGTCACGTTCTCTATAAAGAACACTTCATTTTTTAAAGAAATTAATTTGTCTCAAATGATCACAAAAATGGTTTGGTTTTCCACAAAAAAAACTCGGAATGACATGAGGGTAAGTAAATATGGTGAAATATCAACTCAAGTCTTGTGCTTATACTTTCAAAACAGTGTGATTTTTAACATGTGCTGCCCGTGTACTTTTACTTTATTTTAAATAATAAATAAAACTTCAAGAATACCACAGCTGCCACCAGAGTTTAACATGTAAACGTGTGTCCTTCAAGTTGTGCTCCATATTGGTCTCAGACAACAAGTAGTAACAAAACTCCACAGTTACAGTGAATAAAAGAGCATGAGGTGGTGGTGACTCTGCCAGCTCAGTCTCTGTGGGCAGGAGCTTTTGAGCAGGGGATCACATTTCCGGCTGCTGCTCATAGCACAACGACCTACAGTAACCCACAGGGAGCAGGGTTACTACAGGGCAAACCACTGTACTGCGAGAGGAAGAAGAAAAAAAAAAGAAACCTTTACAGGCTACTGTGCAAAGTGCTCTTTCTCCCTCTCAACAAGAGAGGCATGACTTCAGCTGATGTGAAGCTGAGAAAAAAAAAAAAAAAAAAAACGCTCATAAAACCAGCGTTGTTAAATGAATATTTAATATGTAACATGCCCTAGATTTTTTGTGGTTATAGCTTAACATGGGCACACTTTAAAAAACAAGACATAGCTCAAGTCGGGGGTGGAATTCACATAAGAGTGAACGGAAGAGAAGTGGCTTTACGACCACTAATATCAAAACTTTCAGACACCCACATGCTCAGTCGCGTTTCTCCCAGTGTTATTCTGAATTTGTTTTTTCTTTCTGTATCGGAACAAGGTTTAAAATGTCTAGTCATAGACTATGAAATGTTCTCGGTTAACACTTCCTAAAACAATATCATTACTTTTGTAATACACTTACAAAAGAGTTTTTTTTTTTTTTTTGTACATACCTCGTCTGCTCCTGCAGAATAAGATGAGGCTCCACAAAGAACTTTACTCTGAGCCGTAGTCTGCAGGGCGTGAGATTGTCCATCTGCTGGGAGATTCGGTTCCTCAGGTTCAGCCACAGGTTCTCTCCCTTACTGCCAGAAAACTGTAGCCCAAAGTAATCCACCTCAATAATTCCCAACTTACGACACACCTGTCACAAACAAAGAAAGAGTAACACCCTGTTAAACATCAGAATTTATTTACTTGTCCAGGCTTCCTTTTTTCACTGCAAAGAAAACTGAAGGGGACATTCTACCCAACATCTCTTTTTGGGTTTACCATATAAGAAAACCATTTTCAAATTTATTGTTTATTTATTTTTTTTTAAATCAGAAATTTCATCGTTTACTCAACATTATTTATGGACAAATGATTATTTTAACCATATACTTTGTTGAATATATTTGGGGGTGTCAAACTGGAGGGCCACAGACCTGTAGAGTTTATGATGCGTTCAAGTAATGTCAGATCGCATTTACGAGTTGAATGCACATAAAGGTCACAAGTCGTGGTGGGGACACTTAAAAGCTCAGAGTTTGGGGCTATAATGCAGCATCTGTACTGACTGTAAATTTGTTGGAATTAAAAAAACATTTTTTATTAATGTAACAAAGCTATTAAAGTTACATAAAACATTGCGTATACGTAGGGTTTGACTATGAAATTGTTGAATTATGTAGAAAAAGTTCGGTATCTTGTTCCGACCAAAGACTTGAAAAAGATGCGGGTAATATTTTCCTTTTCGCGTTTTTTAGAAGGCTATCATTTCCCCTGAAAGTCTCACTTGCGTAATAAAGGCGAGAAAATCCCTTTAAAGGGCAATCTGAAGTCCAGCAAGGCAAAAAGACGTCTTTAGGACACTATATGCTATATATAAATAAAATACATCTATAGCCTTCGGTTCATAAACAGATCCTGAAATGACAGACAATTCAATAATTTAAGCCTCTTTAGATGAAAACGTAAGATTCACCGGCTTTCATTTTTTGTATTTAAATTTGAGCTTCAGAGTCTGATGTTTGTATAAAAATCGGACAAAACCACTACAGAGATGTCCCTAAACATGTATAACACGTGGAAAACCTATCCACTTTGCCGTTTACGTTGGAGGAGGTGTAACGTTAGTATCTTCATGCACGAGCCAAACATCTGCTGCTGAAGAGAATGAACTTTAGTAACCTCGAGCATGCCATCACACATACATGCACGCACAATACTTTAGAACCAACATTTTCCTAAAAATAATAACTTAAACATTTAGCAGTGTTTGTTAATTAGGATGCAAAGAAATTTTGCTTGTTTTGGAAAAATATGTATATACTAAAATGTGCAGCATAACATTTGCCTATTAATGTGAATGATCTAGGGAAAAATGTTTGCGACTTTAAAATGCTTTAAAAACATGCTAAAAATGATTCGTCACGTTTACCCAAATAAACGCGTGAAACGAAAAACAAACAGATAAACAGAGTGGTGCTGATATCAAGTTTCCATGTGCTTCTTATAAACTCATTAATGCCACGCTCAGGCAACAGCTTTTGTTTTTCAGAATTTGTGCTCATTTTCTGCATGTCACAGACTGTATTTATGCTCGCTTCAGAAACGTGTAATAATAAACATCACATTCATTTCACATCGAGACTTCCTTTCATAATCTTACCTTATTCAGACAGTCCTCTCCGTTCGCCTTCGCGTCCACTTCTATCTCCATCACCACAGCGTCCGGTCGAGTTACATGGCAGAGCATTTTGGAGAGGTGTGTTGTCTTTGGTCTACCCTTTCTGAATGAAAAACAGTACAAACAGCTCTCACTGTCCCCTCTAGGAACCCTACATCAGCCCTCATTCACTTTCCTCTAACCATCTGTTTCTCTATGGTTGGGCGCTTCCTGCTGCATATATATGCTAAGCGTTATTTAAACCCCGCCCACCCCACCGCAGCCAATCACAAGAGGCGAATCAAAACATACAGCGAACGCTCTGACAGCAACAGAAAGCCTGCCATGTTCACTTAGTAGTGAATACTGTGTAGACTTTACGAGCGTCCCCTTCAGGTGCGTTATATTTATGAAGATGCTCGAGTCAAGTTGATTTAATTCAGATAAAAAAATAGAAAAACCAAGAAGTGCATTACAAATATAATTAGCCTACACGTGTACAGTATAGGCCTACATAGCACAAATACAGTCAGTGATGATCAGATAATCATATCTACCCGTTTCCCAATATAAAATAGATAAATAAAATAAAAATACAATTAATAAAAACAAAATTAATGTTTTCAATATAATTGATAAAAAAAGAATATGTTTCATAAAATAAATACATATTAAACCTTGCAATAAACTTTACTTTGATGATCGCTTGTCCTTCTGACAATTCAATAATTTAAGCCTCCTTAGATGAAAACGTAACATTCACCGGCTTTCATTTTTTGTATTTAAATTTGTGCTAGGCTTCAAAGTCTGATGTTTGTATGAAAATCGGACAAAACCACTACAGAGATGTCCCTAAACATGTATAACACGTGGAAAACCTATCCACTTTGCCGTTTACGTTGGAGGAGGTGTAGACACTATTTTATGATCACATTTACACTTGAGTCCTAGCAAATATCTCTTAAGTAAGAATACGGCCCATTGCCAGAGGCTGCAGTGTAGTCCAAAGCCAGAAGATGGATGGAGTGAGTACCAATGTGTTACTGACTTCAGATCACACTTCACATGTATTATGCATGTTTGCCTACAACCGTCCCTTGAGGAGCATGTTGACACAGCGAGTGAGACATCAGCCAAAAAGCTTTTGATAATGAAAATGTTTATAGCTCATAGGTTTTAAGGTTTATAGCTAGCTATCAATGCATTTTCCAGTTATGTCAGACCAGCAGCAGTCCACAGGGGCTAACTAGATTGTGTAGTCCTCAGAATGACCTTGCAGTGGAGTTGTGCGAGACAGACGGCCCTGGGACAGACACCCAGCGCTTCAACACCTGTCCCCAACTCCACTCAGTGTTTCCTGAATACATCACATCAGGAAAGCAGTGTGCTTGAGGCTGCTTGGAGAAAACAACAAGCGTGAAATGCCAAGACGGAACTGTTCTGCTCACCGTAGCCTGCCCACACGTTGCCAGTTTGAAACTTTTTTCTCCACAAGCATTCAGGGCCGGACATGACAGCAGTCTGACTAAAGTTGGCTGCACAAACAGCAGAGAGTGTCCATGCAGCAACTGCTTCTGCAAGTGTGCTTGAAATTGTTTAAAGGCGATGCTATAAAGAATTGTAAAATCTATTCATGTAAACCTAATAAATGTGATGTTGATGATCCTGGATTTTAACGGAATAGTCATCATTTACTCACCCTCATGTTTTTTTTTCCAAACCTGTACACGAAAGAAGATACATTAAAGAATACTGATGAATAGCAGTTGACAAAAAAAAAAAAAAAAAAAAAAAATATATATATATATATATATTTTTTTTTTTACATTTCAGAAGAAAATGTGAGTGATGTTTGTCCATACAAAACCTGCTTGGTTGTCAGGGAAGCATGTTGTAAAGTGGTTGTTAGGGTGTTTCAAGTGATCACTTATTGGCTCAAATGGGAAGAGCTCACAGTAAAGTCTCTGTGATAGTCTAGTCTCTATATAGTAGTTAATAGTAAGTATTAAGGATTTGTACTCATTTATTTATTTTATTTCCGCTTGTTGTGGCAAGCATAAATGATAACCAACACATTGATGAGAAATTTGAGTTTTCATTTGCTTTGTGAATGCTGATGCTCCATCTATGACAGCTGAACTTCTCACCCTCTCTGTGGGACTGAGCAGAAATACAATTTGTTTTTTTAATGATCTCATGGAGAAGCATGTAAAAATCAAGTCAAGAATCAAACCATGCACATACGATATACATAAATATTTATATGTTTTCTTACATTAATCAGATCAGCAGCCTGCCACAGTTCTGCTTGTATCAGATTAAATGAACAATTTCTAAAGCATTATGCCCACACAGCATTATACAATCTGTTGTAGCGCATGGTTGAAAAGATGACACACAATACAATAAATCAGTAGTGAGTTATATTTTACATGCTTTGCATATTAAATCAAAAGCTTACCTTGGTACTGTGGTCTTTCATGCTTAAGCCGATGTTGGACCACAGGAAATTTGGCATATTGTCTGTTTTATAGCAGATTAGATTTTCATACAAACTGTTCTCACTGGCAAATGATCAAATGAATGTCCAATTCTCAATGATTATTCTGCTTGCACGACACGATTTACCCATGCAGCACACCTTCCTGGATCAACATCCTGTGTTCAATCAGTTATTTCCTTTTGATTTCAGGTTAGGGTTAGAATTGTTTGTTTGGAGTTGGTAAAATGTTTTAATGCTTTTGAAAGAAGTCTCCTCAGGCTGCATTTGTTTGAGCAGAAATACAGTAATACCATGAATCATATTGCAATTAAAAATAACTGTTTGTGCGTGAATATATTTTTTAAAAGCAATTAATTCCTGTGATGCAAAGCTGAATGATCCTTCAGAAATGATTCTAACATACTGATTTGATCAGATATACGATGAATAGTTCACTCAAAACAACACTTGAAATAGTTTTAGCATGTTCATGTTTCTTGATCTACATCTGCTACACTGCTGCTGCATACTGTTTATTCAAAGTACACCTGTAAGACATGCTACTGCTGCATCAATACACATGCATAAATCCATTGGTAGATCTAGACAGGTGGAGCTGGGGGAGGTGGAGGGTTTCAGAGGAAATCTGAGGTAAGCTAACAGTGAACTTTGAACTAGACTATTTAAAGGTTGAGCAAGCAATCTCCCTGGCTGCAGAACCAGCAAAATCAATCAATGTAATAAAAGCAATTATATTATAATAAAATGAATTATGCGCAAGTTTATTAGCAAGTTGTAAGGACATAATCTTTGCAAATAATGCAAACAGAGTGTTTAACAGTAGTTAGAACTGTTAAACAGAACAGTATAAAATCTTTACTGTCACTTTTGATCACTTTAATGGGTCCTTGCTCTGAAAGAAGCATCGATTTCTTATATAAAAAAACATACTGATCTCAAACTTCTAAATGATGTTGAAGATTTTTCAAGAAGCAAGATGACAAATCAAAACCAAGAAGAAAGTTAGAGAAGCTTCTCGTGATGAGAGCCCTGCAGGTAATAATCCCAGAGAAGATGAACAAACTATCTGAACAGGAACATATCTAAGGACAGACTCGTCATACTCTGTAACATTGAGTTTGTCTCTGTGAGTCTCTGATGTATCTTCTTTGAGGTGGGGTGTGACAGTAAGTGATTTCTGTAAAAGCCTCAGGGGCTGTGAGATTTTGCGACTCAGTGTGCTCAAGCAGAGGTGCAATGGGGCACATCTTGACACAACATCATATTTATCTGAAAGAAACACACTTCCTATATGTAGAGTGGCATTGCTTATAAAAATTAGGTCACCATTACACCCCACATCATCGTAAAGCTCTGAGGATATCTGACGGCTTGTTTATTCCCCCTCTGGCTCCACACTTCCATCTGATGAAAAACTCTGCATGAATGTAATTTTAGTGACCAAAAAAAATAAAATAAAACAGGGGTAGAGGAGAGTGGGGTAAGCTGTGCCATCTTTTAGTTAACTGAGAATGTGGTAAAACTTTTTTTCCTTTTTTTAAAATACTAATTTGTATCTTTATAAACTACCAATGCACTAATGTGGATAGCATATATTTTTATGCCTGGATAAGTATACATTTATTTTACCACAAACTTCTTTCATGCACCTCCGAATCATAGGCAACTGAAAGCGTTAGTTCACCCAAAAATCAATTTGTTTTCATTAATTACGTTGTGTCGTTCCAATCCTATAAGACCAGACCACAAGACTCAACCATTCTTCTTTTGACTTACGTCTTCCGCCATTTTAGAGAACATTACTGCATAAGTGTACGCTTTCCTCTTGGTACAAACAGCTGCAGATTACACACATGCGCGTGCTTTCACCTGGATGTAAACAAGGCTGATTACATCAAATACATTAAAGCTTGGTATACGAGGTGTTCAGCATGGCGGAAGACGTAAGGGAAGGAAAGACTATTTTTGTTATTTTTAATTTTATTTTTAATATTTTTAATGTTATTTTTGTTTTATTTGTGCAAAGAAGTATTCTTATAGCATCACAAAAGTGAGGTCGAGCCACTAATGTCACATGGACTGTTTTACTGATGTTTTTGCTATGTTTCTGGATCATTTCAGTTGTTTTGCTGTTTATGGAGGGTCAGATGGCTCTCTGATGCTCTCTGAACAAAAAAAATATTTTAATTTGTGTTCCCGAAGATGAACAGAGGTCTTATGGGTTTCGAATGACATGAGGGTGAGTATTTAATGACCAATTTTTTATTTTTGGGTGAACTAACCCTTGAAGTCCAGTAATTGGAAGTAACTATTACATGTGACATCACTACGAAATATTATTAAATAAATTAAATAAAGATCATAGTTACTAATAAAAAAGTATAATTTAATTACAGTTGCTTATAAAAATGGTAAGGATTACAGAGGATACATTTGAATAATATCTACAAAAAACTAGAACATGTTGAACAATATTAAACTGTTGTGCATGCTTGTGAAACCTCCTGCCATTTAGAGCTGCCACTATGGCGAGTGATAAAAAATCTGAGCAATCTCAAAGTGAAAAGAGATGTGAAAGTCTGATTTTGTGTTGGCTGTACCTTAAAATTGAATTCTCGGAATCTTAATTCAAGAGATGAAGGATTATTAGTGTTGACTACTACTATAAAGTTAATCCTGACAATATTTGAACATGATTAACAGTTGAAAACATTTCTTAGAAATTTAGAAAATAATCAACCTTCTCAAAAAACCCAACCTTCTTTAAAAATGTTTACACATTTTGCTAAATTATTGGGCTGACACAACTTCACTCTCTCAATAAGTCAAGTCCTTTTTCTTATTAGAATTAAACATAAAATATCGCCGTGTCAATTAACCATGTTTATAGCATAACTTTTACTTGTACTTTTATTGATTTATCTGAATATTATGATGATGAAGACTTCACAAGTTTAAATCTGACCACATGTGACTTTAAAATACCTAATTTTATGCTACATAACTGCCTCACACAATACCAGAAGGTGTGAGGCATCTGATTTCCAGAAGAGACAGGTCATAGTTATGCCATAAGAATGCAGTCATCCCTACAGTACAAACACCATCCTTCTTAAGAGATCCCAGTCTGCTCTCTCAACTCCTTCACAGAGCATCTTTCTCCAGACAATCCTTAAAATATGGACCTGACTGCAAAAAGACAACCAACCCGACCGGACAGGAATGAGGAGAAGACAGCAAAAAGGTCAGATGAATCTTAATTGGAGTTAGTAAACAACTCACAGCCTTAGAAGTTTGTCTTGCACACATTCAGGAAGGACACACACAGCGAGACTTCGATATCAGATAGTCAGAATCAGCACTTGCGAACAAATATGGCATCCTGTTTGCCTATGCGCTGCTCTTGGTGTGTCTGTTTACCTGAATGCAATGAGGACACTGCAGTCTCAACGGACTCCTGCTCAGCCACCAACTTTGTGTCTGCTGTTGGCAGCCATGTGAACTCTGAATCCCCCAGAGATTTGTCAACTTCTGTATCAGAATTGATGGATGGCTCTTGCGTTGAGCCGTACAACCCGGGACAGGAAATGGCTCTCATGTTCCCTCTCTTCTGCAGTAATGTGGCCAGTGGAGGAGAGCAAACTAAGATGGATTTGGCCCTGTGGGAGATCAACGTTGTGCTAAGAGTGGAACTCTGGGATACAGGAAGTCAGCGTGGGGCCAGACGCTACATGGCAAAGTGGCAGCTGTCAGATGGAAATATCCTGCTGGCAGAGGACTTCTGGCTGCCTGGAGTGACTGATTGAGAGGATAAACAAACGCGGTTGTTTTTTATGGTAATAGCATCTGTATTATTATTATTGCTCATACTGATTTGAGCAAACACTTAACTCTAAACATTGCAACTTTTTGTGATACAAACATGAATGATACCTCAAATTATGCTACTGTACTTGTGTGCTGATAGTTTTTTAAATAATTGAAATAGCAATTTTCCACCAGCGGTCAATAAAGCAGGCACAAACACAGCAAAACTCACTCAGAATATGTTAGCAAATGCAAAGCATCTTCACAGCAAAACTTCACAGCAACACAAAAACGTATTCAGAATACAGTGTGTTGGAAATTGCCCCCATTCACTATTCCCCACTACATAAAAGGTATCTTTCCCATGTTAACATGTCAAATATGAGTTTAAATATCATATTGCGTGCCATTATAGCCATATTGTAAGCAGACAGTTTACCTCATATTTTAAAAAATAAATAAAGGCAAAGATGACTGTTTAAACTGTTAACTCACGGTGAACCAACGAGTTCCCATCACATAATTCCATAACAGAGATGTTATCAATCATTCAGTATGTAGATTTAACGGTGTTGAAAAGGTTTGATATTTATTTCAAGAGTTCGCGCTTCCTCATAATCAAGAAGGATAAAGTTTAGCATATGTGGCGTACTGTCCGGGAGGCGAGCCGGGAGGACGGCGGACACCGAACCCTAAAGGCTTGAACCCTAGCGAGGGCTAGAGCTCAGCGTCCGGCTCGGTCCTTTCATGCCCCCCGGA
>JAUMHG010000065.1:4718041-4728713 GCA_032359395.1 Enteromius anoplus | reverse complement strand
GGCGAGTTCCCATATGTAACGTCTCCGTTCCCTCCTTCAGGGAACGTGGGTTACGATAGTAACCTAGACGTTATGCAATCGGTGGATGTGTTCTGAAACTTCTTTGACTAGGGATTTTTTCTTCATGGTTTGTTTCTCATTCAGCAAGGTCAGGCAAGGGAGCAACATCTTCCAGTCACTATATACATAGCTGAGCTGCCACATACATATCTGCACCTGTATGATTGCTCACAGAGAGACTTTAAAAGTTCAGAGAAAGCAATTCATTCCTATTAATTCCTACAAAGAAGCTTGTGTCAATGACCCACAGTTATGCAAGAAGTGACGCAGAGAAACATCAGATGCAAGTTTTCCAAAGCCATGAAAATAATGAAAGGAAAGGTAGCAAACAAATAAATATAACACCATACTGCTGCTGTTATTCTTTTTTCAAAGTGAATTTAAAAGGTAAACAATAAATAAACTTTTGTTTAAAAAATCAAACTTATAGGCTACATGCGGGCATCACAAGTCATGTTTGCATTAATCTAAACCCCGCCTCCAGCAGAATGTTCGGAAACAGTAAAAACTCAGCCCTTTTGAATTTCTTTTCTTTCTCTCAAACAAAGAATGAAAAAGAGGTTAGTTTGAAGTATATCAGGGCCTTTACTCATGCACACATTCATGCTTGCTGGGTCCAACATGTCTATTAAAGCTCCCTTAAGACCTTGGGAAATTTCATCACTTATATACCATGAACTAATTAACTTGAGCTCTAAGAGCCCTTTATTTCTTCATCTTTGAGATCACCTTTAAAATATCCAATTTTCACAGTAAACAAACATACTGTCAAATGCTCTCCATAGACGGGCACTGAACCACAATCAGGGGTTTATGTTGACATCATGAAAGATTAATGCATATAGCAGAAACATCTGCCCTTTTCTGATTATGTAAGAGTGACCAATGAGATGGCTTTGAATTTGGCATGAGCCGTATGTCCAGAAGCCAGATTTATTTTTAAGCCCATTATATAATCGTTTGTCCTAGGAATTAAAGACTCAAGGTGAGGGAGAATGTGGCTTTAAGGGTAGTTTTGTGATTAATAGAAGTTTAAATGGGTTTCAACTAAATTAGAGCTCAGTGTGGGATACACTTCTGATAGATAGATTAATGGATGGATGAACACACAAATGTATTTTACAGTATGGATGTTTTCTCTAGAATCTCTGTTGTCTTTGTCTTCATCTGCTTCTGCACTCAGCAAAAAAACTTTACTGCACCTTCAGAGCTTTATTACTTTCATGTGCAGGTGGATATTTGTGCAGAGACACACAACACGGCTCAGTGAGACTGATGATTTGGCTTAATAAAGTGCTGAGTCCTGACTGCTAACAATAGCATGAAAATCACAAAAAATCACTTTAGGCTGAATGACACATTTCAGTGAGAGGATATGAATCTATTTAACCAGCTGTATTGTAAGGAAAGTCTATTATTTCACATCCACCTAAGTTAACTGTCAGATATAATTTCTAAAGTCCAATTACCAATGCAAACAAATTTACTTAAATGTAGAAATACTAAAACCCTTCTCTTTCTAGCAAAGTTTGCAAGCGTGAGCAAGCTAATTGCATTTCCAGAGGAGTTGTGTATCTTCATCATGCTTCATAAACTGTTTGTACATTAACAATGTATTGGGAGGCTGTGTGCTAAATCGTCCAATTAGTTTTACAGTTATTACACAGTTCTCAAACTGAAGCCCAAAGAACACTGTGCTATGCCTCATCAGAGTAACAGCTCTGTCAAACTGAGTGTGGAGTCGTTTGAAATGAGTGGTGGAGAATGTGGGCAAATGTTACACGTTTGATGCAACTTACTCAGCACCAAGCTCAGTAGAGATTTCTCTCTACTATTCTTGACAAAAAAGTGCCAAGAGTGTCGAGTTACGTCCGCCTTGCTCAGATGTCATGCTGACTTGTGCCAGAAAACTCAAGCAACGACGCGGCTGTGTCGGATTGAGCAGTCGAACGCAGTTGCTCTTCACCGAATGCGCCGATTAAAAGCATAATGGGAAACGACTAACTGACGACACAGCTTAATTCTCATTGGTTCAGACAGCCGTGATGCTGCTTTATCTTCGACAATGTTTTAGTCTTTTATCTGATCATATGCCATTATGTATTTGCATGAATATATTTATTTAAGATCAACAGAATTGAAATTATATCATGTTTATCAGCAGCGCAGCACATAAGTGAGAACAACACTATATCTGCCTTTGATTTTGTAGGTATCTGTTCAACTCTGAGAGGTCAGAACTGTCCATCTTGACTGCGCTTATTTTACTCCTTCCCCCTTCACTGTAGCCGTCTACTCTTCTACATTTCAGGCTTGGCACCTATTTTTTTAATTCGTGCACAAACTGAACACACAGGAAGAGCTTTATTGCCGATTGCATCTATTACTCTCACAAGTAAATCGTTTTGCCTTAAGAAGACTCCAAAAATTAATACTTTTTAAATAAATTATGACGGTAGTTGTATCAACCTGTTATACTTTTAGTTTTATTGGCAAATGGTAGGTTTAGGAGCACATGTTACATAAATCCAACAATTGAAAAACGACGCATGTGCTAGTGCAGCGGTTCTCAATCCTGGTCCTCATACCCATATTTTGCATGTCTCTCTTTGTTAACGCACCTGATTCTGAGATCGTTGTTAAAACTCACACTGCCTCTAAACACTCATTTTGAGTGGTAATGAAAGTCATATGTCATTTCATGACGACAGACACAATACGAGACTGTCATTATTTTTAAGCCTGGGACGCTTACCTATAAAATGTAAACATAGGTTGAAATAAGGTACTTGCACTATAGGGTCGTTTTTTGTTGGAGGACAGTCTCTATATAATTTTAAAATAAGTGTGCGAACCCACAACCTCATGCCCCACTATACAGTACTATGCATATCGCTATGCACTGACCTTTGAAAAGGGTTGTTTCAATACAGTCTCACGACCAATTCGTACATATTCGTACGAGGGGCCAAATTTGTGCCAATTCTTACTAATTCGTACTACCTCACTCGTACGATTTCGTATGACTTGTCTAAAACCATGTGATGGGTAGGTTTAGGGGCGGGGTTACATTTTGGTCATTCGTACAAATCCATATGAATTGGCATCTCGAAAAATACATACGAATTGCTGTGAGATCAGGTTGGTTGTTTATATTATCATGATATATTTTCTCTAGTATCTTCATTTATTCCACAAGCAGGGTTGATTGCACCGTAGCTGCATCACATTATTGGTTTAATCACTAATTTATGTTTTGGATTGACCTACTCAATAAAAACACAGCACAGGAAACATTTCATCAACAGCTACTACAAGGAAAAAAGAAAAATAGAAGAGCCACCAGCAGCAATTTTGGGGGGTGAGGGGATAGCTCTGACAAGTTTGTCTTGACAAAATCAAACCAACTGAAAGATGGTGAATTTGTTGTCAAAAAAGGTAATTTACAGTTTTTTTTTTTTAGAATCGCAGCTTCTGACACGTTATCCAGGAGACTAAGCCTTTCCTGCCTATATGGTTTGCCAGCAGATAATAATTTTAGTCTTTACATGAAAACACTTCAGTTAGCCTGATTAAACACTGGCTCTATTAAACCTACTGAACTATATTTGTATTTACTGAGATGTAAACTATGGACAGTGATAAGGTATTACCAATATTCATTTTGGAAAACCCAATAAAAAACACAAAAACCACCCTCAGCAGTGTACAGTACACTGCTTGAAAAGACTGAAAATATTAAATAGTCAGATGCCAGTAAAACTTGTGTCAGTAAAGACATTAAAGAGCTTATTTTCATGTGTGTCACCATGCAGCTATGTGTTCTATATATATGTCATGCTATCTGTGACAGAGTGTTTGCATATTCGTTGGTGTCGACACAAATAATCATTTTGGCATGGTTCTGAATCCCCTCGCTTGGCATGACAATATAGCCCATTATAAACATTCAGTTGGATATAAGCACTCTAAATAGGACACACAAAGTTTAGATGGTCAGAACAACATTTTGGCCAATATTCATTATTTTCAGATAAGCCTTCTTTTGAATTAAACAGTTGTAGTATGAGGAATCTAAAAATAAAATAAGAACATTAGTACAGTAAATACAGAACATGTAAACATTACAGAGACCCATACTGCAGCTCACACCGTACATCTTTTCACACCAACATCTTTTTATTGGCTGGTATTTGTCTTAGTTTTGTAGATGTCTCAGTTTCCCTGGTTTACTTGCTTGCAACCCAAGAGGAGCAGCTGAGGAGCAAAAGAAATCAGGGACGAGTCTTTGATTTCACATTACTTATTAATAGAAGTGAATTACTGTAACTCTTTCCATTCATTCACATTTAATGAGCTCTGTGGGAGCTGATCCTGATAACGCTAATATTGGCAGTGTTTCATCACACCTTTTTGTCAACTAAAAAGAAAAGTCCAATTTTGATTATAAATGCTATACAAACCAATTCAGAGATTCAGTCACAAAATTACTTTTAACCAACCCAGTAATCTTTCAATCTTTCAGTAATCTTGCCAGCACTTTCCACTTGTTTGTGAGCATACAACACCTACGTACACATGTGACTGAGTCACGGAAAGTGAAATGGACCTGTAGTCTTGCTCACTAGTTAACATGAATCAGGCAGGATTTGGTAAATGCTAAACCCAAACCACAAGATAGTGCCACATCAGCGGGAGATCATAATTCTCAGTAAATTGTGTGACACTAAAGAAAGTGGCTAGAGAATTAAAGAGCAAGTCAAACAAGAATTCATCTTCCAACCCGTGTCTTTGTCTTATGCTAAATTAAAATGACACACCTATAATAATATTTACAGTAGAGTGTTTTAGCACTTCCGCTTTCATCGTCCATGTGTTCTTTTAAATAGGTTTTTAGAAATGACTGAAATAAGGTCTGTGGTGGTTACACCAGCTCAGAAAATTTTCATGTTTTATCATACAACATAAAATACATAAGAAATACTCCACTTTATGTGTCTTGACAAGGTGGTTAAATGTCCGGGACATTAAACATTTACTAGTTGCTTCCGCGGCCTCATTGTGTTTATAACATTCTTGAAAACTATTCTAACTCAAACTTTTTTAGCGTTTAAATAAAGAAAAGAGGGTAACACTTTACAATATAAGACACTTATTCACTATAAACTGTGACTTTTCCCTCAATAAATTTTTAATTGGCTCCTCATTAATAGTTAGGTAGTTGTTAAGTTTAGGTATTGGGGAGGATTCGGGATGCAGAACAAGGCGTTAATATGTGCTTAATTTGTACTAACAAATGGCTAATATTACAGCAATATGCATGCTAATAAGCAACTAGTTAAGAGACCCTTACCGTAAAGAATTGTCTAACGCTCAGTGGTGGTGATGTTGTAGGTCTGTAATGTGGCAACACACTCTCATGGCAATAACTATTTTACATTTTGGTAAACTAATTGCTAGTTTGCATGAAATCTGGGTAACATTTTATTTTAAGGACCTATTCTCCCAGTTCACTAGTTGCTTATTAGCCAGCATATTACGAGCATAGTGGCTGTTTATTAATATTATTGGTCCTTTTAAAGCATGTTAATGTCTTATTCTGCATTACTATTTTAGATCCCTTAACCCTACTTCATACCTAAATTTAACAACTTATTATAAGTCTGATTTCATTATAAAGACTAAATGATTTCAGCAACACATCATTATTGTGAACAGATTTGGTAAGAAAGTTTTTGTCAAGAAACGAAGCCTTTGCAGCATTTCTCTGACATCTGCTCCCCTGCTGCTGTGCAAAGCATCTAATATTTGTGGACTGTTTCATCAGTCATAAAACGACAAGCACAAAACAACAATTTATGCCTTCATTTATTTATAAAGGCTGTGGTTTCTATTCATAGCTGCTATATATAAGGGAACACTGTTATTTCCAAGGCTCTCCACCAATGACAAAGTCATTTTCTCATCACCTTGAGCGTTGCTTCCAGAGAGACTGATACTAGCCTGGCCAATGGCAAGCTGGCACAGGCTGAACCGCTCTGTATCGCACTCAGCTGGGCATCATGCCCGCTGCTTCTGCCAGCAGTGCCCACACAGGTTTAAAACACTCATCCAAAAGAGCCCTTCATCTGTATTTGGGGCTCACACATATAATGATGCAGAAATATTCCTATTCCCATGTGTGTTTGTCTATGATTGCTGCCCTGCTCGCAAATAAAGAACAATGTCTTTTAGACGGTCAGGCAAACATCCAATTACTCACCCACACATGCCCGTACAGGCGCAGGGCCTCATGCTGAAGCAGGCTGGTGTGGGTGGCTCTGTGCCAGCGCTGCTGCTGCTAAGACGGCTATATACGAAGAGCCCGGGCCACTTCCTCCCATCTCACTGCTCCAGTAGATGTCCTGCAGACGTGAAGATCTGTGTGACGTATCTCTCCAGAAAAGATGTATTTATAGTTCACCAGCAGCAACGACTCGCTTTTAATCGTTACACATCACATTGTGAAAAACACTTTACAGGGATAGTCCACCACTAAATAAAAATGTTGACCTTAATCACTTACCCCCATGTCGTTCCAAACCCATAAAAATTCTGTTTGTCTTCAGAACACAATTTAAGATATTTTATCTTGCGACCCATTGACTGCCAAACAATGAACACTGTCAAAGTGCAGAAAAGTATGTGCATGTGTCATGTAGACTACTTTCATGACAATTTTCCCATTTGCATTCAAATATTTAAAAATAGAATTGAATGGTCTTGGGTTACTAACATATTGTCTCAGAATGCTCCTAAGCAGCAGAATGATGCCCTAAGAGCATTAGATAAGATTTGCATCCTCTACATATTCTTATTTCTAGGTCAGTTCAACAGTTCAACTCGACATCCAACCAAGCAGAACAAAACATTCGTGCTCATCTGCCTGGATAAGCAGGTCGTCTTTATTTATGGATATATAGGTTTGTGTGTTGCTAAAAGGCATCTCCTATTTATCCCAGGTCTAATTTTTCACTTTTAAAAAAAAAAACAGAGCTGGCAAGGAATAAAGCAAAATGAATTAATCTGGCCTTAACATAAGTAATAATACTCATTATCTATGACTAGAAAATGACACGCATAAAGTTGCAGAAAAGGTCACGCTCAGAGAACAGACCTGTGCAACAGTACAGACAGATGGTATAATTTACTCTTTAATTAAGTGCCTAATCAAAATCATATTAAAAAGCTGTCATTGGAAAAATTGCATAATTGAATTAGCTCTCTAAGCGCATTCATCTGGAATGTTATTAAGTAGATTAAATGTTATTCTAGCACAGAGTGAACTTAAAGAACTCTCAAAAAAAGCTGGAGTAGCATTTGTTTAGACAGAGAACACTGTGAGAGAAAAGGTACAGTGCATGTTGGTACAAATCACATATTAATTCAATGCATCCTACCTTAGATAGGACATACCTTTCATAATACATATGCTACAATGGAATTGTTTTTAAGTGCCCTTTTATGGGTTATAAAAGGTTCATATTTAGTTTTTTTTGGAGTCCCATGAAACAGGCTTGTCCAACGCTAAAAGACCAACAAGCAGGGGGCAATATGTTTCATGTTAGCGTCAATATGAAAAGGCTTGGAACTCGTTTAAAAACTACTTGTTTAAAGGATTTAGAGTCGACTGTTTTTTGTTTTTGGTAAGAGAAAATGATTTTAGATTTACGACTTCGCAGGATGTTTTCGTTCACTTCCAGCTGTTATACATGCATGAAAAGGAATTGTCCCAAAATAAATAAATTAAATAAGAAGAAATAAAAAGAAAAGCACATATTCTTTTTTTTATAATTAGTTTGCTATTTCATGTTTTAATAGTATTTTCATCATAGTAGCACAGTGTGAACTAAAAAAAAAGACTAGACTACTAGACTAAACTACTTTTTAGTCACTAGACTACTTTTGTTTGAACAGATATGCTATTTATGTAATATTCCTAAACTCAAAACTGCCACTTTTTATGTTTTTTCTTTATATAGCCCTAATTATTAAATATCGTTATATACATTTTTAATAGGTTAATAGTTTTAATACTATTAACTGCTGTTACTTATTTATAATAAATGTAATAAATGTAAGTGTAGGCCTATGCTCTTTCACCACGTGTTTGATAAAATTACATAATTTGGTATGGTGACAATAACATTTTAAAAGATGGTAAAAAAAAAAAAAAAAAGTTAAAAAGGTTGAAAAAGTAAGCTGTAACTATCAATCCCTCTCCGAGCAACGGCTCACATTTTTATTTACATGTTCTTTTTCTTGTTACTTAAAGTTTAGATATAACATTCCTGAAACTGTCGAGCACACGCATTCAAAATAAGTAGATGTGTTTGAATAAAGTTTGTCCCATTAGTCTCCTGTATAGTGAGCGTGTGCTGCCCTCACCAGGCCAACAGCCTTCAGTATTATTTTACACAGTTCTACGTATAACGGAGGCCAGCAAGTAAGTGCTGTGCAGGTATACCTCAGTCCCCTGATACTAGAGGTCATGGCCTTTAGCCTCCTTGTTAGAGCGGCGCCTCCCATGTCGGTGTTGTGCCGAATTATGACTCCCCTCGTTGAAATCAATAGTAATCCTAACCCCACCCCTAATCCCAACCCCTCCCCCACACCTAACACTAAACCTACCAATACTAATTAGGGAGTCATAATCTGGCAGGGGGTCAAAATTTTGCACTACACCGGAGAGCCACTCGGTGCAAGATTGAGGAGTGGTGGTGGTGTGTGGGGGGTTAACATACGCAAATTTGCTTTCATGCACAAAAACTTTTTTTAAATTTTCTAATAAAATAGCACTCATGTAGAATTATGTATTCCTACCATATCAAAGATCAGGGTAGGCTACACTGGCTTGAGGCTGCTGTACAAAAGATCTGTTCTATAATCAGAGACAGATTTGGTTCTTTTGGAAGACCACCATGACAGATCAGATGTTAAAGCTACAGCTGTCTGGAGGCTATAAAGGATCAGTCGATATGACTGAAATTGAATTAAAATTAGAGGTATCATCATTTTCTCTTCATCTCAGAGGGCTACAGATGCTGGCATGAATGAGAAAGTGGATTAAATGACAGTATGGCTAGTCAGGATTTGCAAAGGACTTTAAAGAGGAGAGAGCATCTTTGATGAGTGGCTTCATTATTGTCAGGCTTCAGGTGAACATCTTAACATTCATCAGGAGTTTGTATCATGCGAAAGGAGGAGGGTGTCTCAATCAAATCTTTTGTGTTACACATAGCACTTTTGTAAAGTCACATATAAAAAAAAAAAAAAAAAAAAAAAAAAAAACTGAGTAATGTTTAGCCGAACCCAGATAAAATAAAATATTAATTAGCCTATATTTAAAATAATTATAAACAGCAATGTTTAGGTTTAAATTAGAGTGTGAATAATACTGTACTTCACCACTAGATGGCACAGAAGAATGATGAATTGTGTTCTTTGACTAGCCTCATTCAGGGCTTTTACTCTAGCTATGTCAAAATGAAAACTGACTATTGATTATATAACGCTGGTATTGTACACGCCTTTGTTTTTTATTAATGGTCTTTATAATTTACTGACAGTCTGAAGACACAAAGATGTTTCATGATTTTCAAATTACTCATCTACACATAATAATCAAGAACACATCTCAAATGCGCAGAGGAAAATGACAGAGATAGTAAAAGCAGAGTTTTGTTTAGAGTTTTGTCAGCTTAGTTTGATTCTAGGGCCTCTAAAACACTCAAAATCAAGATTTTCAAACTATCAATCAATAAGTTGAATAGAAGTCAGTTTAGGGGCAGTAAGATTTTTATTTAAAGAAATGAATACATTTATTCAGCAATGACACAGAAGATTATTAAAAATCAGCATATTAGAGTATTTACTGAGGGACATTGAATACTGGAGTGAAACCTCAGCTTTATCATCACAAGAATAGACTAAATTACATTTTAAAAATATGTCAAAATAGAAACACCTATTCAAAACTGTTTAATAATATGCCACAATTTTACTGTTTGTACTGTGTTTTACTGCATTAACGACTTCTTTCAAAAAGTTATTACAAACTTTTAAATGTTAGTGTATAAACAAATCCAGGATAGATTTTGCGGGCTTCATTTACATGGAAGGCGGAAACTGCTTATTTTCACTATAATACTCCCCCATATACTGATATTCATTAGGCTGGAAGGTACAGTGTTATGAAAACTAAACATCTTTAATCCATCTATTTACTGTATGTGGGCAAGCAGTGGTTATACTGTCAGAGTTATACTGTTGTCACAGAGAGTGGTGATCAGGGCCAGGGCATCTCTGCAATTTGGCTTCACAAAGAAATGCTATTAAAAACAATCAATCAATTTTTTATGGGAAAATACTGCTTTTTAGAAGAAGCACCACTGGTATGGCAAGCTGTTTTAAGATTTAATCTACAAACGGCAATAGTATTGTCACGCTCAGGTAAGACAGACAAAGAAGATTCAATTCAAACTTGAGTTTATTATTTTCACAAATAAGCAGACTGCATCAGCTGTGGTTTCTTTTCTTTCAGAAATGCTCAACAAAACAGAATTCAAGTTTA
>JAUMHG010000065.1:4675228-4685252 GCA_032359395.1 Enteromius anoplus | reverse complement strand
CGGGTGTTATAAAGTAGCCAAGGAAGTGGACTCGTTCAAGGTGGAACTCACACTTCTCTCCTTTGAGGTACAGATGGTAATTTCGGAGCCGTTGGAGAACCTGCTTGACATGACTAACATGGGTGGTAAAGTCCTTTGAGTAAATTAGTATGTCGTCTACATATATGACTACGAACTACGAACTGCCGTCACAGCTGATAAAAACAACACATAAATCCACACGACTTGTTGAGTGAAAAGAAACAGATCCATCAGAATATAAAAAAAATTTGTATTTTAAATTTAAAAGGTGCATCCCCTGTCATCCTTTCAGATCATAATAGTATCAACTTATTTGTTTATTTTGGACTGTTATTACATGGTCATATTATAGCTGAAAGATGGAATTTTTTTTTGAAAACACATAGCTTTTTACTTGACAAGACATTAACTGACTGGAATGGTGTGAATTACTTGTGGATTATTGTGATGTTTTTATCAGCTGTGTGAACTCTTATTTTGACAGCACCCATTCACTGCAAAGGATCATTGGTGAGCATGTGACGTAGTGCTAAATTTCTCCAAATTTGTTCAAATGAAGAAACAAACACGTCTACATCTTGGATGGCCTGAGGGTGACTAAATTTTCAGCAAATTCCCTTTATGCTTTCTATGATAACAGCACCCTTTCCAAGACATTAAACATTGTAAGAATCTATAGTTTGCCTCGACCCAGATTCCACTCCACAATATGTGTTTGATCATGCCCATCTACCAAGAAGGCTTAATTATTATAGAGATCAGACCATTTGGGATGATTACATATTGAGCAAATGGTCACCCATTGTAGCATGGAAGCGAATGTGGAACACTGAGAACCATCTCAGACAAAGGTGTTAGAACATGATTAACATACAGACCACAGCTGCAACGAAAGGAGAAACTTCATTGACATTAAGGTAGTAAAGTTTAACTGTATAAAAGGTTTGAAAGAAGGATGTTCGGAGTTCATTCTCACTCCGCTGAACATGTACATGTGCTTTGTCATTGCTATGCTGCAATAAACATCTTCTACGTCCTCTCCATATTTTTCTTACAACATCCACTACTATGTTACTCTCTGTTAAAGAGAAGCCAACTAAAGCAGCTCAAAGCACAAGTTAGTGATCTTCATGTAAGAGTCTAGTCATTGGTGTGCAGTAGAGATGCAGTGCTGTTGTAATGAGCTCATGAGGATAAGATGAATTCGGCGAGCTCAGGGGCAGCTCGTGGCTGCTGTGTTTTGTTGTTTTTTCATTGGTTACCTGTTGAACATCATGCAGTGTCATTGCCTGGGCCTCCCACCCACTCAAACCTTAAGAATACTCTTCAACAGCCTTGAAAGCAGGCAAGAGAGAAAAACATCATCCAAAGTCATGGCAACAGATGCACCTGCAGGAGCTGCTACAGCAAAATGCTGTTTACAAGTCAATTAGTATTTCAGGAGATTACAATTCAATGTGTGCTGAACAGTGTGTCCTTTTACCAACAGGATCAGTCTTGTCTTTGGTTTACAGTTTTTTTGCACTGGTTTTATCCACTTAATGATACATAATTGAATGTGTCTGCAAATCACTGGCTGCACTTCCAAAGATCTGCAATATATCAGAGTTAAAACTGCTTGAATGTTGAGTGCTGCTGTAGCTCAAAACATGAGGTAACAATGACACGAATCATGTGAAAGGACCTTAAATCAGTATTCCAGATTCCAGGAAAAATGTTGATCATCACAAAAATTTATTTCGACTTGTTCATCCTTTTTTTTCAAAAACTGCAAAAATATTAGTTAAAGTGGGGAACTTAAAAAATTGAAGTAAATGGTGCAAATGGAAAACAGAAGTGAACGTTAAATAGACATGATAACCACATGACGTACAGTAATATGCATGTTACATTAACATTTATTCATTTAGCAGACGCTTTTATCCAAAGCAACTTACAGGTGGGGAAAACATAAAGCAGTTAGTCCTAAAGAGGCAAAAACAACATCGGAAGTGCTCATAATACCGTATAACAGGCAATGTTCAAATAAGTACAAGCTAGAAGGTAAGAAAGAGTAGGGTTAAGATTTTTTTTTGTTGGTAGTTTGTTTGTTTTTTTTGTTTTTTATGATGTCAAATAGTGTTGAAAGAGATGGGTTTTCAGCAGTCGTTTGAAAGTTGTAAGGGATTTGGCATTTCGGATAGCGATGGGAAGATCATTCCACCGGCCTGGAACGGTGTAAGAGAATGTTCTGGAAAGAGATTTTGGGCCTCTGTGATGGTACAATGAGGCATCTCTCACTGGCGGATCTCAGAGTTCTGGAGGGAGTGTAGATTGGTAGCAGTGAGTTGAGGTAAGCGGGTGCCAAGCCTGTCGTTGTTCCATATGCAAGCATCAGTGTCTTGAATTTGATGCGAGCTGCAATTGGGAGCCAGTGTAGGGTGATGAGGAGTGCTGTCACATGGGCCCTTTTGGGCTCGTTGAAGACCAGTCGTGCTTCTGCATTCTGAATCATTTGTAAAGGTTTGATTGTACACGAGGGAAGACCGGCTAGAAGAGCATTGCAATAGTCCAGCCTGGAGATGACCATGGCCTGGGTAAGAAGTTGTGTGGCCTGCTCTGTAAGAAATGGCCTGATCTTTTTAATGTTGTGTAGGGCAAACCTGCAAGATCGGGCAGTTTTAGCAATATGGCAATCATCGAAGATAACTCCAAGATTTCTGGCAGAACTAGATGGGGTAATAGTTAATGTATCCAAATGGATGGTGAAATCATTGCTGTAGTGTTGGAGTTGCAGGGAAAACGAGGAGCTCAGTCTTTGCCAGGTTGAGCTGTAGATGATGATCTTTCATCCACTCCGAGATGTCCACCAAGCAGCCAGAGATCCGTGTGGCTATCGTTGGGTCATCTGGTTGAAATGAAAGATAGAGCTGTGTGTCATCGGCATAGCAGTGGTAAGAGAAGCCATGTGTCTGTATTATGGGTGACCAGACGATGGGTTTTGGATACATCCTCTCCCCATGCCACTCTGAAGGATCTACTGTATATGTGAGATAGGATTCAAACCAGCAAAGTGGAATCCCTGTGATACCCAGTGATGAGAGTGTGAAGGAGGATCTGATGATTTACCGTGTCAAAAGCAGCAGAAAGATCTAGCAAAACGAGTACTGATGATCTGGAGTCGGCTTTTGCAACCCGCAAGGCTGTGGTGAAAGACAGTAGTGCAGTGTCATGTTAACATTGAGCATGGAAAAAACACTTTTTACATTTACTTTGTAAAATTGCAATCGTGATAATTTCACAGCTTATTGTTTTGAATATCATTTCATTCCCATGCACTTGTTAGTACAAAAGTGTAATAAAATGTAAAATAAAATTCTTCTAAAATTGCCCCCATTTACATCTATTGAATACACTTCACCGTAACCTCAAAGCTTGCTTTCGAAAGAAAAGGACCAACAAGTGTAAATGGTAACACTTTATTTCGATAGTCCACTTTATACATTCTACAAACAGTCAGTGATGGGAATAACAGCGTTATAAATAAACGGCGTTACTAACTGCGTTATTTGTTCAGTAACGAGTAATCAAACGAATGACTGTTTTCCCCGTTACAACGTCGTTACCGTTACTGACAATAAAATGTGCCATTACTATAATTTATTATAATATTATTAGCATTTTATATTTCAGTCCATCTCAATGGATTCGCAGAGTAACAGTTTCTCCGGTAGTGGGCGGGACTAATGCACTAATGATAATCTTATTGGCCGGCGCTCACTTATTATTGTCCCTGTTTTGATTTCAGCAGATCTATTAGAGTGAATGCTTACTACGTGATTAATATTCATGAACCCAGCAGTTCATTAATACTTAGTGCGTTTTATGTTGTTATTAGTACTATAGAATTCATAGTAGTTTTGTTATCTTATAATTTTTTGCCCTGTTTTTCATAGAAACACTAAATGATAAACAGGCACCACCACCAGTTTGTTGCATTAATTTAAAATTTAATACTGGGGCCTGTTTTTTTTTTTTTTTTACAGATGTTTCCCTGGTAATTAGTTACTTTTATTATTTTGTAACTCAGATACTAACAGTTTGTGAGAAGTAACTAGTAACTATATCTAATTACTTTTTAAAGTAACTTGCTCAACACTGCAAACAATAAGAAACTTTGCCAATACATGTTAACTACAACTCATTTGAGTTTTAGTAGACTGTCTGCTTAATATCTTCTTACACTTTATTTTGATGGGTCCACAACATGACTATTAGAAACTTTGCAAGTGTAAGTCAAATTATTCTACTGACACAAAAAAATACCCTAACAGTCTACTCTGATATGTAGTTACAAATGAATGAGAATTAGTTGATATGTAGTCACAAAGTTACTTATAGTTTGCGGAATGTGGACTATAGAAATAAAGTGTAACCATGTAAAGTATATATTTTTTTGCACCACAAATACTCTCTATTGAGCTTAAGTTGCACTGAACCCTAGATATTCCTCTAATGGTTGTGTTCATATCAGTCGCTAGTGTAAAAGCAGTGCTTGCAGTAGGAGGCCTGCTGATGAGAAGTGTAACAGCCAGTAATTCTGAGGGCAGGAAAGCTGTCATCCTAAATAGAAGTACAGGATTTGTTTTGTTCTCTTCCTTTTCCTCCCGAGCAGCCTGATACCCGCTGGCTTTGGGGCGGGCATCATGGGCCCATTACACATTAAGACATAATATGCTCACAGCTCGTATCTCTCTGACAGAAAAGTGAGGTAATAGTCTGAGGCAGTCCTTTGATCCTGGGCGGAGGCGTATACAGCTGTTCAGCATGGATAATGCATTCTCCCAGAATGGCACATTAAATAACGCTGATCGAAGCTCTGGCCTGTTAAATTTTTATACCCCTGACTGGGGAAGTGAAGTTTTTTTTTTCTTTCTGAGAGTTAGTTGAGACATCATAAGATGACTTTAATAATTTTTTATGCCAACTATAGCATAAAAGATGGCATGGCAAGAGAACATGGTTGTTTGTCTGGCAACCAGACTGATTAAGGGTGATGATATTTCACAGACTGACTGCATGAATGATATATTATGACTGAACTACAGTAGATATTGATACTAGTATATTTATTAATGAACATTAACCTCAATCAATGCATGCAGTAAACCTTGTTTTGGTCCGTGTCATGATCGCATCACCTCCTCAAGTGTGCATTTGTTTTTTAATAATTTAACAGCCCGTAGTCAATTATTCCGCTTATACTACGGTTGCCAAACCTCAAGAAATCAATCAGACTATATGTTTCAAGGTATTTGTCCGGTCTTTTTACTTAAAATACTATTGTGAGTAGGATTATTTCTTCTGCATCTCATCCAAAGCCTCCGTTGTTAATTATAAAACATTATTTTAAACAGATGCTTGAGCCGTTGAATGCTGACTAATGCAGTTAATAACATGAATGTCTGTGTGTGTGTGTGTTAGATAGAGAGCGGGAGAGAAAGATAGATGTGAATTACGAGTCTGTGCATCAAGTGTTCGCCAAAAACAGTGAAACTTTAAGTTAATTTTCTTCACTAACAGTGCCGCTGTTACCTCGCTTGTGAGAAGTACGTTCGCCATGCAGTTCCTTGAAAATAATTGCACACCATCATCAGAAAATTCATCAGAAAAATCTTATTCAAGCATTCAATGGCCCCATAGTATAAATGCACTTAATGCTAACAAGCTGAACCTCAATAAAAAAGAATGATTGACAAAATGACAAAACGATAGACAAACGGATAAATAGGTATATAGAATCACAGAATGAAAAAACGCTGGTGTCAAGGATGTTGTCTAGTTGCGCCCTAAGAACGTTCTGAGATGGTCATGATGTTGAGATCTTTAAAGGGTTGGTGGACGTTATTTGGAGGACCTTCAGGAAACAATTTTCAGGAAGTTCTTGCGACCTTTAGAGGACCATGTTTTATTTGGAGATTTGACATTTCCAAAATGTTCTCAGAACTCACATGCTTTTTTTTGACTAAAATGACCAGAAGTCTCATCTATAGGCTTACTTTGTTTCATCCAATCAGAATCCAGGATTCATACTGTGTGGTGTTAGAGTACAGTAATTGTGTTTTAGCTTTCTTTACGGAAAGTCAAGCTCTTTCTCCAAACTCATGCTGAGATTTCTTGATGTGAACAAAAATGACCTACTGTATTTCTCAGCACCAGATAGAGAGCAATCGAGACAGGGGCAGCATGACTCAGTCCTCTAGGAGGTTCACACTTGCACCATCCTACACTAAGGGGTGCTGGCATGCAGGAACGCTGGAACACAACAGTAGACTCATCAGGCTAAATTAACAATGGCAAGAAGAGAGAATGCAGCCTGTGGACTTCCTTCCATGAGCGTGTGTGTCTAATAAACCATGTATTTCTGTAGGCCTCTCATTGGTGAAGCTCTGCCTGTCTCGCTGTGAGAGAGGAAAAAAGAGGCCAGTAAGATTCACTGCTGACTCCAAATGAAATGTGGTTTATTGATGTGTGAAAGAATGCAGTCACGATCTGTGTGCATACTGGGCAGACGCAGACAGGAAATCAGTACGGTTCTGCAGCTCTCCTGAGAGCACTTCAATTAAACTCTTCCTGCATAGCCTTCATTTATTAAACATCTTCTATCTCTGTCTGGAACCATTAGGAGTGACAAGACTAACACTGTCAGTGAACTCCTGTTTAACACTCTGACTACCTCTACATGAGCAAAAGAAAAAGAAAAAAATATTTTTTATTATTTACAGACATCCATTTGCAATAAATTAGTGTCATTCACGCCATTAAGTGAAAAAAAAAATGCAGCATGAAAGGTCCCTATAGGACAAAAACATTCACCAAAAACATTTGGTCCCAATGTACATACTGTAAACACACCACAATGTAATAGAAAAATATTTTCTATTTCTGTGATGGTAGCAGGTATTACATTTTGTTGTCATTTTTTTTTAAATAAATTAAATATTAATATTATTTTAACCAAATTAATTACATTTATCAATTTAATTAATAAATATCTCTATCACCACATGATATTTTACAAGCTGAACTAGGGGTGGGAGACATACCAGTAGACATGTCATGAATACCTTTTGTCAACTGGTATAGATTTTGGTTCTCTATTGCAGCTACACGCCCCCTTGACGTTGCTGTGCTACTTGGTCACAAAAACTTACGTTTGTGCACATTTTTAATCACTGTCACTTAATAACAAGGGATTTTAAGCCATTTAAATGCAATCAGCAGTAAATTTTGCTCATTTTCAGAGACCTCTTCCCAAATGCTTTGAGAGGAAGGTGCCACGTGAAGATGGTGCTTATAGTAAAGGAGTATTAAACACAGCAATTTTTGCTGCTTCATATGCCTTCAGCAGTAAACATGGTAATTTAGGTTGGAAAAACTGCTCAAAAAATACATATAGTATAGTGGATCTGGGCAGCTCTTAAAGTGACAGCAGTCTGATATTCCGGCTGTGTGCCATTCATGTTAATCAAACATCAATAGAGCGAAAACTTTAATACAACACATGTTTAATTTATATAGGGAAGAATATGCAGTTAAAAAAAAAAAAACATAATTATTCTTGATTAATCGCTGGCTTTTACTTGTCTAGCTTTTTTTATTTTGTTTTTATTTAGGCCAGTATTAGTTTTTGTGATATGGACACTGGTGACTAGAATTATAAAATAAAATAAATAAATAAACAAATAAAAATTGGTATTACAAAAAAAGCATTTAAAGCAAAAAAATTACCATGTATACCGAATGAAATTACTCCTATCATTTTGGTCATATCACCCACCGCTAACCAAAACTAACCTTGCCTTGTCATAAAGTCAAATTAGTATACGTATTTTTTAAGTGACATATTGACTTAAAAGACATATCGAAGGTCTAAAAAGATGTTTTTTTTCCCTCTCCGTTAGCTGCACCACATTGCTTTAATTCGGTGGACAAACGTTTTGAATATCAGAAAGCAGTGAAGCATTGTTTCTATGAAATTGAAGATGATGCCAAACAACTTAACAAGGATTTCATTATTATTATATCATATTTGCATTACCGAACCATTATTGACTTTATGTCTTTCTTTTAATCAAATAAATAATAATAATAATTTTAATCAACCTAAATTCTGAACCGAAAAGCATGCACAGCATAGATGACACATTGCCGTTATGTGTTAGTTGCATTTTGAATGTATTTAATATGCAATCTGTCACATTCAGTTTATCTATTTGTCAAGCCTGTAATTATCCCTGGTCTTGCATTGTATAATACATTACGTTATATTTTGCAGTATCACGCCTTAAGCTTATCCTCAGTTGTATTCATTTGCAATTAAAATGTCATTATCATAGTTAGCAGTCTGATGCTCCATAGTAGGTGTGCTGCTTTAATCTCTCTCGTGAACAGCGACGCTTTCCCTCTCACCCTACCTTAACAGTGTCAATCCTAACCACTTCACACTTAAAACCCCTCACGTAGCACACAAAATAGCTTGCAATCTCATGATGAGATGTTACGGAGCTCTGAATGAGGCCAAATTAGACGGAGCACGGCACAGTAAGAGACGCAGGTGTCTCCACACAAAGACTGAGACGTGAACTACTGCTGGTGTGAATGAGTCTTTACAACAGCCCATATGGCAAACCAAGCACATCATCTTCCACTCAATAGTGCTCACTCCACTCGCAGCACACATCGCTGTTGTTTCTACGGCCCTACAATCTGTCATTGCAATTACACACAAATGAAGCCATTACAAGAACACAAACCAAGATAGATGGAGTGTGTGTAGGGGTATTCTGTGGGCAATCGTTCATGTGCTCATTGAGGAATGACGCAGTTAATAAGTAGATTCAATTAATCGGCATTAAATCACAGCCAGATGACTGCCATCAGAATGAGGAATATTAAGTCTCTATCTCTAGGGATCATCTCATTACGGTCTTCAGGTCACCACCTGCTCACTTGTGTCTGCGTCTCACCTCTAGGACTTTAACCAAAATTTTCCTTTTTACATGGAAAGGAGAAATACAAATGTCTGGGCACAAAGAATGAGTACACAGATACATCAGATAAGGACTGAACAAACAAGAGCATTTTGGGAACACTGGCACCAGTGAACAGTTTGTTTGGCTCTGCTGAAAATTAAACATTGTCTTGTCCTGAACAGTTAAGCATTCACAGTCCCTGTGAAAAACTAGTGCGCTTAATTTGGAGTGTACTTCAAATCTTTTATGTAAAAAAAAAGAAAAAAAGAAATAATATTAAAAAATACTTGCAGATAATATATTAATGAAATAAAAGGTAATTACTAAAGAGTGCATATTCATTACTGTTTCTTAACACACTTAAATACTTTTAAAAAGAGCACTTTAAAATAATTTAAAAGAAGTAAAAATATAAATTAAGTTTTACTCAAATGTTCATTTATATTGTAGTTTTAAAGTGACAATATTATGGATTTTTATGCAGTGTGTCTGAAAGTGCTTCTCATATAAAGGTATCGTTTCTCAAAAGAAAGAGTCGACTCTGAGAAATTGAAACAAGTCATTTTTAAAACGAACCCCAAGCTGTTTCACTGTTTTGATGTCAACATGAAACGTAAGCATGTTGGTCTTTTCACATTGGTCTGAATGAAAATGGTGTGCTACTTTTGGAGAGGTAAAAAGTAAACTTATGTAAAGTATTTAGTTATAATTTTATCTGTAGTAATCCACTTGATCAGTACAATTTTTTATTTAAAAAGAATAACTTAATAAGAATTATACATTACTTTTAATATCCGATGAACATGCCAGAGACAGATAGGCCACATGTAAAGAGTTATTATGCTGTATATATTTTATTCACTGGTAACACTTTATAATAACTACACACTATGAATGATTATTTAAGCATTGGTAAGCATTTATTTCATCCTTTATAAACCATTGTTCCAACATTATTATGCATTAGTAAACAGTTTACAAGTGCATCT
>JAUMHG010000065.1:4649951-4668354 GCA_032359395.1 Enteromius anoplus | reverse complement strand
AACATTACGACTTTATTCTCGTAGTTTCGACTTTAATCTCGTAATATTACGACTTTATTCTCGTAGTTTTAGATTTTTTTTTTTTTTTTTGGGTGGCACTAAAGCTCCGTCGTAATTTTGAGATGTGGGTGTGGCCCATGAACACAATTCCTGCATACATCACCAGAAAAAAAGTTGAATGTTTAACCTGGTAGATTATGTTGTTACTGTATTGTTGTATACTGTATTTGAATTTATGTATACATAATAAATATATACTATACATATATAACGTAATTGTTTGTGCATGTCGTAATTACTGTAATTAGTTAAAAACATTCTTGAATTTTTCTGAACGCTGCAAAATTTTCCCATGCCTTAGCAACCCTTTTTCCAGTTTGTTTCTTCATCAAGACAGATTTGCAGAAGTATAACATCTTATCACTTGCTCACCAATGGATGCTCTGCAGTGAATGGGTGCCATCAGAATGAGAGAACAGCTGATAAAAAATTACAATAATTCACATTATAAAGTATTTCACATCACTGACATTAGCTACATTTTTTAGACAAATTATCATTCTTAAACTCTTTTCTGAACGATTCTCTCTCAGGTCCTGATGTGGAGTCATTCACCTCTGAGATCACTCTTCAGGTGCCCACGCAGGCCGACCTGCGACACAAGCTGGCCTCGCTGTCCTCCACCTGCACAGACTCAGCCAGCCAGGACACGGAGGCAGGAGAAGAGGAGGAGGAGGAGGACGAAGACGATGGTGATAATGATGATGAGAGTGGACCAGCAGTCATCCGCAACTCTCTGCTTGTCCAGCCGGATCAGGAAGAGGTCGAGGAGGATGCCTCGATAACCGAAAGAGAACAAAACCAGCCAATCAAAAACTGTGAAAGCAGCAGCTCGTCCTGAAAACACAGAGGATGGACACAGACTGTAAAAGGAAACGATGTAGTTAGTGGTGTGCTATGTGCTAGCGCCCAAACGAAGAGTGTGCACTAGTGTTTTATGAAACCCTTTTGGTTTTTGTAAAGAAATTCTTTGTCGTGTGCTGTGCAGTGTGAAGCCCGATCCTGTGCCTGCCCTCCAAATCAATAAATATCTTTTATTCAGTTGGACGTTCAGTGCATACAGCTAGTCTGCTGTTTGTCCCTCTGTACCAGTTGTCAGATAGAAAATACGTTATTATCTATATTATATTCCTTTCACTCTACATGCTAGTTCCAAACTGGTCTCATTAAAGTATGTACCTCTGTGCATTTTTTTGTGCAACACCATTTTCATGTGCCTTACTGTATGTTTTGTGAAATGTTCATAGAGTCAAGCTAAAACACAGGTCACAATACGTGAACCCGCAGCACATTTTTATTATGTTGATATAGGTACGTATTACGGCGGTTCAGAATTGAATTATCCACGAACTGTTGCTAAAAGTTAATGCTCTATCATATTGGAAATATGCCCTAAACCAAATTCAACCTTAAACCTACCCGATAGTGTTAACAAATGCAAAACGGATATGAAAATGCATTTGTTGAATCATTTTAACTTCTTTTTACACAGATTTGGAGGGTTTTGTTGAACCGGAGCTCCTCGCCCCTCTCAAGTACATCTCTGTACTCCGTAAGCCCTGAACAAACCTACCGTCTATTTAAAAAAAATCCCATAGATATGAAGCTGGATTTGAGTAATGCTCATGTTCAAAATCATCATTTTGTGAAAAGTATTAAAACTGCAACTGGTGTTCTTAGTGCCCCCTAGTGGAAACTGCAGTGATATGTACTTATTGGTACATACATTGCTAAAAAGTGCACCAAGGTACATTTATGCCATTGAGACCTGGTAGGCTAGTTTGATCAGTTTCACATCTTGTAAATCCATATCGGGTGGTCTTTTAAAAATGGCTTTAGATTACAAATGTTAAAAATGTTTTGGTAACACTTCAGAATAGGGGGTCAGAATAATGCATTAATTAAGCATTAATTAATGGTTGATTTGTTCACAATTAAGCATTAGTTGAGCAAAAACATTAATAACTAGTGTGTTTTTGCTCAACTAATGCTTAATTGTGAACAAATTAACCATTAATTATGTTTATGTTTATGTTGTGAGGTTGCAGTCTGTCTCTATATGTATAAAATCAGTTATGCTTTAGGGGCCTCAGGCTCACCAGAGTGACTTATCATGATGAAGATACCACAATTTAAGCTCTGGGCCATGTGGAGATGCAAAATTAAAATGCAAAATTCAACAGCATTTAAATAATCAGTTGTAGCAGATCCTTGACTGGTAAAATATGATTATAATAAATATATAATTGTCTACTTTGCATATCTGCAAAGTGGTCTAATTGGTCTAGCACAAGAAATTTACACCAAGAGGTCTGCAGATTGACTGCTGCTATTGTTAATACTACTACAGTACTAGTAGTGCTAAATAGTGTAATAGTTGAATAAATACTAATACTTAGTTAATTTTTTTAATTAAAAAAAATATAGCATTACAACATGCTTTAAATATTTACATTTAGTTTAAATATTTTGATTAGTATATTTGTATTACTACAAATACTATCCATAATAGTAATGCAATTATTATTGTTTTTATACTGCTAGTAGTATAGTAACTTATTTAATAAAACATTATTTTATAACATTACTAATCAGATAAAATTAAATTTTAGTAGTTATTTTAATTATATCAAATTATTATTGTATTATTGACATTTTATTACTACAACCACTAATGATACTATTACAAATAAGAATATAAAAAAAAAACTTACAAAGACCACTTTTAAGAACATAAAACATTTTCATATTACATTAAATATTATTTCAAAATGTATATTTAACTTTCTCATGTTACTCATTAATAACGTGAATAAAATTATGTCATACAGTACACAACCATCTGAGAGTGCGAGATCTATGTGTCAGAAAACATTCCCTTGTTCAACACACTCCCCTTTAAACCAATATAAAGTTCAATAACAAAGAGCACAGACTGACAGTGAATTGTCCATGAGTTTTTATTAAACCTTAAGTACAAATTGAAAAAGTAAAAAACAAAACAAAGAAAACCAAAATAAAACTGGCAATATAAACCAACATGAAATCTTTCATTCGCAGTGCTAATAAATTAACTTGCCTGACCGTGAGCAGATATCTCATATTGTAGAAAAAGGAACAGAAACAACAAAATTTGAGAATAAAATACATCATAAGGCCATAAAAACTTGACAACCGCCATTTTTTTTGCTGAAAACACCCGACTTGGTTTTCATTAAATACTCCTAAAACAGTTCAGTCTTCTTTTTTAGGACAACAACCAACAAACTGGATTATAGTTTTTTTTTTTTCCTTGACAGTCACCACTGGCAAGCTCAGTGCAACATGAGTAGCTACTACAATGTTGAATTTCCAGTAATGAAAATGTAAAAACCTTTTTTTTTCTTTTTTTTTGTGAAAGTATTTTCCCTTTTCTTTAAAAAAGTAAACCTAAAAAACAAAACTAGGGGGGAATCGCGACTCCATATCTTAGTCCTCAGTGATGTAAGCAGCACTTAAAATTTATACATATTACCAGAGCAACCCTGTACGCATCAAACTCCCACAGCTGAAGAAACTGAAATGTAAGGCTTTTCTTCATCTGACATCATCCGTCTATCTATCCTTTCCTTCTGTCATTCCAAAAAGGCTCAAATATATAAAAAGACATTTACAGGTTATGTACAAAAAGTTGATTTTCTTTAAGTTTCTTTAAATCAGTGATACTTCTGCAAAAAGGAAAAGACAGAACAAAAAGAAACAATAATAACAATAAAGAAGAGGAAGAAAAAAAAAGAACTTTCACATTTTACACCCTCTGGATAGTGGCTCTAAATTGAGATAGCACGTCAGAACAAAAGAGAAAATAAAAAGTCAAAAATACAATAATTACAATAATATTATATAATAATTAATGTTAACTGGTACAGATGAATCAATAAGTCTGGAAGAAAGGAATGTTGACACGATTGCACATCTAGAAGCGGAAAAAGCCTTGAGGCACTTTTCCGTCCTGTGGGATAAGAAGGCAAGAGCACTTCTTTCTTATTACCTTTTTTGTATTGATATACAGTAAAAAACTAAAAAAACTAAAAAAAACAGCACCAAAATAAAGAAAGATCTCCCCGCTAAACATCAGGCACAGGTATCTCTTGTAAGCGTCAGCGTGGGAGGAACACCTCACTGCCGGGACAGGACCCGCTCATTCATTCCCTAACACCCACTTCCTCAAGTATAGCCCAACTTGCTGCCATGGAAACCAGCATTCCCAGAACCCACAGAGGACAGTGTGAAATAAAAACCAGGCGAAATAAAAACACACAGTATTTCCTCTTTAAAAAACTAAACAGATATTAAAACGAGCTCAAAAGTGTTTACTGTCTTTAGAGCTGCGTCTTCCGCAGAGGAGCTGCAAGTGGACTAAATGAATTCAATTCAAAACCAATGTGATGTCATAAAATGAAACAAAACAAAAATGGGTTACTTAACTGAAAAGCAAACAAAACAAAGAAGAAAAAAAAAGACAAAAAAAAAAAAAAAAACACCAAAATTAAACAAAAAACTATTCAAACACCAAAATACGACCAAAATGAACAAACAAAACAAAGCAAAAACAAAAAAGATAATAAACAAAAACAAAATTAAAGATATTCTCGGGCAGCTTCATCGAGCACCAAAATTCAAAGGAAAGGGGTCTGGAGAAACGAGGAGAGAAGCACCCATTTGTCCCAAGGTTCACAATTCAGGTGGAGCGTGTGTGCAGTCGAAGAGGAAGAGAGCCCAGGCAGAAAAGATGACATCAAACTCGCACCTGTCTGTGAAATGCACACCTGGGACCATGTCTCTTAATGCTATCAAACATCTGGTGAATACAAACTAGTGCGCTAGTGCAAAAAAGGCAGCCTGCTTTCAACACAGGATACTCTGCCCTGCTATGTGGGTGTTAAAAGACACAAACGATATGCAGAGAGGGAGAGGGCATCGACTGGGCGACACTCCTCATGAGACGGCAGCGGCACTTTTGGACAGGTGGGTCAGGGACAGTTCCACAGCGGCTCTCTTGCGGGGGCCGCGCTTGGCGGGCGGTTTGGTGGGGCTGGAGCCATTACAGCCATCTGACGCACCTTTCACCAGGGCTTTACCACACACCTGATTCACCAAACTGTTGATCTGCTCCTGAGGGACCAGACAAAGTCACGGAGAGACCATTGTGAAAAAGGTGACATGACACACATTGGTACTTTAGTTCTTGTCAGTCTCTAAACAGTTAATCCAATTGTCAATAGTAATAAACACAAAATAATTCATTTATTCTTCAAAGCCAGGGTTTTCATCTTTTTTTATTGCGTGAGCGGTACTGATTAACCCTGGAAATATTTGATGGATACAAATACCTTTTTATTTTGCTTTAAGTTTGAAACAATATTTTTGAAAGAGCACCAACATCCTTTAAATTTTTTATATTTTATTCTTGTGATGCAAAACTTAATTTCCATCATCCTCTTTCTTCAGAGTCACATGATCGTTCAGAAATAATTATAATATGCTGATTTGGTGGTTTTCTTGATCATTAATGGTGCACAATTATTTTCTTTTTTTTATTATCAGTGCTTTTGCTTTTCATTTTCTAGGATCAATAGAAATTTCACAAAAGCAGCATTTATTTAAAACTCAAATAGATTGCAATATCTTCATGGTGTTTTACTAATTTAAATGTATTCTTAAAACTAAAAGAAAAAAAATAGCATATTAGAATTATTCTGAAGGATCATGTGACACTCAAGGCTGGAGTAATGATGCTGAACATGTTGCTTTACAATCACAGCAATAAATTACAAATATAAAAAAAAATATAAATACTTTTATATACAAAAATATTTAAATATATTAAAAAGAGTCATTTTAAAGAATTTGAGAATTTTACAATTGAACTTTTTTTTTTTTTTTTTTTTTTGCACATGTGCCAAAACAAATGCAATTTGCTTGAATTATTAAATTCATATGTGGTGTGAAGAAGACACAAACTGTTCAGAGATTTGAACTTAGTATGTGGAAATGTTTGTCGCTCTGCCAGAGCACAATATTTGATGAAGGAACACCAACAGTTCATTTAGAAGGGTTGCTGAACCCGTCGTTTAATAAAAAGCGTCTCAACAGCTCCCCCTGCAGGCATGTTTCTGATCATGTCTTACCTCATCATAGCGGTACATCATCTTGAGGCCGCGGCAGCTTTTGTGTTTCTCCACATAATGCAGCGCACACTCCAGACAGAAAACCACATTTTCATTCTCCTGCACCACCTGCAGCATTAACAACAGCCATAAACCCAATTAAGATCATAACTCATTCATAGCTCTCAGTAATTCTTCTGTCAGTGATGACTGAATGTGAATTATTAGCACTGGAGGTAAACATCACAGCTGTGAGTCAACTGTTCAGTTCTATAAGGACTACTAATACACAGCGACAGCAAAAGATCATAGAATACACCCAGACAAAACCAATGAAAACCAGTGTACAGTATAGAACAAAGAACATTATAGAACACTGCAATAAAGATTTAATTAGTTAATACATTATATACTGTAAGCTTAATTGTGATTTCTAGTATAGTGCAGTATTGTAAAGATCAGTGGTTCTTAACCTTGTCGACACCAAGGGCTCCTGACAGTCAAAGATAACATTCAAAGTAGACTTCAAGACATTTCTGCCACTTCTGCTAGAAATCACAAAGCTACACTTTTTTTTTTCACTTTTGAAAAGGCTTTAGTTACATATAATGTTAGTATAGTATAGACTGTACTGACCACTAAAGTACACAAAAGCAGAGTTCAGACTGCACGATTTTGTCTTTCGAGAAATCGCAGACTAATGCCCGAAATCACGCGAGTGACAATCACACAGTGTGAACTATCAAAGATGTCGCCGACACCTGTGAGATATTTGGCATGCTAAATATCTGGACCTGTCGGCGATTCAGAATCATGCAGTGTGAATGTGTTCTGAATGAAAATAACATTGGCGACTACCTACAACCAATGAGACGGCAACATCCAGGGGAGCGGGATGTTGGGGGAGGAGTTACGAAATTTATAGAAGGTAAATATCTTCCTCTATAATCTTCTTTAAGTTACAAATGAGCGCACATGCAATTTGTCTGGCAAGCTTATTTTGCTTTCTATTAATTTTAATAATAATTCCAGTCTCACGTGAGCACACACGTGACCTTGCGTTGTTTCCGTATCACTTCTCGCGTGGGTTTGGCAGTTAGACAAAGTTGTCGGCGATTCTTCCTGCTGTAAAGTCATGCAGTGTGAAACCCCCTGTGGTCGATCTATCATGCAGTATGAACACAGCAGCGACTGAATACCACCCCAGATAGTCACGCAGTGTGAAAACATCTGTGACGCGACTACTTTGAAAATCGTGCAGTCTGAACTCAGCATAAGTCTAGTTTTTACACTGTCCCCCAAAAATCATACTTTCTATCCTAAACAGTAAAATAAATTAGTGCATCCATATCACATATTAATTTTTTGCAGCAGCAGATAAAAAAAAAAAAAAAAAAAAAGAGAAGCTTTTTAGTATAATATTGGCTAATTTGGGAGTATGTCAAAGCTGTGATATTTTTAGAGTGCAGGATGAGCATTCAAATTAGGACAGAGCCGTAGTTTGCTAGTTTGGTGTATACTACGCTGGACCTCCAGTTCAGTACAGTACAATCTGAGCTGAATCTCACCATAGATAGGTAACAGAGGTGCTGGCACGTTTGGCAGCGTCTCTCGGACGACTCCAGCGCCAGCCACTTGCGGGGTTTCTTCTTGGAGTCAGCGGGTGACTGGTTGTTTTCGTGAGTGCAGTAGCGTGCGGAGGAGAGCAGCCCTGCTTCATACAGATCCTGCCTTTGCTTCATCTCTATGTTCCTGTAAGACAGAGGTATTCAATTCCAGTAAGAGGACCAAGACGTCTGCTTTTTAGATTTCCTTCCCAGCAGAGGTCCAGACTGACTTCTATAAAAGACCTCTACCTCAGAACTGTTCTACAAAAAAAACAGCACAATATTTCATCAGTTGGATGGGTTTCCAGTGCTCACCTGAGATCTTTGAGAAGAGAAGAGATTGTACTGAGCACAAGTTTGTTTTCTCGTTTGGCCTCGGCTGTGGCGATCTGGTAGAGTAGCTTCTCCATAGAGAAGGGTTTTGCTATATGCCTGTATTTCAGGTCCTGAGAGAGAAGAGCAGACATGTAGAGCGTCTTCTAAACATCTCCTGGTAAACGTCTATACTGTAGGTCTCACAGGCAGATGTGGAAATGTGGAAGACTCACCTTAGCAGCCTCGTAGCCCAGGTTCATCCACTGTGGTGTGGCAAAGTGCACAGTTTCAGACACGCTGTAGCCGCAGCACACCCTGGACACGAACGCCCCAGGGAAGACCACTACAAACTGCCCGCTCTGCTGGACAGTGCGGTGGACCTTGATTCCCTCACGACAAAGCACCTCTGGAGAAATCTGGAGAAATGCAGAGACAAGCAATGTAAAACAAATGCACTAAAGTGTAATGCTTTCTTTGTTTACAGTACCATACCATAACATTCTTCTCCAGCATTTCCAGCCCAGGCGTTCCGTTGGCTTGCAGCAGTGTGTGGACCACTTTGTCAAGCTTTGCCTTTTCCTCAGCAGGAACAGAATACCTGTAACAGGACAGGCAGAACTTCCTGTCAGTTACATTGTTTGGTTGACATAAGACAACAGTCCTGTCTGTCGACTCCTAAACCGGCTGTGTCACTATGGAAACAGGCCTTGGCTTTATTATGATGAGTCATGCACATAAAAACACAAACAAACAGCTGACGCTCGAATGCATGCTGTGTGTGAGTGAGCGTTTTACAGAGAACTGCGCCCTCTAGAGAAGCTGATCTGTACAACACAGCTGAGTTAGCACAGACATTAGCAAAATGTACAATTTTAGACCAAAATGACATTTAGTAAACACATTAAAAATCATTTGTTAAAAAAAAGGAAATAATAAGACAATAATAAAAATACCCATTTTGCCTCTGCAATTAATATGTTTAAGTTGAAGTACTAAAATTATACTAAAGTACTAAAAGACGTCAAAATTACTCAAACTTTAAAATAAAATGAAATAAAAAAAGAAACCCTAAAATAGAAAAAAACTATAATAAATAGTATTAAAATTACACTGACGGCATCTAAAAATAAATAATAAATTATTTGTAAAAAATTTTTTTGCAATGTTTTGTTAAAGAAAGAATCATCATTTGTTTGGACCTTTAATAATTAGATATATTTTATATAATTACATAAAACTGTAGAACTTCCAAATGTTAAAATATATTTATTTTTATCACAGAAAAATATAAGCAATTATATAATACATAAAACATATATTTTATTATGTAAAACTAACTTAATTGTCAATAATGCACACTATCAGCAATAATTATTTTTTGATAAAATAACATATAGACAATTATATATATATATATATACACAAAAATCTTACAAATTAATCATTATAGTTTAATAAATTTGTCTAATAAAGATTTAATTATTAATTCTTTAATATTCTTTTATTAGTACTTTTTAACCATCAATCAATCCTTAGAATTTATCTTAATTATTATTGTTACATACATCTTTTAACACCCCAAAGCTGGTTTATGGGGTAAATGTTCAATTCAATTATAAAAAAAAATAAAAAAATCGAATTAATTTCTACACTGTACCTTGAAACAAAAACTTACCAAATGCAATCAGCACCAGTGTGTAAGTAATCAATGTATGGAAGGCGGTTTTGGTCTTGTGACCAGCATGAGGTAGAAAAGACCATGCCGATGTTCAGCCAGGGAATAGTCACCCCTGTGAGAGAGAACCAGAGAAAGAGAGACATAGAGCGGGTGATGACTTATTTAACAAAGCAGCTTTACATGATGTCTTTCCTGCTACCGACAACAATAGGGGACTCACCAGGCACAGCACCAAGATGGCGCAGAATGGATTGGGAGTTATTGGGAAGGACAGTAAGGTTCCATCCGTGCCTGCAGCGACAGAGAGAAAAACATTTTAATAAGCGGTAATACATCTTCCCACCATGCCTTTAATTCATCTCAAATGAAAGCAGCTCTTACTTGGAAAAGGGTTCGGACTTGCCCACAGGGAAGCCGCTTCCATGTGTGTTTGTGTCCACTTTCCCATAATGCACTGCTACGTGGCAGTCCCTCTGCTCCACTATTCGCCAATAATCTTGCTATATAAAAAAAAAGCAGGACAGATGGAGATGAAGAGAAATGGCAGGAAACTAGGAAATATGACAGGATACAAGAATACAACTGTCATGGGATACGCTTATAAAATATGCAACACGGAAAGTACATGCTATTTAAAGAAAATTTGTCATTGGGCAGATATTATTATACTTTTTTTAGCATTGATACTGGTCACTAGAATCGACATTTCACACCAATATTATAGTAACATTATACAACAAGTACATCTGGTTAAGGAAGTGGTTTGTGTGTACCTCAACTTCAGCAGCTCCAGGCTCTTTGTTGAAGCACATCATCATAGTATTTCTTGCTATCCTGTAAAAGGTGGTCAAAGATACCGATCTCCCCTGGAATAAAAACAATAAACAGTAAGAAAAAAAAAGCCTAAACAGTCTAAAAAAAGCTAAACATTTTGAAATTGGCTTCAGGCTAGCGATTTAATCTGTCAAATTTCCACTAAGTTCTGTTAAATGTGTCGTCTTCTACTTAAATTAAGGCTAAAACCTGAGGTAACAGACATTCTTTTTGTCACCTTTTATATTAAAGACTAGCTACTTCCTTTCATCCCGTAATAAACAACTGTCAAGTGACGTATTGTAGTTTTTCCCTTTCATTGTTCCACAAGCTGTCTCTCTCAAACTCTTCTGAAGCACCACAGCACAACTGTGAAACACTCGCTCTCTAACCGCATGACAGCACTGATAACTACAGACAAAGACAATTGCCAGGTACCGCGCTGGAGAAGAACAAAATGCAGTGTGTGTGTGAGGAGCTGAGCTGTGACCTATATTCAGAAACCATTCTGCGAAGAGGCCCACTCCCGCCGTCCCGCCCAACAGAGAGTGTTACCTCAGACAACAACACACAGACAGACAGACGGGGTGCTATAAGAGTCAGCGGGGTATTTTTATAGGGCTGGTGAGGCAGACGGAGTCACCTTACGCACACTGTAGCTGTCACGTACACCAGAAGCCGACAAGCCCTCTCACACTACAACCACTCTCGTGATACAAAGTTCTCTTTCCTTTACCACCGGTGCTCTCTCAAACACCAGAACGACACAAACTCTGCCATATATTTCTGCCTCGCTTTTTACAGAGGTAATCTGCTTGCTACTACAGTATGCTAACCGAAACTAAACCTTGCGTGTGACTCAATTAAAACACTGTTCACGGACAGCGGACAGGTTGTGCAAAGAAAGTGCTCTTCACTTGAAGCACATACACAAAAGGTTTTTTTAATTTCTAAAGCAGCCTGATGCTAGCATGCTAAGCTAATAAATGACCATTTAAATGAACATAGCATGCATAAATGTGACCCTGGACCACAAAACCAGACATAAGTAGCACAGTTGTATATTTGTAGCAATAGCCAACATTACTTTTTGTATAGGTCAAAAAGAATCATTAGGACATGTTACATGACCCTTACGACTGCTTCTGTGGTTCAGGGTCACAAATGCTGTTTTAAAACAAAATGTATAAAACAAAGTCTCTATGCAAAAAAAAAAAAAAAACACGCATATAATGCGGAGACTAATTTGGGCCAAAATGGGATCTGTTGAGAGCACGCATATGATGTCTAAAATACTGCCTAGGCAGGCAGCTCTCTAGAGTTTGTAACAGATCTATGGCCATTTTGTACCTTTAAATCTGCCTGAGGAACAAAACAGACACTCTGGCATACTGGCAGCTTAGCAAGCCATAGCTCTTAAATGAAGCACTGCATAGAGACACATCCATCAAGTACTGTAGAGTCAACTTCGGCAGCATTAAAACCCAAAACACATCACATATTAAGTTTTGCTCCTTTCTTCCCCAGCAGAGTGGCTCTGTGTTCAGCGTACAGACAAACATAGTCATCAAGCTTGATATTCTGGCACGTTCTCTCGCAGCTCAGCGGTGAGCCCTCTATGCTCTCTCTAAACACTTCATTACCTGAGGAAGACTGGCAGATGTGCCAGTCTGACTGGGTGAATACAGTGAATGAAACAAGTCTGACACATAATACTACCAATTTAGAAAGGAAACACGATAGTGCTAGCTTGATAAGCTTTAGGACTGCCATTATACAAGCAGGAGGTGTGTTACCTTGTATATACATTTGTGCTGGTCATTGAGAACACCTTCATCTTCTGCCTCCACATCTGCCTCCTCACTGTCCACTTTTCCCCCTTTCTTTTCCTGAGCAAACAGTCTGCGGCGGCCGGCCTGCCGGTGGGAGTCTGGCTCTTTGTTGTGATTGCGGAAGCCATTGCGGTGGTTGAGGCCGGTGAGCCCATTCTTGGGTTCGTAACGGGGAAGAGCCAGAGACCGCTGGCCGTTATCCGAGTGGCCCTCCAGGGGTCCCCTCTTGCATTCCAGAGCTTCCTTCTCTGCCAGCACCTCCTGCTCCAGTCGCCGGTGCTCCTCAGGAGAGAGCATGTCATAAGAGAGCAGGTACTGGAGGTAGGCCTCCTGGAGCTTTGCCAGACGGTCCTGTGCTGATTTGGGAATGCGAAGCAGGTCTGCCAACCGGCTCCATTTTTTCAGGTCCATCACCTGCTGCATTCCACCCATGTCGCAGACCAGCTCAGAAAAACGAGCCAGATCTACTTCACAGCCACCTGAAGGAGCAACAATGAGAGATGATTGTGAATGTTTAACGCACTGCACATTAGGAAAGTATATTAACAGTTAATGTATCGTTTCCAAACATAACCGCTGCAACTATGACACACTGCACCATCTGCTGCCAAATGAGTATTGACAGCTTCAGAATCAAAATTCATTACATTTCACAGCTCATTAATTCTCTAAATATGTTAGCGGAGAAATCGCGTGGCATCTTTATTTGTCTTTTGAAAAACAACAAAACATAACGACTGGAGAAAGCGAGCTAAGGAACGGAGGGAGAGAGAGGAACAGAAAAGGTCAATGACAATGAGCTTAAAACTCTCGAAGGAATTATTGCAGCATATCGGCAGCAGTCTAACAGGCTCGATAAACATTTATTTCAACCATATATTTTCTGACTGGGCCCTAGAATGGAGCATGAGGCTGTTCACTGGTCAGTTAACATACAAATTGTCTCTCACTTAACAAAAATGTTTTCAGGCTAATATGTAAGTACAGTATGCTTACACAAGCACAGGGCAACATAGCTACAGTAATTTGCTGCAGTTGGAACTGAAGTTCAACTTTATAAGTGGGTTACACAAGACCAGAAATGGGTAACGTTGCTCCTGGAGGGCCACTGTTTTAGTTTCAACCACATGAAGCCCACTCCAGCCTAAAATGTACACTGAAAATGTTCTTGATTAGATTGTTCAGGTAACCTTTTGGCACTCAACAAAAGCATGCAGTTTTTAAGTTGACTCACCTATAAGCGGTGGCTCGTCCATTGAGATGCCCTGAGATTTGAGGTGCTTCTTAATGCAGGCCAATTTCTGAACATTAGGGCCCCAGCGCCGACCCAGCTTGTGGATGCGCTGAACCTGTGTCACGAAACGCATATCGTCATTGAGTTTGCATTCTGGCCTCCAATCAGGAGGAGGCAAGACTCTACACAGTCCAGATGACTCGGCCCGTTCCCGAACTGAGTCGAGGTACACCAAAGGGTCCTGAAACTCCCTGGAGGTGGGCTTGAAAAAGGGCACCTCCTCCAGGGCTGCGCACCCTGCCCTCCTCCTCTCCCGCTCCCTGTCTCTGTCCAGCCGTGGTGGAGACGTGTGTGTGGGGTCTGCTGGTTTGAAGGATTTGCTGGCTGAGGTAGTGGATGTGGTCCGGTTGAGGGTGGGATTAGTTTGAGCCCACTGCTGTGATTGTCTGATGAACATCAGTTTACCAGCAGAGGCACGCTTGGGCCGCTGACGTGCTGGCTCAGGGGTAGCGGGGTTCTGGGGCATGGCTGGGGAGGCAGGAGCAGCAGGGGGCGACGGGGGAGGGGCAGGACCCATTTTCTGAGTCGGCGAGGCGGCCATTTCAGTGATACTGTGTGCAATTGTGACGGTGTTGGGGGGCTTGAACTGACCCAGGGCCTTCTTGCTACGAGTTTCCAGTGGGCTAGTTTGCAGTTTAGCTTTCTTAACCTCAGTAACAGGCAGCTTCGTTTTAACCTCGTCCCTCTCGGTTTTAGCTCCAAGGATCGTAATGGCATCACTCCTGCGTTTAGAGTTCCGCAGTCCCTGCCGCACTTGTCGGCCATCTTCCTCCTCCCTGGCACTATGGCGTCCATTAAGCCTGCCATTAGGCCGGCCCCCATTAATCATCGTATGCACCCCGTTCGATAATAGCACCTTTTTGCGGGTTTTTGCATTGATACTTTGGGCTTTTCCTGAGTGAGAGAGCTGGGGCCGGCCATGGCCGTTGCTGGTTGGATGATGAGAATGATGGTGGTGGTTGTTGCTGTAAGCACGGATGCCAGCAGAAGATGCGTGCTTGCTGTGGTTGAGTTTGGCTTTCTTAACCAGTTCTCGTTTTGCTTTGGTGTAGGTGACGTGACCCTTGGTCACGGTGGCTGTGTACTTCACAGTTTTGGACGGCTGACGAAAGTCTTTTGACTTTTTGGCACCGGCCTTATGCGCGCCGACTGATGATGCCCGTGTGAGTCCATTTACTTTCGAGACCTAATGTTAATAAAAGAAAATAAAAAAAATAAGATCAATGCAACATATTAAAAAACTGTGAGAACTTTTAAACAGTCAAACCTGACGTCAAAGAGTAAGTTTCTAGCGCATACCGAGTCAGTCACAGTGCATGTTTCAGCTCACACAATAAGAGACCACAACAGAGCTCCAAAAACCCCAAACCAGAGAAAACAGCAGGGAAGAAAGAGGGAGGGGAAGTGTACCAGATAGAGAGAGAAAAATGTTTTTATTCAGTGCCAACAGCTGCGAAACAATCCTTAGAAGTAAAGTTTAATCATAAAATCCCATTCAAACACCAATTCATAGTCAGCACAGTATACTAAAGTTCTTCAAATTTGGCTTTAATGCCCCAAATAAAAGGAGCTGTGCTTTTCAGCTGATCTGAGGCCCCCAATATACTTCACAGCAGAGCAGATGCAGCTTGGGTTACGCCCGGCCTCTCATTGTTTAACAGCCGCCATGGGAATCAGACTATGCCAGGCTACAAACATAGTCAGCCTCGACTTCTCTCTTCACATTGTTTTCTTTGGCTCAGTTTTTTGGCAAGGCAGAAAGGATTTGATTTCCTATGTGTGTGTTCTCACAGAGCCAAGAAAAGAAGATGCAGCCGGAGGGTTTTAGTGGGCTAAAACTCCAGGTGAAATAAACACGATGTGCTTCCTGACATCAGAGGACTCTTATTAGAGTTCTGACATTTGGCCTAAAGTTCTCAACAAGTCTTTAATCAAAGCAATACATGAATGATGTAGTAAAGTAAACAAAATTGTCTTTGTGGTGAATAGCACATAAATGGCCACCAAGAATTCCAAAAGCCCTATTCTGGGTTCCCAACTCCTTTTAACTAAAGAAAATGTGATCACAAAAGTTGATGGTTGTATATGATTTTTTTTTATGTCTTCCATAAAATACAAACATGGACGGCAGGAAATGATTCTTTGGTTCCTAACAAAGTTACTGCCATCTTTACTTGCATTTTGTATTTGACGAGTGCTAATTCCAGAGACGTTTTACACCTAACAAAAGAAAACAAAGACTTGCATGATTAAAAATGCTGCTTTTATCAAAAAATTTATGTTGCACACCTGATATTAAGGGCTTGGGGTTTATTTGCTCTGTTCTTATATTTGTCTGAAGCCTGTTTTGATGAACTCACACTCAGTGAATAGGCCTTTACATTTTGTGCCACACCCTCTCACATCCCTTCCACTTGATTTCTCTCTCTTTATAGCCTCTGTACGCATTTAAATAGCAGCGTCCAGACTGCGGTGATCTCTGGGTCAGAGGTTCGCTGAACGACAGACGAGGAGATTGCTAAGGATTTTTAAAGTAAGACATTGGCTGTATTGTATTCCTATCAGGTGCAGCCAAACAACAAAGAGAGGCTATTAAAAGATAAGGGGGACTGAAATGTGACCTCCTTCATCAATCGCTTCCCCTTGTCGGAGCTTAAAAAAAAAAAGGAGGTAGAGGGGGAGAATATAAAAGAAAGCGACAGACTCTAGCCCCAGAGGCAGGCATGATGGATGCTCTCTGCAGGTAGAGTAAGCAAATGTAGCATGATGTCAGCTGCAGCCATGTCTACGTAGCCCCCCCGTCATCACACCCGCCCCCTTTTGAAATAACACGTCAGTGGTCTACGACACGCCCCATCCCATCTGCAGAGCTCTGAGAGCGCAGAATGTGATTGTAATGATAATCCCACTCAGCATAACTTGCCGGATGCTGAGTAGAGCTTAGAGAAATCCCACGTCTAGCTCCGTGTAATGAGCGTCACAACCACTAGAGGGTACGCCGATCCCAAAACTCTGCCCTAGGCTGCCAGCTATTATTTAGTCTGCCTGAAAGGGTGGAAGTAAAAGAGAGAAACAGTGTAGGCGAGAGAACACAGGTCACTGGACTGTCCCCGGTGGGCAACCACTTGAAACCAGTGGAAACAGCAGGGCTGGAGGAAAGAAGGAAGGAAGCGAGGAAAGAGAATGGAAGGAAGGATGGAATAGTTTAAAGGCCGGCTGGCCAAAGACGTGCGATTAAATCGGCTTAACAGCCAGGAACAAAAACAAGAGAACACACACAGACAGAGGCCAAGCCAGCTCTCTGAAGTGGATCTTAGTCGCACTTGAGCATGAGGGAGGACAGATGACATCATGTGTTGCTATAGGCCAGCTGCAGCATAGCAAAAGATTTAACTGAGAACATCTGCACACACATGGTAACACTGTGTGTTAAACACATGCTCTATAACTCTCTATATATTTAATTTTACATGAATACATCAATACATTTTTCTCCACATATAGCGCGATCTGAAACCTAAATACGTTTTGCAAAAAAGCTGGTATTGTCCATTTTTTGAAGGCATTGTAAGTTCTTTGAAGCCGACAAGCACGTTTGTTGTTTTAAAAAAAAAAGAAGCCGAATCAGCGCGCTATATTCAGGTCAGGTGATAAGGCTAATTTCACTTTGAGAAGACGCACTAGCTGAGAGAAGCTGTTATTGTTTGTTTTTGCAAATTAATTCTAACTTAAGATAACACACAAATTAATAAAAAAAGGAGAAAAAATTAATAAATGAATAAATTATTAGCTTGCTTTCTATGTTCACTGTAAAAAAAAAATCAAATCAAATCAAATAAAAACTTTGGGGTTCCAATCAATTTTTTCTTTGAAAACAAACCAAAATACCAAAAGACAAAGCCAAAATATCAAGGCTCATTAATGACTGTCATGGATACAATGAAACAAATAAATAGACCTAAACTCAGGATAACATACAGTCCCATAATAATGCTGCTGAAACTGATCCTGCACCTGCTGTGAGCAGCATGAGATCTCTCTTCTTCCCAGATCAAGTTGTTTTACGCAAATGCTCATAAAAAAATAATTAAATGAAAGTCCAATTAAACAATGAAGTATAAACTCTCATCCAGCTTGTGTGCTATGGGTCATGCTCACACCAGAGCTCTTCAACACATGAACACCCTTCAGAAAATGAGCTTTTCTAGAGAGTGAGTGAGAGAGGGAGGGGGGTCGACAGCTGTCTAATAGATTCTCATAGTACTGTGGATTATGCTGCATCTATCGGTGTTGTTTATTGTTTTAAGTATAGCAGATGAGTGGTTATGTGTTTATGTGTGTCAGCATAATAACAGGCTTTGTCTGGCTCAAGGGTTTAATGTTGGGTCAGTCATTGCGGTTAAACTGTTAAACCACTACTTACAGGTGCCACTGCTTCATGCTGATTCATCAGAACGATTAAAACAGCACTTCTCAAGCTAAGCCCACACTTCTGGTTTTGTATTTAAAGAAATAAAATAAAAATAAAAATAAATAATTTAATACAATTTCTGTTTACATAATATATATGTGTACAGTATTTATTATGTGTATATAAATTCACACACATACAATAAATATTTACATGTATATACATTTATTACGAATATTTAGAT
>JAUMHG010000065.1:4624103-4649851 GCA_032359395.1 Enteromius anoplus | reverse complement strand
TATAAACATAACATTTATCTTAAATATATACGTTTTTATATATATATATATACATATTTATATATATATATACATATACACATAATAAATGTTCACCGTACACATACATATATTATGTAATAACAAAACCTTAAGTTTGGACACCTTTAATCATTTGACAGCACTAATATATATATATATATATATATACACACACACACACACACAATGCAGAATGAAGCTTTGTGTATTTAATACGACTGAAGCATGATTTAACCTGAACAACCCCAAAGCTGGGAATCTCAAGATTAGAGTGTCAATGACATAAAAAAAAGAAAGAAAGAAAGAGAGAGGCTGATAAGTTGAAGTGATCCGTTTCCCCCAGCTCAGCGAGGTTCGTTGTCAACTTAATTAATCAGTTTAGTGGCACTGAAAGACGAAATGCTCATTAATACTGGAGATGGTGGTGGTCTGATTGTCTGTAAACTACATCAGGATGGATGTTCTCTTCTAATTATCAGATCCAGTGTAATTCTCATAACACCAGAATGCTCCCTGTTCATACAAACACAGAGATGGACATGAAGGCTTTTACCTGCTTGCGGAGCTCCTCTGCGGCTCGTCTGTAGTTGTGGCCGTTGGTGTTGTGGCTCTTGGCCGTGGCTGCAGTGTGCTTGTGGGAGATTTCATCAGACGCGTCACAGCCTTCGTTCCGATCTCTCCCCACAGATGACTCTCTGCCCCTGGATCTGGAAGTCAGCTCTTTGTCCTTGTGTACCTTAAGGCCATTCAACACTGCAGGAACAAAACAAAGGATTATTAAAATAAACAAAATAAAAATACTGCATTGCATTTTCTTGTCATTTAAATTTCAAATCATATATTTTTCAACACTATCTGCAGTGGATTTTTAGTGCGTAAAAAACATAGCATGTTTTGGTATGATACTGTGCACGGACCCCTGCACTATGCAAGTTTATGACTGTTACTGAATGCAGTGTCAAAACAATTTTGACAAGACTGCTGTTCTGCTTTACTTCATCCTTGCATACTTTACTGTTGCCAGCGCACTTGGAAACTGCACTTGCAAACTGGCATAATCTTTGGGTCAAGTTAGTTCTAGCTACCACCAGTCTAAATTTATAGAATAAGAAACATCATGAGCTGTAGGTTATTGGTCCATTATAACCAAAATAACATGTGAGAGCGGTGATGTGTTTATAATATGCTAACTACAGCTGCACTACATAGTATGTACCCTGTGCACAGAATTCAAGTTTTCTGGAAGCCTAGAATACTTGGGTGGTCTACCTAGTAAAAATTAAAACAAAAAACAAAAAAAACTTTTATTTCATATTAACCACAGTTTAAATCTAGCAACATATTTACTGATTTGCTTGATGTAGTCTCTAGTGAAATATATATATATTTTTTATTGAACTTTGTTTGGAGCACTTATTTGTGCACATCTCCTGACATTTAACCTAATCTGCGTTTTAATGTCACTATTTATGAGGATTATTTGAATACTGTCTTTAAATGCATGTTATTTAGTGTACATGATATATACTTGCAATAGTTCCACTTGAGCACAATCAAATAGACTTCAGTTGGACTTCCTCATTAAAAACTTTTGATTTAAATGTAAGTACATAGTAGTTAAAGCCTTATAACCATTCTGCGGATTCCATGCAAAGACAGAGTAGCATATTACTGTTGTTTCACATTCAATCTGTTCATATGCAATGCTTACCACTTGTTTCAATTAACATTAAATTGTCTAAATTATTAAATTGAGCTCTGACAGATTAGAAATATAAACTATTAGAAAAACTAATTCCACCACGAGAAAAACATGCTGCCAACAAACAACTGTCAGCACTTTATCACCAAGTCATGAGCAAGTGAACCCAAAACAAACAGCAAAAGCAAAACAAAACAAAAAACTGAACGCTAAAACAAAAGACCACAAACAAAACCCAAAAAGACAAACCAAACCAAAAAATCCACAAAATACTAAAATAAAAACAAAACAAAATGAAACGAAGAACAATGCCAAAACAAACAAAAACTGACTCCCTTTCATCTGTAAGTTTGTTTTGAGTGCATTAGCCCATAAATTCCTTCACTACAGATAATGCTGTAAAAAACATGTTTATATTTTTGGACAGGGTAGTCTGTCTGTTATCAGGCCCTCTGGACGGCTCTAATTAACACATATTCAAACCGCTCTCTGTATTTATGACTGCTCACTTTAATTTTACAGTGTTTAAATATCAGCAGGCAGCAGAGCGTGTCAGCAAGAGGGAAACGGACGGCTTTCGTGCTGTAAGGCTTGCGCTTGGAACTGCTACCGACAGCTGAACTCAATAAAAGGTGTTTAATTTAGAAATGTAAACACGCCTCTGGGTTACTGAGGTTCAGCGAATGAAAGCCAAGCACTGTGGTTTCTCTCGCTCCGAGAGACACTCGGAGAGAGAAAAACTGGATCGTTGCCTGTGCTCCATATTAAAGTGTCACATCTGACATGGGCCAGCTCAGACAACGGGCTTCGTCCAGGCACGGGACAGGCTGAGGATAGACAGCACGAGAGAAAGAGAGAGAGAAGTGGGCCGGGGCTTTTTCTAAACCTGGGATTTTGTGCATTTCTCATATCCAAGCAGCGGAGGTGGTTAGTAGCCTACAAACACAAAACCTCAAGCCTGTAAGGAAAAAGAAGCAAATTCCTGAAACCGGACCAATCAAGATCAATTGAAAGTGACATTTTGCCGGCTGAGAAATAAAACCGAGCATATTTATTCAAAGCTGAGAGTACAAGAATAGAAGAGTATTCAAGACGGTCCAGGTGCACCAATAACAAACTACTGTCTGTATAAGATTATTGAACGCACGCTTTAAATCTCATACTTTGCAGAAATGTGGTATGCAAAGTGGGATTCAGACTATATATGTCTGGATGCTTCAAAGAAAAAACGAACAAAAACCTTTACACTAATGAGCGTATTTGTAAGTTTATATATAGTTCCCAGCTTGACGTTCTGATTGCTGTTGAAGACACTTTAACACACTCAATTAAACAGGCGCTTAGCTTTCAATTATCTGCTGACAGACTATTTTTGTTTGATAACATCAAGTTTCATTAACACACAGGCTCCCGCAATACCTTGCTGGCCCTCTTTAAACTCACACAGCATCTATTGAGAGCATCAACCGAGCGCTTAGACTGTATACGGCTGGGTTTTCTTCATTTGTTGCAGTGGGTGTGTGAGTCGTACAGCGACGTGTTGCCTGCCGTTACTCGGCACAGCTGTGAGCTGAATGCATAAACACCTTGTTACCGCCTTTCCTACTAAAGTGATAATTGGAGTGAAAAGATGGAAGTGTCACGTCCCACTCCAACACAACATTCCCATCTCCACACAGGAAGCAGAAGCCTTCACACGTACAGATCGCAGAGGATATTTACATTATCATTTAAAAGTTTGGGGTCAGTGGGATTTTTAAAAAAGATGTTTCTGAAGAAAGTCGTGCATGCTCACAAAGGCTGTATTTATTTTATCAGATTATTTTGTGTTATATTTTTAACATTATAATAATTTAAAAGAAGTGTTTTCTATTGTAATACCTTTAAAAACATAATTTACTAATGTGATGCAAATCTGAATTTCCAGAAATCATTCTAATAACTGATTTGATGACCAACAAACATTTACCATCATTATCAATGTCGAAAAGGGAGTGTTGCTTATTATGTTTTGCAGAAACCACAATATATTTGGTTTTTCTAGGTTTTTATATGAATAGAAAGTTAATAAACAGCAGCATTTATTTGAAAAAAAAAATTTGTATCAATTGTCATTTTATGCATTTATTGATGTATTAATTAATTGCTTTTTAATTGATATTTTTAAGACTGTCAGCCCGTTTGAGCAGATTACAGAAGTCTACAACTTTTGCTTAGAGATCCCTAAAAAAAGAAAATAATAAACATATTATTAAATGTTATTTATGAGATTATTGTTTGCTTTAACACAGATATCACTAATCTAACTGTAAGCTATATTATTAAAAACAATTGCCGAGTTACAGACAATCCCTCTTGCCCTTACCGAATCCGTTAATCTTGCCAGGTGGTTTGCCCTTCTTGGGTGTAGACTGGCATGATGTAGATGCCACACTGGGTGGTTTCTCTTCCTCAACTTCCTCTTCATCTTCCAGATCATCCTCATCCTGAGAGCAGCCGAAGTAGGCAATGTTACTGGGTAATGCCGGTGAGCCTGAAAGGAGAGAGAGAGAGTGTTAAAGGGGAAGCCAGAGGCCCAGTGCATTTACTGAGAAGTGGCAACAGAAAATCAGACAACCCGGCACGACTCTGTAATCTCAGTTTCTATTGCAACCGTAATCCTCTCAAAATCAGCTGCTGCTCTGGATGAGATTAAAGACTGTCACAGCCGTAGGAAGCTTGAGTGAATTACACTCCTCTGTTTCTGTGTGAGCTGAGTGGAGATTTGGAGCCACTAGTGACTGTGTCCAACTGATGTTTCTCTTTAAGAGAAACTATGTTTCAAAACACACCAACTGATTACCAGCAGCATACTGCAAGATTACAGACCAAGTGAGATGGAGGTAAAGCTCGAAAACTGAAAATTGAATAGAGCTTTAATACACATGATGGATGATGAGTTAATAATAGTAGAAAATGTTTTAACAACAGGTTTGTAAAACAAATAATAATAATAATAATAACAAATCTAACAAAACAATACAAAAACAAGCTTTCCCTCCGAGTGTCTTTCTCAGACACACATTACATTACCTAGTCATATCAGTATTTTATAGTAATATATATACATCAGTATTTCTCTTTCAAACAGCACAGGTGATGTATGTCAAATGCCTGTTGCCCATTAGCTGCCCCACCAGCGCGATCAGTGCTTAAACCTGCACTCCTGCACGTCTGCGCTTGGGCCATACCAGACCGGGCAACAATTATCATTATCTAGTGCTGTTCTTCACCAGCCTCATGAATGAAACATGAGTGTGTCTGCCACGGCCCTGCGAATGTGCTCTCATTAGCTCTCTATTAACGTGATGCACCGGTGATGTCACTGCATACATGCAGCATCTGACATGCCACATTAATGCTTATGGTCTGTGTGACAACATTTACAATAGCAATGGAGACAGGTTGACTGTTTAGGGAACAAATAAAATGACTGAATGAAGTAGAAACTTAACGAGCTGCTGTAAATGGATGGCTGTAAAACGGGCTGAGAGACGAAAGAAAGCCTGAATGCTGCGTCACTGCTGAAACGCTCTTGCTACTGTTCACTTAAATGGTAACCCCCTTTTTAATATGGTTAACGTAGTTAACTACATTAGTAAACACGAGCTAACCACGCAAAATACTTCTCTGTAGTTAATATTTCAGCATTTACAAATACATTACCAAAATCAAGACATTTTATTAATTAATTATTTTTTTAAATACATGTATTAATATTATTGCTATTTAATTATTTGGTAATGCTTTATTATAAGCTGCCTTGTTACATGTTACATGTACTTACTATTAAAATAACAATAAATTATGCATAATTACATGCAAGTAACCTTAGGCCAAACCCTAATCCTAACTCTAACCATACTCAGTACTTAAACGTACAAGATGTTAAATTGCATCAGTCAAGGTTTATTAATATTAATGAATGCATTAATTAACAATAACTAATGAGAATTGATTATAAAGTTTTACCACTAAAACTTAAAAAAAAAAATTGCTTTCTGTTTTTGATATAAATAAAATAAACATGGTACAAGAAACCTAATGAAAAAAATAGAGAAAGAAAGAACTTTGGCTTGGCAACTTACTAAAATAAATAGTTTACTAAGAACACCAAAACTAAAGTAAAATAACGTTAAATAGAATTGTTAAAACAAATGAAAATAAAATAAATAAAAATAATAACAACAACAAAAACACTTTAAAACCTAACAAAAAACTCAAATGAAAATGAAAACTAATAATAAAAGTTAATATAGATATTAAACCAATACAAAGCATAACAGAACAAATACATTATAATATATTAAGATAACACTAAAATAAAACCTTAATAAAATAAAATTAAATAAAATTAAATAAAACCTTAATAAAATAAAATAAAACCCTTAATAATAAAATTAAACCCTTAATAAAATAAAATAAAATAAAATAAAATAAAATAAAATAAAATAAAATAAAATAAAATTTTGTGTCTTGATATTTCAAACCAGTGTGCTTTACCATATTCATTTAATGTATTCTTGTAATTATGAACACACTGGTTTGTAGCAAACAGGTTTACCGTTTACTGCACTTTGTTATTCTTCTCATAAATTGCCTGTAGCGGCTAATGAATCTCGCACACTGACAAAAAACTACTTACTTCTGCACTGAAAAATTAAGGTGGATAAATTATCCTACAGGACTATAGTTTTGTGGCAAAAGACAAACAAATATGACAGGACCAACTTGCAGTCTTCACATAATTCAGTCACACACAAGTCCAAACAAACAAACCAGGCACCTGAAGTAATTAAGAAAATGGCTGCGATTATCATTATCTCACACTCCCATAATGTGGGGGTAAAAGGTCAACAGGCCAACAGCTCACAGACTCGAGGGTCATCCGGGGTCTAACTGGGGGTGGGAAAGCGCTGGGGTTTCCACCATTTTTCCCCCTACCTTTAGAATCTCTGCAAAACAGGACACTAGCAACACTCTAATCTGTTTCATGCTCCCCCCAAATGAGTCTATGGTTTAGACTCTCCCCACAATGAGGCTTACTGAGTGCCCCAGGGAATGCTGGTTAGGGAGTAGCCCAACTATAACTCCCAGTTACTGGCGTCAGGGGTGCACAAACCAGATTTTTGATAGCAATCATGCATCGTCGGTCATGTCTCCTCCCCTCAGCTTCTTTCTCCAGAGCCAAATCTAAATCTGTCATCTCCAGAGAGAAAGAAAATAAAAAACAGACTTTTCCCAATCCCCAATTATGTATGCTCTCATATTCACAGGCTGACACAGATCATAATTAAAGATGAAGGCATCCATTACAATTGTCATTTTTAATACAAGCACAGACGTAACTACAACTGAAGGGTTCTACTCCGGTTGCTTTTCTTTTGTCCCGTTTAAATTGGAGCTCAAGAAGAACCAATCAAAATCTGGCCGAGTAGCAGCCCTCGCTCTGATTGGACGCCTGGTTGCCGTGCGGAATGTTTTGATCAGACACATGGTTAGAGGGAGCAAGAAAGTTTTCCTAAAGTTCACCCACAAATACAAACTCGATCATTTGACTTTCTCTTCCATGGAACAAAAGCTGAGAGATTTAAAAACCTTCCCACTCTTTTCCACACGCTACAACTCAAGCATAATAAAACAAAGTGAGAAATAAGTGTGCTTAACTGTACTGTGCACTTTTACTTAAAATCTTAAACATATAAATAAATAAAAAATACTACGTACACGAATACGTAGGAAATAAAAGGCCACTTTTAGATAAACAACACTTCCATAACAGTTTCTATAAAAAGCACTAAAGTGTACCTCTTTTTCATAAAACATATGTGTATATATGTGTGTATATATATATATATATATATATATATATATATATATAAAACAGCATAAGGTTGAGTAAATGATGAGGGAAACTTCTATTGTTAGGTGATTTGTATCCTCTAATATATGTTCGGGTCTTCCAGGTTGAGGTCTTGACCCAAGGTTGTCAGGGCTTCTGCAAGGTCAACAGCTTTTCCAGCAGGTCGAGTTATATGCCAGTTGAGAGAACGGATGTTAGACAGTTAACAGCCCCCTGCTTCACACTACACTATATCCCCTCTATGTGACAGCATATGGCAGTGAGTAGAGCGGCGAGTGAGAAGAATGAGAGGGGACATAAAAAACACTGTCTCTGGGCTGCGGCGGCAGCAAGAATGCGCGGGGATTATGGATTATATCTCCTCTAATTTACATTCCTGAATGTCTGCAAATCCATTAACCCAGTTTGCCCTATGCTTGAGGAGTCGCCGGGAGAATTTAATCAGCCTTCTGCCCCACCGCCAAGCCGCAAACGTCAGTGCACTTAATTGAATTGAAATCAGCTATCTTTGTTCTTTCATAGCACACAGTGCCAGTACAACGGCTTCACGCCGACACACGTGGCTGTGGTGTGAATTTGGCTGCCGTGGCCTGAGAGACATAAATAAGTCTTTAGGACAGCCAACGATATCCAAGAGACGCTGGAATTGAACTTAAATCTCACGAGGACATTCAAAGGCACATAAAAATACAGTAAAAAATACTGCCTATTACGCAACACAGGCAATAGAGTATGTTATTCATTTACCCATATCACCTTACCTACTCAAGTTCACAAAATAAGGAGTGTGCATGCCAGGGTTTCGGCATGCTTTGTGATACAATTTAATAATACTTCACAATAATTTTTTCATAGATTTTATATAAACAGAATAAAAATAAATAATTGTAAATATTTAACAAAAACATGGGGCGGGGGGGGATAAGACTTTATTATGTTTTAGCACTATATTTATTTAGAAATTTTATATATATATATAAACATGTATGAGTGCCAGTATATAAATCCACATGCACACACACAAGAAACTGCTTTGTCCATGTTTTAAACACTCGTCAGGATTTAAAATGGCATGTAGCATCAAAACAGAAACGGCTTACATCAGGGTGTAATTCCTGCATTGTGTATCCAGCACATTACTTTACATTGCATCAGAAGACACAATCTGGATGTTAAAAAAACTGAAAAAAAAAATGCATTTTAAAAACAAAAAATACTCCTAATTATGCTGTTGATATCTCAAAAACCATCAACCCCAGAGATTACGTCCGTTCAAGAATGAAACCCTTTTCTTTTGAAGAAACCGTCAGAGATTTCACAACCTCTCATTTATCACAGCCTGCGCTCTACTCAGCAGTCGCACGTGGCAGCCCGGTTAAATACTTTCTGTGTGTCAGATAAGAGCCGCGTTGCACTGGCAGTCGGCCATAACTGAGCTATTGTAGGACTGCCCATTTGACCCTGGCTTTATTTACCCAGAATCCATTGATCTGTATTTACCCATCCTCTCTACCTCCACCCCTGTGAAAGATCAACACTGTCTGCTCACGACCGCCTCTCCTGATGGCTGGATCAGACATGCCAAAGTAAAGAGCCCTTTGCAAGATATTGAATGTCAGGGATTCGTTGAAGGATAAACCGACACATGGCATGATGACAATTCTCTAACTTCGCAAAACACCAGTATATTGTAATGCTATTTGGGCAACATAACGCTCCACATACACTAATATACACATCGGCTTCAGCAGGGCAGTATCATCTATAAATAATACCATCAGGCGGGTGGTGTACGGTTAGTGAGGTGCGGCCCATCGTCTAAATGCTGCTGTGGAAAAAACTGCTAGAGAGTCATTGAGAGTTGAGGCTGACATGTAATACTCTCGATGTGTGGCTTTGGCCTTTCCCTGACCTCACACACCAGGCCAAGTCAAGTTAAGGCCAAGTCCTGAGCTGACCCTATCGCGTACACACATCTGATACAACTAGCTAATGTTTCATACGGTACCGTCACTCACACAATCACATGATCGAGTGATTAAAAGAAGACTTTCATGGAAAGCAATGGCCATAAATTGTGGCTAATGGACGTCTTGTTTTTGGAAAGCATGTTACAGGACATTTCTGGGCTGCTATTCTGAAGTCCTGGGGAGGAGGGTAAGTTTATACTCAAATGAAGCAGTCTAAACCATCTCCCGTAAGGTTTAAGTATTATGTTGTAAAAACTCCTGCCAACGAATAAATTTAAGGTCCAGCAAGCTTTCGTTTTCCGTTTTTTTAGGGTTTTTTTTTTAGCGCCACTAAAAGAAAATTCTACTTCCATTTTTCCTACCTTTCACACATCTCAGGACATGCATGAAACGGGAGAGAAACCTTTCTGTTTTGACCGTTAAGTTGAAAAACTGCAGACTACACTTACCTAGTAAATGAATTTAAAGAGTCAAATAAATATTGAATGTACAATAAAAAGGGTCTCACGTTAACTTTACAGACAGCTAAGAGCAGACAGAACTGAAATCTATAGTAAATCTTGCTTTTTTGTCCTGATTTTAGGAGGTGAAGCCACAGAATGAGATTTTGCTAAATGTCTAAAACCAAAGGGAGGCAGGTAATGCGGTTTTAAATAATGTTTTAATTATTTCACTTCATAAAACCTCAGTATATTGTCAGAAGCTACTTTGCATTGCCTGATATGTTTTTGTTTGTTTGCTTGAACCTTTGAACCGTTTGTTTAGCTCAAAAAAATATCATTTGAAGATTTAAAGTAGGGTTAGGTTTAGGGGTAGGTTCAGGGTAAGTACCTAGTTATTACCTAGTAATTGTAATTATAATAGGTAAATATATGTACATGAGGAAGACGACTGTAAAATAAAGTGCTGCCAAAGTATTGTCTATTCTTAGTTCATGTTAACTAATGATGTTAACTATTGTAAAGTGTTACCAAAATTTCTGTAGTCTGGAATCTGGCAAATGAGGCTTCATGCTACCCTAAAGATTTTAGCTTTACCTGCTCTGTGCTTCAATATTTGAGCTTCACTCTATAGAAACACTGTGTACTGACCTTGGAAGTAGGAGGCACCCATAAATCCCTGTGAAAGGCATAGCCTGGTTCATGAAAGGTTGGTGTGTTTGTTAAAGTGTGTGTCCGTGACACTTCAGGCTGATAACACCTCCATTATTCAACATGAAACGGCTGGTGTGATACCTCCTAGCTTTGAAAGTCAATGTTTGTGCAGCAAGTGCACTAGAGTTCAGGTGCCATGAAGGCCACCTCCACCTCTGAAATGACACCAGACACCGGTGCTACGGTTCAGATCGCTTACCTGGACACCAGGTGAGCAGGACAGAGGTGTTGGGCCAAGGCTGTCTAAAAGGTTATTATAAAGACAAAAGTGAGTTTTGTAAAAAATAAAAAAAATAAAAAACTAAAGTTCACGAAGTGTGACAAAAAAACGGAAAGCTATAAATGTGCACAACAAAAAGAAAATGAATTAATTTCCCAAATCTGAACACGTGATTTTGAGGGACAAGTAAATCTAACACTGTTGAAACCAAAAACACTGCAATGCCAATACAAAACTAACAGAGCCTTGTTTAGATTTTCTGAACTTAACAGCCTAAAAAATAACTCTTGAATATTTTCCAATTAGCGATGTCGTATACTTGGCAAATTCAGTGACTAGTTGTTTTTCTGAGCAGACCCAGTCTATGTAGCAGGATACCCTATAATGATTGTACTTATAGTTTACTGCTAAATAAAGCGGCAAATCACACATTTATAGCACATTTAATTGCCCACAAGGACTGCATTGGACAGTGTTAATCGTCAGTTTTGATTGTATTACTTTGTAATTCATGGTGCAGTTTCTAATGAAGCATGGTATTCAGTATATATCTTGTTGCTATGTTAGAAGAGATGGCAAAAATTGTCTTGAAACAAGAGAATGCACCAAAATTAATTTTAAACCAAAACTCAAATACATTTTGGCAAATATGTGACCCTGGACCACAAAATCAGTCTGAAGTCACTGGGGTATATTTGTAGCAATAGCCAAAAATACATTGTATGGGTCAAAATTATTATTATTATTATTTTTTTTTTTGCCAAAAATTCTTAGAATAGTAAATAAAGATCAAGTTCCATTAAGGTATTTAGACAATTTCTTACCGAAGATATATTAAAACTTAATTTTTGATGAGTAATATGTATTGCTAAGATCTTCATTTGGACAACTTTAAAGGTTGATTTTCTCAGCATTTAGATTTTTCTCTACCCTCAGATTCCAGATATTCATATAATTGTATCTCAAAAAAATATTGCCCTATCTTAACAAATCAAACATCAATGGGAAGCTTCTTTATTTAGCTTTCATATCATGTATAAATCTTAATTTCAGAAAATTAACACTTTGTTGTCTAGGGTCACATATATGGATGGTAAGATGCTGAGACAATACCTCGGAGGCATATAAATGTGAGGAAGTCTTCTGTCTTGGGCTTGCGGCTGGAGAGGAATGTGATGTGTGTGAGCGGCGTGGGCAGAGAGGGGTCGGCCATCTTCACCGGCGTGGTGCTGGGAGAGTTGGGTTGAGACTGAGCAAACTTCCTCTGTGCATGCAGTCTGGGCCTAAGAGAGAGAATGGAAACAATAGATTTTAAATACACGTGCGTTCTATCATATAATGACGAATTTATGGACACATTAGAAAAAAATCCCCACTTGGCACTGGGACTCGGATAACGCTGCCCAGAGCAATAAATTCATCTTAACGCATTTGCTCTTGTAATGGTAAAACTCCACTCTGGGCTTTGCTGTTGCCATGACTAATTCAGTCGATCTGGAACACATTCAAACACGTTTTTGCTCCGATTAGCACACAAGAACTGCTACTTTAGATGGTTATCCAAATGCTGATAACTGGGTTGAGGGCTGGAACAATACAGGACAAAAACTAGGTATTTCACACGTTTAAAGTCGGGAACTGGGACAGTCGGAAGATCGTATGGCCACCACACGTCACAAGTGACTTTGTTTACGGACGCAGTGGTGCATGGCACGATTTTAAAACCTGCTGATTTCCAAGGCAATCACATTCAAGACGTTCCTCGCCAAGAACATGGACTCTGAGGAAGAGATCCTTTTTTTTGTGGCAGCAATGGCTTGCGAAAAGACAAAAAAGAAAAGAAAACGAAGGGAATGACAAAGAGTTTGGCTGAAGGGCAGAGAATGAAATCAATATTGACAGTTCCTTTTTTATGGATTATTACTATTTATTATATTATTTAAAATGCTGCTCGATATATCAAACAGCGCTCGCTGTTCTTGCCAGAGTTCAGCGAGTTTGTCCTCTTTCTCGACAGGCCAAATTCTCCCTGGCACTGCCATGTTCATCTTTCTTCTTCTATGGTTTTCTTTTTTAGCTTGTGATTGGTCATTTCCAGTTTGCTCAACAAATTGGCTCGTTCAACAGCATACACGTCACGCTTTCAATCCAACAGCTCCCGAAGTTTTTTGACAAGTTCCAAAAGGTTTTTTGACCAAAAGTTCCACTAGTGATCAGCTCTGATTCTAAAAACAGAGTCAGTGCAGAATGTCTGTGAGTGAGTGAGTTACCTGACACAACGACACAAACAGACACTTGTTGTTGTCTACCTCTTCCTCTGAACGTTGTTTCACGGCAAGGTTTTGAAATGCAATTAAGTTCTCCATTACGCGCTGCAAAGACTTCAGCAGCAGCTGATGACTGATAAATAGCACCAAGGATAAATCAAACCACCAACTTTCAAGGCCTCTCACACTTACTCGTCACAGCTTCTCCATTTGGAGACATCTAACTCACTGACTCCACATTTCAGTTCAGCTCTTCCCACGAAACGGCACTGAATACCAAAAACTATGGAAAGTCGCAAGTCTCAATTCCTCCACCTCCCTCTGCACGCTGCCAGAGAAGGCATGCGTGTACACACTTTCCATTTCAGCTGCATTTCATCATTTTACCCGCACTCACTCCCCCATGCCTGATGTTTGCTGCCAAATATGTTCTCCCCACACACAAAATTAAAGAAAATAATGGGGATGGGTAAAAAGACAAACATCATTCACTCCTGTACAAATTAATCTTATTCAATCAGAGAACCATGCCTGAGACAGCTTGCCAAGCCCCGGCAGCTTTGACGAATCCGCAACGGCAACGCTAATCAATTCTCACCAGCGCTGTGTTCAGCAGACAGATTGTTTCTCTCTTTTTCCTTTTCCAGTCTCTCATGATTGTGACTGATGGCACAGGCACTGACGCTATAACACATAAAATAAGAAACTCTGCAACTTCTATTCATGTCTGTTTGGCGTCAAGTGATAGACATTCTGACGAACCTGAAATCTTACTCAAGCATTTATGCAGGATAAGTAGTCTCTGTTTACTTTTTAAGACAGCCCTTTTGGATTGCAAATGGCCTAAAGGCTAAGAAATTAAGCAATGACTGAAATAAAAATTAAACTGTGCTGAAGTTTTAAAGGAGACAGGAAGGAGAAGAAAAATCTGACTGAAAGCCTCACAGACATGGATATAAACAAGAAACTACAACGAATTGGTTTATTTACAGGGGGGGGGATTTGAAATGTACACAAGATTAAAACACACCATGTGTTCTGTTTCATAAAGATGCATAATCACTCTCTAAACCAGCATCATCTGTTCAAATTCGGTTTACAGCTCCACACCCAAACACTGACATTAATTAATGGAGATTACACAGGCAAAAAGTTCAACATAACATTGGAGATAGCTAGAGGAATAGATGACAGCTGAGTGAAATTTCAGCCAACACACACATGCTTGAAAAAACCTAGACTATAAAACGTTGCTGCTAGATATTCAACAAAGCACTTACAGGCCAGCCAACTGCCCCATTACTTATTAATCGCTAAAGTGTTTCAGGCAGAGGTGTAACCTCATTTAGATTGGTCGAGGGGTGATTTTGTACTTTGCAAGAGAAATAAAAAAAAACAATCTGTTTTTTCCTTGCAATGGTTGTCATAAGAAACCTAAATATTTTTAGGAGCTGAAAATTGCACCAAAAAAAAAAGTGATGCAGCTGTGCAAAAAAAGAATCCAATAGAGCAACGTAGGATGTCACGGTTCATCGAGCCAGTCTAGACTGCTCCGAATCTCAGAGACGGCCTGCTTTTATTGGACAATTTATCCTATCTGTTCCTCATTACAGGGTATAATGGCCAACTGTTTGGCATGCAAGTATCCAGTGACAGAGATAGAGATGCATGCTGGGGTAGTCCACATGAGCGTAATCCCTACAGCACTACACAGAGAACATTTTGCAATGTCTATTAACAAATCTACACAGACCTAACATGATAAACTCAAAACAGATGAGGGAGAAACACAATAGAGTTAGTCCTCGAAGGAAGTCCTAGAAATTGGGGAATATTATTTGGCTTCATACAAATGTGTGAGTTCTTTGAAAAGAGAATGGTTGTGACAACCTCTGATGACTGTGACACTCCTAAACCTAAACAATGATTGCTTCGTTTCAAAATTCAGCAAGCTCCCTAGACAGCTTTTAAAGGCATTGCTCCGAAAGGTAGAAAGCAATGCTATTGTGCTTTCCAAGATATGTAATTTTGGCAAAATCTTTAGGACAGAAATTCATGCATCTTTTGGGAGACAATCCCAGAATGATGTGGCCTAAGCAGACAGTAGCCAGCACATGAACTTGTAAGGTTTTCAAGAGTTCCAGTGTGTTCAAGCTCTACATATTTTTCCAGGACTATATGCAGGATTTGTGGCTGTCCACAATTATAACGTGTCTGTGCAAATTCATGACCCCCTCCATTTAAAGCCAGCCTACAAATTAACTAAGTTTCAACGTCGAGACTCTCCTGTCAACCGGGAAAACAATGATATATCGAGCCTTCTGTATTTCTCAGAGAGGCAGTCTGTAAATTGCAACATGAGTGATGGAGGGTGGAGATGGGATCTAACCACATCCTCCAGACAGGATGGGTAAAGAGGGCTATGAGAATGACTGATCTGGGCATTCCGGTTCCGCTGGGCTTACCCTTCCTCAGTGGGCGAGAGACACTGCAACACAATAGCCCCATGGAGCTTCCCAGTCTCTGCACTCCTTAATGGGACAGATATGGGTTCTCTTTCAATGTTAGTCTTTTAACAAGAGGCTCATGCATAATTTACAGCCGATAAAAACCACAACGGGGTAAGGTCACTCCAGGATCTAGGGCTCTGATCCTATTACCATTTAGCTCATGGTGAAAACCCATGATGAAGAACTGTGACTGAGGTCAAGTTTAAAGGGTAATGGGTGAATTTATGTTAATATCTCTTATTGTATAAACAGAAATGACTAGAAGACATTCAGGGATTTCAATTCATCCGCCTCCAGTGTTAAAGTGCCGTCTTCCATATCCACCTCTAGCTTCAATTCATCTCCCCCTATAAATTCTGCTCTGTATTCAAACCTTTATCTACCTCCACATTTGCCTCCAGTTTATATATATTTTACAAACAGTCTACAGTTTAGCATATCTATCCTGCAAATCAGCTTACAGTTTTTAAGGCATCTACTTCCAAACTGGTCTAAAATCTCCGGCTCCAGATCAGTCTACAGTTTTCAAGTTACTACATCCAACTGACTGGTCTATAGTTTATAGGTTTATGCCCCCAAATTAATCTACAAATTTCAAGGTCTACACCTCCATATTGGCGGACAGTGGTCAAGGTATCAGCCTCTACAGTTAGCTTTCACACTGCCCCTTTTACAATTGAACCAGAAACTGTAAACAAAACCACACATGCTAAAGGTCATCCATTCATTGGTTCATCAATTAAACCGTACCAGAGTTTGTTTGGAAGATGGTTTGGTTGTTTGGTCCGTACCAGAGTGAGACTGCTGTATTCAAACATGCCCAAAAGATCTGAACCAAAGGGTGAGACAAACTTGAGTCCGATTCAATCGAACCAAACAAGACAGGTGTGTATACACCCTAAGTCTACTGTTTTTTAAGATCCATGCCTTTAAATAGGTCTACAGCAGAGGTCTTCAACTTTTTCTCCTGGAGACTCAGTATCCTATAGCGTTTACCTCTAATTCTTAGCAAACACACCTTAACCAGCTAACCTAGGACTTCAGGATCTATTGAAGTAGTTTGGAAATTAACTTTGCAGGACACCAAGTGTCCAAGAGCAGGGTCGAATACTAAAGGTTTACAGTTTTAGTCAAAAGTAATTACCATCCTGTCTGCCTCAAGTTTTCATTGTATCTGCACTTAAATGATAACTCCAGCATCAACCTGCTGTATCTGCCTCCAGTTTCAATACATCTCCCTTCAGTTTCTCTTCTCCACCTGTGTACAAGTGTGTGCTTAAAATACAGGTACAACGAAGAGGTCAGGGTAAAGCAGACCTCCTGTAGATCAGCCCAGCTGGATAATATGTGGAGAGAGCCAGACAGAAGTAGAGTAAAAAAGTGAACGGGCATTGAAGTGAAACAACAAAAAGGTGGGAAAAAAAGTGAGGGGCAAGCACCTGCTGGGAGGTGCGGAGGGAGGGATTATGGCAGGATGTCCTGATTCATCCTCCTCTAATCCCTGTGCCTCGCCCTTCAAAGAACACCCCTCTCTGATGTTACATGTGGAGTATTCTGTATCATTGATTCGCTTTCAGGACAGCAGTAAGAGAGAGAAGTAGGGTTTACCCTATTGGAAAGGACAAGAAACAATGACTGGATCCCAACGAAGCCAGGAAAGATGTGGTGACAAAATGCTTTGGTATCTTATGTTATACTGCTTAACAAGCAACATTTGTTGTGAGCTGGACTAAAACACACATGGTCACTGCATGTTAATGCTTAATTACTTGCATGTTGAGAAGTTGTCCCAAGTTTCTTCCATTTGATCTGCCTCCAATCACAGGAGGCAGTCCCAGCTGCATCAGCAGTAGAACCAGCCTCATTCTGAGAGGCCAGTTGTGTTCTGTGATCTCCGTTGGTGTAATGTGATCTCTCTCCACAGTCCCGAGCACACAGCATGATGATAAAGTAAAACAGGTACTGCATGCACTCTGGGGTTGTGGTGTGTGCAATTTTCCTTAAGGCTGTCGCGCCTCTAAAAGAGCACCAAATCATGCTGAACAGGAGGAGTTGGAGCGCTTCCACAAACAAAAGCACATTGGCTGCGCCAGGGGTAAAAGGGACGACCCCCCTGGTGTCAGCACCTCCCAGCCCCAACCCCCTCTTAGAACCCTGAGCATCAAAGCATTCCACAGCGGCTGGAGTCACTCCTAATCTCAACAGCAGGCTCTGGCTCTCACCGGATCAGATGAGTGGAGCAGGGGAGAAGCTTGCAGGGAGGGAGAAAGAGATGAATGATTGCAGGAGGGAGATGGATGGAGCCGTGAAGAGAGGGCAGGCACTGATAGACCCCAGGGGCAGAGATATTTGAGTTTTAACGGAGAAGAGAGAGGAGGAGGGGGGTATAAAACCCTTTGTGTGCAACAATAATTTCATTCAACCTGTTTTCAGTCATGTGCATGTATTGACATGGAAGCAACTTGAAGATAACAGGATGAAAGAACAGCCCCCATGGATCCAACAAGGTGAACTATAGAAAAAGTACAAACTTGGATAACACAGTAAATAAAGGTCTATTTTGATGTGTTGGTATGATATCTGAGACTCCCAGTCCATAGAAAGACAAAACCATAACTTGGGCCTCATCTTATGCCTTACTCAACTGACAAACACTATAATCCGATATTCTTACAACGAGCCGACCATGATGTGATTAGACTGTGATGCCGATTAGGCATTCACAATGCTCAGCATACGACATGCTGTCTAGTGCTGTGTGTGTAATATGCCATCTATTTGTATTTTTAGACCTAAACGAGCTCTGTGGATTGACTGCGATTGCTGACATAGTTTACTTAGAATCTAATCATTCAAATCTGCTCAGTAAGACCTCGTTAACTTCACCTTACATCATGTCCAGCTGCTCTGTGGTATATATGCTTCAATAAAAATGCTTGGACACACACACACAAACACTTGTCAATCAAAAAAATGAAACCGCATTAAAACGTGTAAATACATGCAAGTCACTTATGGACAGAGCACTGGATCTGAATGTGGCAATTTAATCAATCTGCCTAATTATTAAATAATGAACTATGTTTCCAGAAAAAGAGAAGTGAAAGTATATGACAAGGAATGTACGAAAACCAATCGCCCTTTTTTGGTTAAACATCTATCATTCTCTTGCTGACTTGCTGTTTCTAGTACAAATGCTAACTCCCTCTCTTTTTCGCTCGCTGCTAAAGCTAAACAGCTCCAGATGGGCCACATGGTCCTGATAAACTCTCCCAGCAGCCTCTGCCAGTGCGGAGCAGCTGGCTCTGAGAGCGTGGTGAGGAGCCAGCGGCACATGTGCCGAGCAGCCCACGGCAGCCAAGAGAGCGGAGGGGATCCCTGATTCTGGGTCAGTCATGAACCCGCTCTAATAAACAGTGCTGAAATGATAATTGCTACAAAACGGTGACCGTGCAGAACCACAGAGCACGGGTTGGGTTATATAGTCAGTAAGAAGTAGGGTAAATATTTGCAAACTTTTCTTTTAAAAGATCTCTTTGTAATGATTGAGGAGAGTTGATTTACAAAGCATTTCTAAATCAGTCATCTGCAACAGTTTTATTTGAAAGTGGGAAACGCTTGTTTTATAATGCCTTCATCAAAATATTTTTTTATTAATACTTAAAGGAGAACAGGCTAACAGACAAACAGTTTTGACAACATTTTTATTTGAGTGATGATTCAAATTAATATGTTTAACTGTTTAATAAAATCGGCTAAAAGAACTGATTCACTGACATAAAATCAATTATGAATTAAGTGTAATAAAAGTGTGTATTGATTGATCGAATGATAGATTAAGTATTATATTTATAGGGCCAACCACCTACACTACTGTTCAAAAGTTTTTTCTTTTTTAAAGAAGTCTTGTATGCTCACCTAGGCAGCATTTATTTGATAAAATACACCATTACATTGTAATATTGTTTTTAAACATTCATTTTCTATTTGAATATATTTTAACATTTTATAGATTCCTGAGATGGTACAGTTGAACTTTCTGCATCTTTACTCCAATCTACTCCAATCATTCTAATTTACAGATTTGCTGCTCAAAAATGTTTATCCAGATAAATTTAATACATCCTTGCAGAAAAAAAAAAAATTAAAGTTTTTAAACCCCAACTTTTGAAAGGTATTGTAAAAATGTAATATTTTTTTTTAGTGGTGGGCCGTTATTGGCATGTTAACGCGAGACTCTTATCGCGCGATGAAAAAAATATCACCGTTAATCTATTCAAAAAGTTGGGTTGACTTTGACCTTTATATTTTAGTGTGGATGTATACCTAGCCAAATTGCAGGGGCGGACTTACCCATAAGGCAAAAGGTAGGCAACTGTCTTGGGCCCCCAAAATGCTTTTCGTGAGATGCGCATTAAGCACGGACACGCAAATAGTAACAGTGTTTATAAACAGGATCGTCTGTGTGTTGAACGTGCTTCGTGTGTATCCTGCGTGTAGCAAACCAAAGTATGATGTATCTGAACCTGACTGTCGCACAAGCACGAGGTGTCCCGATCTTTCCCGCTGCGCTCCTCTCTCTGCGTCTGCTCTGTTCAGCGAAAAACTCAGATATGTTGCTTACATTAGGTGTGTTTGTTTTAAAATGCATAACTTTACGAGCCTATCCCTGCGTTTTCCACCCTCAAAAACTGACACTTTTGAAAACGCTGCAGACCCTGTTGTAGTTTGAAAACTCTGAGGAAGGTTTAACGTCGGTGTAAACGATGATCGTTTTATTTCTAAACACTGTTTTCAAAAAGAAAACGCACTGGTGTTAACGTAGCGCGGTAAAGTTAGTTTTAGATTTGATATTTGCCTATGCTGCTTTAGGGAGCGTCTGCAAATTTACATCTCAGTACTAAACAAGGTATAAATTTCTACTAATTGCGGCTAATTTCACATGCAAACATCGCTGTTGTCATTATCTTATGTGTAGCCTAAATGTAAATGTTAATGACAGGATTATAATATGTACATGAAAACTGTGGAAACACTGGACATAACTATGGGGCACCAATGTGCTGCAGCAGCTTTGACAACAAAAAAGGAACCTCGAGGTTGATTGAAGTAAATGTGTGCAAATGTAGGGCCCCATTCCCATATTTGCCGGGGCCCCAAATTCACTTTGGCAGAATTCAAATGAGTCATTTTAATCTAGATTTAAAAAAAAATAATCTATGCCCACCCCATTAAAACAGAGATCTGAGACACAGAGTCTCAGTAAAAAGACTCTCTGACCCTGAGCTGAAGAATAAATGAGAGTGATTTCGATGTCCTTCCCTGAGGAGTGCTCTATTTCAGACATGCAGAAAAAACTTTGGACCTGCAAACACACTTCAGCTAATTTCTTATTGCTTTTCTGCCTACCTGTTCTCCGAGCAATACCATGAAAGATGGTTTGGTATTGGATTGACCTTTAACCTTGCACCCTACCACTCCTGCCTTCATGCATCAGCTCATTAGTCAAGACGTGGAGTCAAAGAGGTCACAAGGAGAAAAATACAAACCTGACCCCTCAGCGGTAACATCACAAAAATACAGCTGTGACATTAACATGCACCTCGAGAGAATGACAATATGGATTTTTGGAACACAAAGCTCTTAGCATCTAAACACACTAGAGATTCAATTATAAAAGTAGACATCTTAAAGCCATCATGTTTTAACTTAAGTGCACTGCATCACCGATAAACATCCAACCACTAAAAGCCTGATATCAGCTCTTCTCTCAACACCACAATCACTTTACATCAGCTTCTAAGAACACTAGCTGGCAGCAAGAAACTTAAAGCAGCAGCTTTATGCTTTCAGCTTTGCTTTTTTAAAGAAACACAATACATGTACTGGATGCAAGTTGTTTATAATGAACCAAAACTAAAACCATAAAAGAAGAGCATGTACATTACTTGAAACTTGAACTAAAATGACTAAAAAAATAGTATCTGTTCAACTTTGAACATGTCACAGCACAGAAATAAAATGGCCTGGAAACAATGTTTCGCACTGATTTGTCTGGAAGCGTGCAGAGGCCAAGTTGAATTTGAGTCAACATCATATTTCAGCACTTGACCGATAACAGTAATGCATTCTGTCATTTAAACCCAGCTTAGTGTAAAAACAGAAACTCCAGAATTTTCATTTCAGGCATGTGTTCTCTATTCACAAGCCTATATTAGAACTCCTCCGATTTAAATATGATTGTGAGTGTGTTTACATGACTTACGGGCTTTGAGAGGTATTTATAACTGAAGCAGTGCCTGCATTCGCACTGGGAGGTGTTACTATAAAGTTCCTTACTTAATGTAGTCGCTCACAATTTCATTAAAGGCAACTGAAAGCTGTTTGTTACGTAATGGAAAGCGCGAGCGTCTGAGACTGCGGAAGGGGGGAGAGAAAAAGACAGACAGAGATACCAGTACTCCTATAAAATCCCTGTCTAAATCCCATGTACCCACTTAAGATGTCTGTCACTCTTTATACAGGCCTGCAACTAAACCCAGTCGGTGTGGTTTAACAATAGAGCAGACGTGCTGCGCTCAGACAGGTGGTCTAGACTGGCACAGAGCCAGACGCTGAGGGCCCACGTTACCCTCCCCTCTGTTTTAACACATCCATGGTTCACGTGTGATGTCACACTGGTGCCCCCCAAACGCTGTCAGTGACTGCTGGGCTTCATCACAGAGCGCTGCTAGAACGCCTCGCGAGAAAAGGATGAAGAAAGTCAGAAAAGACTAGGCTATTTGATGCCCAGAATCAGAATGAGAGATTTCTGCTGGATCATCTCTGGTGTTTTGACTACTGGTGTAAAGCCTGATCCAGCGTTTTTTCCTGGCCTTAAACAGAAAGAGACAAGTCAACCGCAGTGTTTTTGGTGCCATTTAAAGTGATGGCTCACCACAGAATGATAATCCACTCATCATTTACTCATCGTCATAACTTTACAAACCTGCATGACTTTCATTGTTCTTAGGACTACAAATACATTTCATAGAATGGATATCAATGGTTTTCACCAAAAATGTTTGATTTTTCAACATTCTTTTAAATAGATTTCGGTTTTCTACAGAAAGGCCAATTTGGAACAAAGTGAGGGTGAGTAAATAACCACGGTTGTCATTTTTGGGTGAACTAATCCTTTAAAGGGTTCAAATGGTGTTGCTTTAAAGAACACTATGTTGTGTATTTGGTGTAATGCAATATGTCTGATTAGCCAGCTTCCCAGTGTGTTGTGATTGGCTGAATACCAGAAGCATCTAATGGAAATGTTACGTCTCTTATCATAACCTAATGCCGCGTCCCAGTGCTATGATACCAAAACAGTAAAACACATTACAAACAAGGCATTTGTTGCATCCAGTGGAGAATTAGTGATAACGATTTTTTTTTAAATTTACATGTATTTTTGAATTCGTGATCGGAGAAGCTACAAACAACAAGCATTACTTTACACTGCTCAAAACTAGCATTTGAATAGTAATGGTGCTTTTCCACTGCATTGTACGGCATGACACGGTTCAGTACAGCTCACTTTTGGGGGGTTTTCCACTGGGAACAGTACCTGGTCCTTTTTTTTTTTGTACTTCCTCAGCCGAGGTTCCAAGCGAGCCGAACCGTTACCAAAACGTAACGAGTAAACTCTGCTGGTCACTGATTGGCCGGAGAAAATCGTCATTACTGCATCACTGAACTTGCGACACGAGACACAACAGACCCGCTAGATTTAAATCAGCACAGCCAGCGAAGGATCGGACGCAAGTTTTTTTGTTTGAAGAGACGTACCTTTTTGTATTAACCAAAAATGGCCTCTGCCATCAGCTTCTTTTGAAACAAACTCCTTTGTCTTGCTGTTAAAAACATCCACATGCCGAGAATGAAGAACAACACTCTGTTGATATGCTCCATTGTTGTGTGTTTGTTTGTGGCGCGTTTACGATGATGTCACGGCAGTAGAGGCGGCACAACTACAACGAAACGTGAATAATCCCACCCACTCTAAAGCGGTACTAAACTGCAGTGGAGACGCAAACCGAGCCGAACCACACAGTGAAAAAGCGGCATAAGTAGCAAGTTATTTTAATAAGAAAACCTAACTTAAAGGTTGTGAGTCAGAAGTACCAGACTGTCCTTGCCTCGCTTTATAACCTCTGTGCACAGCCAGCATAGACTGCTCTCCAGGTTTTAGGTATCAGTCCTCTGTAAATGCGCTAAATACACTCTAATATTTGTGCTGAACTGTTCTGGAACAGTGCTGTTAATACAACTTAACCACTGATTTCTAGTGATGTCCTCTTTTGAAAGCAAAAATGTCACTTTCACAACAACACAGCTTTTCATGAATTTTACAGTAGGTACGTCTCAAATGAATTACACCATAATAGACCAACATGTAAAAATCATTCGGATCAAAATAATGTTGAACCACAGCACAAGGACGATACCAAAATAAAAACTGTGAAGAAATGTGTGTAGTCTATTTCCATTAGTCCAGACACAACACATTTCATGAACATAACCCTGAAAACAAAATGTAATATATATGGTACTGCTTGTTGATGTGCCGTTTATGCCATTTAGATAAACTAGCAAGACTACCTTATTGCGGCTTTGACACTACCACTCTCGCAAACTTGGTAGACTACTTTTTAGCTTATCATAGCAGCCTGGCACCTTGTTATCATGACTTTGTTTTACAGTAGACTGATAAAAACCTGTGCAATATGAATCCTGGAAAAAGCATAAAGCAAGCCTTTCGGATTCAAAAAGCCCTTGCTGTGTTTGTCGTCAATACACATCATATGGTCCATGAAAAGTGTGACTGTCATCTCTAACCTGCTGCCAGACCACTGTGAAAAAACAAATAACAACGTAATACTTTTATAAAGGCAAGGATGCATTAAATTAATCAAAAGTGACAGTGAAGACATTTATAACTTCAAAGCTCTATTTGAAATAATCCTGATGAAAAAAGTGTCAGCAATTAGATATGTTCCTGGATCAGCAAATCAGCATATTAAAATGACTTGTAAAGGATCATGAGACACTAAAGACTGGAAAAAAGCAACACAGACAATCCATTAGATTTCTTTTTTAAATATCTTTTCGTGTTCCAGAGGAGAGATAGCTTGTGTTTTTAAACTATCCCTTTAAGAGAAGTGTTTATAACTCAGAGGCATTGCCAAAATAAACCCAAAACACAGCTAATGGAGCATGGCTGACATTCAACACTGCTTCTCTCAACGGGCCGAAAAGTTTGGGAGGCAAATCAAAAGAGCGACTGCAGAAGCATATATAGAATAGCATACATGCCAAGGTGAATTAATCTCACTTAAACCATCAGGAGCATTAAAATGACAAGCCCTAACACACTTGGGCACAGCAGCCGAGATTATGGCCCACTGTTCCTACTTATCCAGCCTCAGCCAATCGGCAGCCACAATTGTCTGCTGTGCAAATACCTCAGCCCTAGTCCTCAAACAGGACATTCCTGCCCTGTGAATCAGCTGGAGTTTGGAGCCAAACAGCCTACCTGAGAGTCGTCTTCTCACGCTATACCTTTCAATTCATCTCTGTGTACGGCTCTGAAAACATGAGTCATGCTCAAATCATGTTTAATTGCCTTGCTTGTCACAGATATCGATCTGCCGTGCCATTACAGTGGATTGTCTAGTATGTAGCGCAACCAGCGGGTTTAGAGGAAAATCAATATGGCTATTATAGAGCCATATGTACTGCAGGCATGATCAGCCATATTTGCATGAATAGGGTGCATTTTAAAGAGGTTGGGAGAAAAGGAAAATACATCAAGTAGCATGCAATGTATATTTCAATGTCCGGAACTTTTTAATCTTACAATTCTTAAAGAATTACCATATGGTGGTACATGCACTTTTACAAGCTGTTTGGACTGAAATGTGTGTTGAGAGTGTGTGTACACAACCACCCTACAATGATAAAGATCCA
>JAUMHG010000065.1:4596477-4624003 GCA_032359395.1 Enteromius anoplus | reverse complement strand
TACCTCAGACCTGCCCTGAGTGAGCCGTCATCAGACCGAGATGCAGAGACAAGCAAGACTCCTAAGAGATTGAGGTGTCTTGTTGTTGAATGTATTAATGAACATAGCAGCAGTGATTTACTCCCGACAGCTAAGTGACTGAAGACGCAGAGAATTAACGTTATGTTTGGTTCTGAAGGCAAACGCACCCTTGATCAACCAGAATGCATTTATGTTCGCGCGAATCATTCATAATCCAGCCTCACCTACAGAACAGTGAGTATAATATCTTTTAATGAATCTTTGCAAATCGCCTTTCCTAATAATGTGCTAATTAGCAAGTTTCACTATGAATACGGCCAAAAAAAGAGATCCTCTGAGAGCGCCCGGAAAAGAGGGGCGGGGTCAGCGGAGCTCGTGAAGATTTAAAGGGGAAGTACACAGAACAGAGTGATTTCAAAAGACCTGTTTATGATAGGGTAAAATTAGCATTTTTAAAACTATCTTTGAGAAATTTTAAAACAAACTATATTACAGACTTTCCATTAAGAACCTAAAGATTTATATTAGCTAGTGGAAAGCTTGTTTTAAGCTTGTTTCTCGCAATTTTGTTAGAAAGATAGAACCTCATAATTCAAAGTAAAAAAGTCTGAATTGTGGGATATAAAGTCGATAGTTTAAATCGTACGATTACATGATCTCAGTTCTGTGTTGCAAATGGGCATCCATGATATAAGCATACAACTTGACATCAAAACAGTTTGAACCTTGAGTGTTGTGTTATAACACTTGACCTGGGTCCTGCCACGAGCACGGCTGTAGAGTTGCACTGGTGAGAACCGACACGAATTAGTGTGAAAAGGCCTTAAGAAACGCACTGAAATTTATTCTCAACACACCCAAAGCATAGAAATGGTGTAAAGGCGGCGCTGGCCCAACACAAAAGAGTAATTTGGCAGCAACTACGCCGCCACTAAACAAGCAATTGGGACAATCTTCTCTTTAAGAAGGGTTCTCAAACAAGTAAACACAAACACACACTAAAAAGACGGGCCTCTTCAGCGCCTGCCACGTTCGGCGCCCCCTTGTCTCCTCTAACTGGGGTTCTGTGTGTTTTCAGCACATATAGGCGACTGGGATTTTAATCGAGGGATGGGAAGTTGCCGCTTTGACACTTGGCAGGACTTAGAGGCCTCTATTTATTTCTCAATCCCGGGGATGCAAACCGCAATCGTCTCCCAAACGGCTTTCCACGTCCCTCCCCCTGCAACCTGGCCAGCCCCTACACCTGTGCCTCTGTCTGTCTCTCCTCCCTTTCGTTCTCTCTCTCCCCTTGCTTTCCTTTTGGCTTTATAATAGGCCAGGTGTGAGAGACTTTGGCACTGCCTCAATCAGACTCCTTGTTGTCTTCTTATGTGGGCAGCAGATGCCTAATAAGTTGCCCAGCATGCACACACACGCAAGCAAACAAACTTCCAACACATGCACGAGTCCAAAACAGCACCAAATGTCGGGTATGGAGTGATTCATTAAAAGAAAAGTTAACTCGAAAAGTATATTCTGTGATCATTTACCCACCCTTATGTAGTTAACACTTATTTTGATAGACCACTTTAGACTAAAAGTAACTTTGTAACTACATGTCTACTAGCAGTCATTAGAGTATTAGTAGAAGGTATCTTCTAAAATCTACTTCATACAAGCATACAACATACTGACTGTCAGAAATTTTGTAAGTATGTGTCAACATATTCTACTAACTCTAAACTCTAAGTCTGCTAACTCTCCGGGTAGGGTCAACAGTCTACTCTGAGAGTTAGCAGACATATAGTTGCAAATTAATGAGAATTAGTTGACATGTAGTTATAAAGTTACTTATACTGTAGTTACTGTAGAATGCCTAAAGTGGCTTATCAAAAAGTGTGACTGCTCTAACTCTACTCCGTTCACAATTGAAGTAATGATGTTTGTTTGTGAACAAATCATTATTTTGAGCTTAAAGGACTCATTCATGAAACTAAATGATCATGATCTTTTTTCTGAATGATCTGAAGCAGTTCCTCAAAAAACATCTCGGAGAGGAATTTTAAGTGAACAAAAACTTTCAATTCTTTATGTTCCTCACAGAAATCTGTCATATGACTTTAGAAGACTTTGGACTAACTTCAGTGTTTTCAATACTTTTTGAAGCTTGAAAGTCAACATTCATTGTAATTACATTGAAAAAAAAAAATCACAGGTTCAGAAAAACATGAGGGTGAGTACATGACAGACCTTCATTTATGAGGGAACTATTCCTTTAAGAGGCCGCTCCTGTGTGCAGGCAGAGCAAAGCCCTTAATGGCCCACAATGCTTGACACCGCATCTGCGGCTCTTTATTTCTTTGTGCTCGCTTAACTCTCTGCCTCTCTTTCGCCCCCCCACTCGCTCCACGCAAAGCTGTTTTAATGATGATGTCTCCAGGACAGCGCTCTGATTAACCATTATAACAGGGTATTAAGTGACAGGTAAACCAGCGGCAGGTGCTTTCTCCCATAGGTGCTCGCGGCTTGACAGACAGAACCCCAGACAGAAGGACTCAGTGAATGATTCTTTCGGGAGGGGGTTGAAATGGACATCTGCTGGGGTCTGGCCGCTGCGGTGTGGAAGCGCTGCATTCGGTGGGCGCTGGGCAGCGTTGTCTTTAAAGCGGCGTCTGTGCTCAGAGCTGTTTTGTTCCCTCGAAGCCGGTGGTGGGATTAATTCAGACTCTCCAGAGGAAGAAAAGCCTCTTCAGTGGGCCTACGCAACTGTTTGTAGGGGGGTTTATGGCACGCCATGAAAGTTGTGCCATTAAACAGTGGGCTTGATGAATAGTTCTTCCATAATGCTAATGCCACCCATCTATGTGAATGCGTGATTGAGCATTGAATGTGGCCATACACTCAGATCAAAGTCAAATCCTGTTTGAAAGGAGATGGGCGACTTAAAAATGAGAAACATGGCTAAGAGCTCAAATGCCGAATTATAATGCCAAGTGCAACATAAAAGAAGGGAGTTTGAATGAGGTAAACACTTAGACAGCTGTCTTGTGGGTAAAATCAGATTTTTTTTATACTTTTATCAATACTTTTTAGCATTAAATAAAATCTATGTCAAGTCAAATTTCACTGCACTCTCTGCAATGCATTCTGGGACTGGATTGTGAACTAGCTCCGATATTGTGCCTGAATCTGGCCAAATGAATGCCTAATGTTCTCAAAGGACTTAATAAAAGTAGCCATGTCCAAAATATGAATTTATTAAGGTTCAATTTCCTAACCAGTTGAGTTTGAGAAAGGGAGATTAATCATCAAGACACCCTGTGGTCTTAATTTTGTGTTATCACTTATTTTCAAATGGATTCGACTGTATGTTTGAAAAAAAAAAAAAAAAAAAAAAAAAAGGACCATAGTATTTAGATTCCATTTCAAGTTAAAGTACACGGCTACCCAAGTTTGTCTGAGACTAAATTTATTCATAATTGCGGCCCCTAGTTTGAGTTCCCCAACTCTATTGGGAACTATGAGGATACCAAGACTAATTAATAATGACTTTGGCCCGTTTATCCTACAAAGGAATCAAATGGCTTCAGAAGCCCTTGAATAGTCATATGAACTACTTTCGTGATGCTTTTGTGTCATTTATGCAGCTTGGAAGCATTAATCCCAATTCATTGGAAATTCAGGACAAAGAAAATTTGTACTTCATTTTGGCTGAACTATTCCTACAAGTCTTACATTTCCAATAAATATCACACAGATTGCAAGACAAGCTGCTTTGCCAGAATCCGAACACAACCAAGACATTTGATGAAAAATATGAATCAACAGAGAGCACCAAAAGTGTATTACAACAAGCACAGTGTGGCAGAAAAGACCCTAAAAAAGACCCATCACTTGTTTTTCTCACCATTTTCCAGGCAGCTTCTGCCTCAAAGGCACAGCTTAAATAATAAAAAAAAAAAAAAAAAAAAGCTTGTCTATTATGTTTCTTCTTCAAGCAGCTTGCATCCTCTCTCTCTCTCTTCAGAGCTTTTCCAAATCACAGATTACAACATCCTGAGAAATTACATGCTGAATTGTTAATTACCGACTGTACTTGGACATATTAACTCTGCTGCTTTTAATTAATAATTAAAAATGTTTAAGCATGTCTTAAAGTGACTAATTAAAAACGACCATGACAGCAATTCATTTCAAAGCATTAGCAGTTGTTATAAGGTCCTCTGACTCCTTTTAATGAAGCTGGTTTTTTTGTTGTTGTTTTTTTTGATTGTCATTTCCTGCTAAATCAAGCTAGAAATAGAAACAAATGAGGAAATTAAAAACATAAAGGCTGACATCTTCAGTAGGTGAAACATCTCGGTCTGAGAATATCGCAGTATAATGCCATCTGTTTTCATACTCTCTTCTTCAGCTGTCTTTAAAAGTGCAGTCTCAGCTCCGGTTAGCGGCCAGGGATTCAACCAACTCTTTAACATTGACCTTTGAGAGAGCGAGAGTGGGCAGCTCACCTCTTTTTTGCCGGGCAGTCCTCAGAGTACTCGCTGCTTCCATCTGCTCTCTGAGAGCCGCCCTCTTTACGTCCTCCCTTAGACCCACATCCATTCAGCTGCCCGTTTGACAAGGAAGCTGCAGAGAAAGATAGAAAAACAGCAAAAACATGAGAAACACTAACAACCTCCAGATGCAGCATGTCAAGTAATCAAATTTAAGATTAAATATCATTACCACGGTATGGTTTTGCTTTAATAATGCAATGCAGGACTGAAATGGAGTACAAGCAAATGGAAAGAGAGAGATGGTTTACTTCAGAATCCAATCGAACGATTGGTAGGCTATTAACAATTGACGCAAATTACACATGCATTAAAAAGTTGACATAACATAATTTAGAAACTTGGATTTTTAAAAAGACAAGAAATTGTGCCGTCACCAATGTATGAGTTCTCTTGGGCTAATACGAGCTTGTAAATATAAAGATCTGCATCATTACATAAACAACAAAGGCTGAATGAAGTTAAAATTAACTGCAGTCTCTATATAATAAATCATTTATCAATGTTATTGCTAATATAAAATGACTTTCATGTTATTGTTCCTGTGATTTTCCCTGACATTATTTTACACAATGATACAGTAACCTTTTTAAATGACATATTAATGTTTTTATTTATATACATTAAATTACATTTATAACTGAAATATTGGGTCTTTTTGATGACATATAAGCCTCTCTATTATGTCTGAAAGAGCTGAAGATGTTAACGACAGAGCAAAAAAAAGCTGGAGAAGAAAATACAATAAAGTTGCTTTCCAACACATACGTGAAAGCAATAAAAATGCTTCTCTCTATTGTATACGGACCAATATGGCTGGATCTCAAAGCATCCATGCGAAGTCCTAAGAGGTCTATTCTCTTGGGCCCAACATTGTCTTTGAGAAAATTGAGACTCCAAACAGAAAAGCAGCAAAACGACATGTCCTATATTCAAAACGACTTCTCAAGTGCAAGAGCAAACAAGCTCGCGAGCCACTGCCTGCATCACGACACGGGAAGCCAAAAACCCAAGAGAGCCGGCCAAGCCAAGCCGACGTGGGTGGAGAGGGATCAGATGTAAACAGCTTAACGCGGGCTGCTCGCTTCCTGCGCCGTGTTTTACATATGTTGGTCTCACTTGAGTGCCTGTGTGAAAGACAGTCTGAGCCTAATGGAGCCAAACGTCTCCCTCTTTCTCTCTCTCTCTCCACAGGGCGAGAGAGCGTGTGACAGTTTATCAACCGTCTGTCCTTCAGGGCCTCTAATCATATTTATGCGTGTTTAACTAAGCCCGTCTCCTCACTGTGTTCACCTCCTGGTTTCCACAGAGAGAGGGATGTTGCCTGAGCAGTGTGAGCAGTTATGATGTGCAACCTGTTCATTTTGAATATATGGTTTAGGAGTGTCCCATCATATATCGGATGCTGTTAAGCATAATCGTAACAACCCAAATCAATTCCAGACTGAGTTATAACAAATCGAAATGAACACATAAATTGCTTGTAACTGGAAACCTGCAACTTTGTGCCATGGTTAGGAGCCGTTGTGCTGTCCATCCACCTTGACCAGGTCCTTAACTGGACTAAGGACTTCAAAAAGATCCATATGCCTCTGTGTGTGGTCGACTGATATGTGTTTTTTAAGGCTAATGGCCGATTGCTACCGATCAAGTAGACAGATGACCAAAATTTGACCGTGTTAAAATGAAAACGAATGAGAAAACAACAAAATACTTTAAACGTTTTAAAATTATTTTATGGCCGAATAGGTTTTGAAAATGACTGATACAAAACCTACACAGCTTTTATCTTTACACTGAGCAGTCTAATATTATTAACACATTATTGGGAGATAATATTTTCATTTTTGATAATTACATGCATTTTATGCAAGTAGTCTGCTATGAAATCGATCTTGTCAAATACAACTGCGTAACAAATACTGCACGTGGGCTCTTGTGCAAAAATAAATTTAGAAAAGTGTTGCATACGTCCCCTGTGATAAGAGCATATCTGGCATGTAGAGGCAGCTGCAATTGATTTTTGGCCAAAATAGGCCTTAATATTGCCTCAAAATGGACGTCAGTGCCACATTGTTTAGAAAACAAAAGCTAAAACATGTCCCCTGTTGGTCCCCCTTTTGTCTGCTCTGCCAGCTGAGCTGGGAAACGATGTGCTGCAGGAGGACAGCAGCCAAGTAGTGATCTACAGTCACATGGAGGTGTTCCTTCAGACATCTGAAGACTCTCCATTACTCACGGATCTGTGCATTGACTATGTGGAGCTTCAGTTCAGACGGTCTGAGACTAAACACAGCACGGACAAAATGAAACACAACAAATTAAGCCAACAAATAAATACATATACAGAAACATAGAAACAAAGAATGCAAGAATTAGCAAAGTTGTCAACAAGTCTGGGAGAGTTGTTTAGGAAAGGAGAGAAAAAGATGCTGAAACACTGTAAAGTACGATGATAAACACAAAAAAATGCATCTGATGCATTAGTATTTTATATACAGTATAGCATTTTAGTTCACCGATTTCCCGAGAGGAGTTAAAAATCATCCGGGATTATTCAGGTAAAAACGGAACCTAAACCCGACGCTGAACTTTTTCTATCAAAACACGCGTCTGTTGAGCATTTGCATCCGTGAACAAAATCTTCATGCATCACCCTTTGTTAAACACCCTGCGTTCAAAGGGATTAGCGTTACCCTGAGGTACCAACGCAACGTAAACCATACGACAACAAGAAAACAAGATTAAGAGGTTTTGCGATAAGAGCTTATTATCAGTTTAAGAGTTTATTCAAAGAGCAAGTATCGAGCCTCCTACCGTAGTGTCAACAGAAACCCCTTCGGCTCGAGCCTCTCTGCATGTTTATACGCAGAGCGAGGGGTTTGGGCTTGAACTCCTGCTGCTTTTAGACTTACTGGGACGAGATAAGCTGTCAACAGCCGACCAAATGGCAGTTACTCTAAAACAGAAACTTTCAGAGTAGTAGTTTAGGTTTTTGTTTGCAAACATAAAAGATACTACAGGCCCGTTTAATATGCTGTTCAAGGACATCAATCATTTAGCAGACGAAAAATATCAAAATGTTTACATTAGACAAACTCTGTTGTGAGCCAGGACCTTAAAAGAGACATCAATACAGTTTCTCTTATGTTATCTCAAATATTTGTTTAAAAGGAGTAAGCACATTTTTAGGCATAGCAAATGGACTATTTCTCACAGTTGTTTTGTTCACATCAATTCAATTATTCTGTCTACTCTAAGTAAACAGAAACATCCTCTCACTCGTGATATTGGCTATCAACTGCTGAAAGGGAATAGAATCTTACTTCTGTTTTATTTCTTTTATTTTGCATTCTTTTTCCCAGTTGAGTGTTAAAAAGGGTAAGCCCACATCAAGGGAAGGCTTTCCCTCTCGACTCTGCCTTGCTGTGCAGACTCGTACGTATGAGGCCTGTTCTTTGTTCCCTGCAGAGTCTCCGAGCTCTTTTTAGTGAAATCTCTGGCTTTCTGAGGCCCGTGTGAAGTGAAGTCCCAAAGTGCCGAGCTGCAGCGTCAGACATGCAGCTACCAGACGACTTCCTAGCTCTGAAGTAACCTGGATCATGTGGCACTTTTATACATATACTTACAGGAAGTCTCCTTAGGAGCTTTCTTTGACCAAACAAAAGCAGATCAAACCAAACTATCTTTGCACTGTACTCAAAGAGAAAGTGCTGAACCAAAGCTGGCTTCATTCATCCCTGTTGGTAAGGAACGTTTTGAAGCTGGGATGCTGGTTTGAGCTGGTTATGTGCTGGTAATAAGCTGGACCATCTTAGGACCAAAGCATCCCAGCTTTAAAATCCTATCTAAATAACTTAGACATTTTTTTTTTAAAGGGATATGATGGATATGCCACGATTGATCAACTATGTGTGACGCCCACACGCTATTGGTCAAACTACTCATCAGTCATTACCTTTTAACAAGCTATTACTTCAGTGTTTAGATGCTTAGTGAAGAAAAGACGGAAAGATTTTGAAAGCTTGTCTTACCGTTAGGCCCTTTTCCTCCATTGCTGAGGTCGTCGCAGAGCTGGCGTTTCTGGGCGCTCTTGAACTCCTTCAGCGAGAGATAGAGCACCTTCCGCACCACCCGCTCCTCCGACCAGGGCATCCCATCATTATCATCCTGTAAAGACAGAGAAGATCAGCACTCAAGACTCTGACAAACTTCAATGCAGCTGCTTGAGTAAACAAACAAAATCAATCTACAGCACTAAAATCACACTTAAAATGCGCCCAAAAATACACTTCCCCGCCCAATAGCAAATGGTGTTATTGTGCTGATTCATGATGACTTCATTTACCTCCTCCTTTAAGATCAGTGATTTGTTTGATCTTGGGCTATTTCAAAAACCACATCGTCTTTTCAAGAGATTTTAAGAATGGAACAAAGACAAGTACTTCCTTTCCAAAAAATAAAAATACAGTTTCCCTTCCAGACAACATTTCTTGATAACAATTCTGAATCTATCTATAGAATAATTGTCCATGCAGGTCTCACACAGGTCAGATTCTCACAGGCATGCTATAAATAAAAGTGTGCAGTAGGAGTTGTGTTATTTGCATTCACGAACAGGTTTGCTTGTAGACCTTCACCACATGGAAGTATTATTTAACATACCATATTTAATAAACAGCAGTAGTGTAGCAGCCAAAAACTACATTTGTATATAAATTAGTGCTGTCTAAAGATAAATCGTATTTAAAATAAAAGGTTTTTTTTGTTTATATAATACTGTACGGTGTACGATTATTTTGTAAATATAAATACACAAAGTATGTATTTCTCAAATATTTACATTTATATATAAACATCAAATTTTTCTTATATATTTACATGCATGTGTGTGTATTTATATACATATGATAATAAACATGCATAGTACACACACACACACACATATATATTATGTAAATAAAAAATGTTTATTTTGGATTAAATTAATCCGATTAATCGTTTGACGGCATTAATATAATTAGAGAAGATGCGAATAAACATGTTTATACGCAGCGAGTAGCCTTCATAAGTTTTATCACTAGAATTCATCTGTAGATGAGGTGAAAGACAATGGTAGCAAATGGAAGCAGATAACCACATATGTTGACATTCGAAGAGCCAGTTAAAATGTTATTTCCCACCCAGACTATAACTGCATTCTCTCGCTTTCTCAAAATGCTCGTCTCGAGAGGGGAACTATACACATTCCCGTGCTGTGGGGGTGGTTGGGGAGTTGAGAGCTTCAGTACAAAAACAACATTAGTAATGAAGCCTTCTACAATAAATGAAGAAGTCACGGTGCAGACAATGCTATATGATAAAAATAACACCATCTGTTCTTGGTTAACGGTTAATAAACCATATACTGAAAATAAAACTGGTACCACCAAGCTAGATTTGAAAATGTTGTGCAAAGGTAAGTTGTCTGTGCAAAGCTTCACAACTGTAGGATGTTGCAGATTCTGAGCCTTTGAGAAGGCGTATCGATATATCATTTTTATACTGGCTAAATGAAAGATATTTGAATTGCATAGAAACGTAGAAAATTGCATAGAAAATTTTAATAACAAAAGTATAACTAACGAATAAAATTAAAAGTGATGCACAGGCAGGAAATGGATAGATTTCTGTAACAGTACTAGTAAATTGAACGAGTTTTAAACACACAATAAATATAAAAAGGTAATATGTATCCTGAAAAATACTCAATTGGTTTCAGTTTCATACATTTGAACTAACTGAATAATGCTTGCTCCAGAACTAGGAAATTTAGACCCCGTCCAAACGAAGCTGGTGCGGTCCCTATCCGATCATTTTTTTTCCCTCGTTCATTATACATGCCAGACCAGTATAGGGCGCTGTAATTCTGCCATAGAGATAAACTATAAACGGAGAAGAAGACTTTGAGCATGCGCATAACCTTGCGCGCTGTAAACGAAACAAGAAGAAGAAGACGAGGTTGGCGAGTGATGCAGCCGACACGTGATTTGATGACATCATCGTTTCACAAAATAGACGGATTAGCTGTACACACGAAACCGCAAGGGTGTCGTTTTCAGATTTATCCACTTTGGGACCCGGTTTCGAAAAATAGCGGTTTCAGTCACCTAAAACGCCGGATCCGTGTGGACGAAACGCCAATACGATAAAAAATGTATACGTATACAGCGAAACGCGTCTCCGTGTGGACAGGCCCTCAGGCCTAAATATAGTTTTTTTGAGCTCTGGACTCCTTACATGCCTTCAGTTCCTTTTCAATATTTGGCTACATGATTTATGATCACCCAATCAATCAATCAATCACACATATCAGCTCAATGAACCGCAAGGTTCAAATCTTAACACTAACTTACTTAAACAGAAAAAGCGTCTGCAAGTACCACTAACAGTTATTAACAGTTACTGTGCCATGCGTGACTTTTGTCAATTTAAGGATTTTGAGACCCAAAACTGGACAAACCTGGAGGAAAGGCCCAATTAGAAGCGTAAGGTTTGCAAGGTGGCATTGTTTCCTGTGGGGTTAAGCAGAAGGCGGTGCTTAGGGAAACAAAAGGCATGGGAGTGTGTGTGAGAGAGAGAGAGAGAAAGAGAGTTCCTGTGCGGGGGCTGACACTGACAGGTGAACATCAGATCTCCCAGCAGACATGTCAACAAACACACACACACCTTGAGACTGCTCTACGCACTGATGCGCTGCAGAAGCCTGACAGCGGCTGATTGGGCGTGCGGTGTGTGAAACCACCAGAGCACCTCGTTAGAGACACATACACACACACACACACACCTGCAGACATGCACGCACACACAGACAGAGCGCGGCTCAAAATAGCCTGCATGCAAAGCCGCAGCTCAACCACAGCGCTGTTCTCACAGACACCAAAATTAGCAAGCCATACAAAGTGTCAATTTTAAGAATTAACAACGTATTATTGCTCTAATGTGCCGCGATAGGGTCCTATGCCAAGAGACGCAATAATATCAGCGTGCGAGTGCGCGTAGAGCGCTGCGCACAGACGGCGAGGTGGGCTGAAGCGCTCAAGAGGCGTGATGCTGTCACTGGATCCCAGGAGCACAATCCAGCAGGCAGCCGGGTACGCAGCAATTACCCCGCGCTCGCTATCACCTCGCGGTCTGGCGCCGAGCCAGCGCTGCTCTCTGAATAGAGTATTACTCCTCACAGCGCGCGCGCACACCTCTCCCGTCTGAAAAAAAATAAATAATAAAAACTCCTCTCAACTCTGGGAGCCGACCACGAACGCTTTGCCTTCAAGTTTGTTTTCTTTTTTCCTTTCCACCCTCCTCTCCGTCCCCCCCTTCCCTCAAAGCCTGGCAAGCAGCCACAGTTATTTCCTTCTTGCGCTACATCTAGCATTCCAGCTCTGGAAAAAAAAAATATGCTGAGCTGGATACTGGCGTTAACAGAGCTGTGAAAGCGCAGCACGACTCGCTAGCCTGCAATGAAAAAAAAAAACGATCAGAAGAATGGAACAATCATATTACTGCTCCCAGCATTACAACGGATGCCAAGTCACGGAGGTTCTGCGCAAGTACAGATATTCGGTGTTAGCTTGTGTTTTGTAGCGTCCATGGATGTGCGAATTGACACAAGGCTTGGAGGAGTCAGTGTGGCACCTAATTGCACATTTGTGATGGCAAAACAGGTTGCAAACAACATATTCACTTTTTCTCCAGCTGTCGACAGTCAAGTTATGAACATGCTGATCTCGGAACAGTCTCTTCTCTGAGGTAGCAATCAAACCACGCGGCTATGTATCTAACGCTAATTTTACGCTTTTAGAAATAAAAACTAACGAATGGGACGGTTTTTATGAATGCTAAAAAATAAATTACAATAACTGATATGACCTCATTCACATACAAATTAATACCAAGACAGGAACCAAAGTTTGTAGTTACACAATTTAAAATGTGACCCTGGACCACAAATCCGTTATACGAGTACATTTTTTATTATTTTTTTATTTTATTATTTTTATTTAATGAGACTTGTAGGACAATATTTGAGTTGCAACTAACTTAAAATCATTTTATGGATCAAATTAATAATTTGACCCATAAAGTGTTTTGTTGGCTACTTGAACCTTTGGTGGTCCAAGGTCACAAATGTCAAAAAGTAATTATTAAAAAGAAGTGTGTGTCACATTGTTAGCATAACTGCAGTGGCCACTTTGCAGCAGCACAATGCATTCTACTTGTTTTAATCAATTAGTAATCTTCAGAGAAGAGAATCTGGCTGAGCAAGCAATCCAAAGTTTAATTAAACTGTCAACATGTTTATAGTTAGCTAACAGAAACAAAATATAGAACAAAATATTTAGAACAAAATATCTGATTCAACAGGATTTGAAGGTCACGCCAACGCGCACTGGGATGCCACAATTATGCAACAGTGCAATGTGTGTTAAAACATACCTGACACTCTAGTTGAATCAGTTTTAACAGAGAAATTGAAGCATTCTGCTGCAAATATTACGTGTCTGTTCGCACATGCTCTTAAATTAAGTACACTTTGAAAAGCAATGCATTTATTTTCAAAACGAAGTACATTTTTGGACTTCAAAATCATAGTCAAGAAGCTAATCTGCCCATAACATGCACAAACATGTATACACAAACTTGTCGAACTAAATTTGTCGCAAAGACAAGCATCAGAAACCTGCTTCTGGCAGTTAGCGTGACGGTGCCAGTCTCATTCATACACTGGCAGAGTTGGTTGGCAACACCGGTACTCAGATGTGACGAGACACCGAGAGCTGGCACGAGCTAAGAGACGCCACTTACCCGCGGCGTACGAACGAACCCCCTCTGCTCCGTCCCGAAGGAGCTCGGAGCCTCGTTAATGAGCACCAGGAGCACATGGGTGTGTGACAGAGCGAGGAGAAGTGTCTCTCATTCACACACACTCATGCATACACACACCCATCACATAGATGGCCCAAGTGGGACTTGCATACTCAAAACATTCCAATGAGGGCATTCGCAACGAGGATGCAAGATCGCCACCAGTCAACTAGACAACAGGCACATGGCGTTACTAGCAAAGTTTCTTTCTGAAAAGTTTAAAGAGCGAACAGAGGATAAATTGAACACAGAGCATCTGTCTGTAACCACCATTGAGCATGCATTTCCTGTATAGCCTGAGAAACTTCTCTTTTTTATTGCAATCTTTTTTTTTTTGCAAACATCCCCTCCAGACAGCATTAACAGCCACGACAGCGACTGAATGTTGCACCACAGGCACACACCGCAATGGATAAAGCAAAGGTCTGTTGACCTCTAAAGGGGGATTTATACTTTTGCCTGGCTTTGCTTCATGAACCTCCACTGACTGTGTGTGCACCTTCAAAAAAAAAAAGAAAAAAGAAAATGCTTTTATGTTGTTGCCAACTTCCACGTGCACTGCGATAATTGTCGTATTTTCTGAGCACACCCAAGCAAATTTGCAGATGGGTCTAGTGTAAATTAGCCTTAATGACTTCGCTGTTGACGATAACATAAACCAAGCATGCGCCCCACTAGTGTCAACCATACAACAACTTTACTTTACTTCTGCACAGGTGTGAATGTATTGACTCTAAAAATGGCATGCGGTGCAATCATTAAGTTTATCAGCCATCCAGACTGTAGCAATTATCAAATAACAATATTCTACCAAGGTTTCAGTCATTCAGGTCATAAAGAGAACGTATATCAAACTCAAAGGAGCATGAATGAACAAAAGATAAAGTCTTTTATCAGAATGCTGGGAGTTCATACTGTACGCCTTCCTTCCCAGATGAATACATAATGACGGTGGATTCATTAGCAGGCAGTCCATACTCTCGCGAGAGGCTTTTTTGAAAAGAGCACTGAAGTAATGCTAAATATAGCCACACAGTCCTGGATCTCATCAACAAAGAATGTAGGCCACGTGCCAACCGTGAGATTTCTCTTAACATCAAAAATTTGTTATAACATGGATTCCTCGAAAAAAGACAAAGCAAGAGTAGGGGAAAACAAGGCAAGAAGAGAAGGCCTTCAAGGGCAAAAATATTAAAGCGCTCCTTCCTCTCTCTACACATGTCCTCCAGATGCTGGAGGAAGAAAGGAAACAAGCACACACAGCGGTATTTGCCTGAGATTTGGGTCAGCACCGCAGAGCATACATCTATGCTCGCTGGGTCTGCAGTGAGCTGATTGAAGGTGATTGGTTGGAGAGTAAAACATGGCTAGACGAAAGTGTTTTTGTTTTGTTTGCTCTGAGCAAAAGCCATGAAGGGGATAACAGAGAGGGAAAGAGGTTAGCCGGTGCGGGAGGCCAACAGAGGCACCCTATTACACCCTTTACCTCAGTGCATTGGAATGTCTGCGCAACACGGGCCACTTCAGAGCCAAGGGTCCTTAGGGTCAGTCTATTTAAAAAGCATTACTCTATTTCCTGGACTCTGACTTTCACCCCTTTTCCACTGACAATAACAAAATGAGATCACTCCTATTGCAATGACAGAATGCACTGGAATGAGATTTGCCTAGCTGGAGCGTGATCCTTGGGATGCAATGTAACCTTGCATTCCTTACTCGGAGTCATGCATCAACATTGCAGCAGTATACATGAAAGCGCTTTCAGTACAGTACTCAAAACTTTCGAGAGGATACTGGTAAGTGGAAAGGGGGTAGTGTAGGCCATTGGTCATTCTGTCCTGTAGGTATGCTTGCAGTGACTGCACAGAGTGCCAAAGAACATTTTTGCGTGTCAAGAAAACGTTTATCTCTCTGCTCCGCGGCCAGCCCCGCAGATGGACGGCACAACCAAGCTAGACATGTTTGAGTGACAAATTGCCATCGCCAGTCAGCGGCGTCAAATGCGAAACGACGGCCAAACTGTAATAGATTTATAAGAGAGCAGTGCGTTTCGTTTTTACAGAAATAAATAAATGCCAGGCTGACTTACAGGTTATTGGAGAGAGCTGGCCACCTTTAGAGCTACAGCTGGCCTAATAAAAAGAGGCTTTAACAACAAAACCTTCATACGCAATGGCATTGGACTGGGGCCCCTTGGTAACTTCTGAGAGCGAACAAGAGAAAGAAGGTAACTCAACAGATCTGTACCAGACAGGACTGCAAGGAGAGATAACATGTCAGATGAAAACAAGATGAAAAGAAATACAGTCAGAGAGATACAGCACCTAGATCGTGGCTTGAGATGATGATTAGTCACGCATGATCCTACAGGGGTGTCCAATACAGCTCCTCGAGGGCTACCTTTCTACAAAGTTTCCAAAGCTGATTAAACACACCTGAACCAGCTAATGAAGGTCTTACAGCATATTCCCTCATTCGCTGTTGATTTTGGAGAGGATTATGCGATTGAATGAACGCATTTAATTGTATTCTTCTGTTCTGGACACAAAGGTCGTGCCTTAAATAGTGCACTATACAAAGCTATAGGAGACATTTTGGGCACGTTTTTCTATCTTTATGTCCAAACCTAGAAGACTTCAGAAGAAAATCTGAACAATGTTCCATGCATAACCAAGTAAATAAAAACTGACAAGTTTACGAGACTCCATAAAAGCTGCAAATACAGAAATGTTTCATTTGCATCGACTGAAACACTATGAAATCTCAAACTTACAACTTACACATGCAGTGGACTCCTTGTAGGGAATTTATTCATTCATTTGTCCATAAATACAAATTTACTATGACAGGAAGGTGAGTACATTTTTATTTATTTATTTTATTAAATGATGGCCTTGGGCCCAGGACAAACCTCATTTAAAAACGTACCTAGACACTTAAAATAGGGTTAGATCTAACAATCTAACTTTTTGTTGTGGTTCATGCAATTTCTTAGACTAGGAAGGCTGAATGATGGATATTAATACACGGTAAATCTAACCAAAGGCTCTGCTTCAGTGCGAGTCTGAGCAGGCCTGATATCTGTCACAGCCTGTAGGAGACCACACACCTAAAGAAGCCTCTAGCTGCCCTTTAAACACATACACCAAGGACCATGTGTTTTAAGTGACAACATCATACTGTTATGAGCAATTAAGACTGAATGAAATTAAACCATCTTTAAAAAGAGTAAGGAGAGCTCTGAATCAACTTGGAGAGCATGTGGTCTTCCTGAACTACCTCAAATTAAACAGTGCAGTGACTTCCTGACCTGGACACGAATGATTATTTATTTGATGAAGGAATTCACGTTACCTCAGGTTGAGGACAGTGGCCTTATGAACAAGCTCCTCACATGTGATGTCATGTAATTTGACTAAAGAGAATTCAAGACCATAAGTCACTCTCCTAATGCAAACCAGCTCAGAAAAGAATGGTAATCACAAGGACAAGTGAAATGAGGTTTCCCCAAAAACAAACGGCTCCAAAGTTTCCCCAAAGAGTTAAAAACTAAACCAGGTTAACTTGATCTAATAAAATAGCTTAGTCTTTAAAAAACACAAACCACACCTCAGTTTATTTTTTTCAACCTATCCCACAAAATTTACATTTTACGCAGCGTGAGGGCAGAATTCAGAGCGGAATTTGCATGCTTAACTTTACCATAAAGCAAATGGGACTGACATCAGTCATTTTGTGGGACCAAAGTGATTTGATAGGCCCAGGAGGGATCTGATTTTAGAGGAAGTGCATTTCAAATACATTGAACTGTATTTTACCATATAGCCTACTTAAGTTTGTGAATGATAACTGGATTTTTAGCATGTGTTTTGATGTAGCATCTGGTCATGCGCTCAAACAACACAGCATTTAAAAGCTGATCATGTGTGTTTAAAATGAGCAGAATACCACTCACACACACACTCACACACAGATGAACAGGAGTGTGTAAGCGCTCTGGACAGAGGAAGTGAAGTGAGACTAGGAGGAAACCCACACATTAGACGTGGAGAGAAATGAGCTCACAGTCTTACCGGATCAATACACTCAACACCAGCAAAATGAGAGGAGATTATAATGTAGCACATGCACCTCAATCCTTTAAAAGCAAAAGATAACACAAAGGACATTTAGGTACTGCATCTACAAGCATTCGTGTATTCACTATCAACACTAGGATAGCGTCAATCAAAAGATAGCTTTAATGTAGCTGCTATAGCTAAAAAAGGTTTTATAAGTCATGTTAAGACGAGACTTAGCGAGAAGAGTCAATCAAGTGTGGCCAAGTAATTCGCATGAGGACACAACTGTTTGTGTGTGTGTGTGTGCTTGGTCACCGGAGGGGGTTAAGGTCTGTCTGACACTTTGTGTGTGTGTGTGTGATGACATTTGTGGAGAAAACGCCCTGTGGAGTTGGTGCAGAGATCAGCCTTATGAAACTGTTCCTGCCGGCGCTGTGTGAAGTCTTAATGCGGCTCTGCTAAACACGTTTACAGCACCACACCGCAACCAAAGACTCCCAGACCCCCGCCTCTCTGTCCCTTTAACACCCTTTTTTCCTTCATTTATAAAAGCTCTCCTTCACATTTTGCCTTTCTTTTGATGAGAGATCGTCTAATGGATCTGACAGGTCGCCCCAGAGCCTGCGCAAGCCTTTAATAAATGAACGCAGAGATTTCTCCGCTGCCCCAGCAGTTGGAACAAAGCTAAAATCAAAGAGTGTAATCAGCACGGAGGGATTTTAGAGGAAATGCAAACTCTTGTTTCTCCTGGGTGGCACAGGAAGATGTATACAAACCCACAACAGCCATGCCACCCACCCTAACACAAACACACACAGATGGAGGGAAAACAGATTTTCCAAGTGTGTGAACCGGTTTGTGCTGAAGGCGGAGCTTCACTGACTGACAAATGCATCATCGGCCAAAAACATAAGAGAAAATAAATGCATTTTGCAGGAAGACCTGGGGAATAAGGAAAAAATTAAACAAAACAAAAAATGTGTGTGTGTGTGTGTATGTGGGTAAAAGACGTCAAGATGTCAGCATCAAAAACATTTTACAGTGGTTTTGTATGTTTATAGAAAGCACATTAAATGAAAGTAAAGTGTCTACTTTTAAAGTTTTTGGTACATTTTTGAAGGGGAAAATAAAGTTTAAATAATGTTACAATGTCATTCAGTCACGATATTTATGTAAAAATTCAAACAACATACTTATTCTGACTTGTACATATTAAAATATATAAAAGAATAAGGGAATAAGGGGTTTATATTAGTAAATAATTCTTACTGACAAGATAGTGGCAAATAATAAAAAATGTAAAATAAAAAAGACAACTAATTAGTATTTGGGGTGAAGTTAATTAGCCTTTTAATGTCACAAATTGATTGAGTTGTAAATTTGCCTGAAAAAAACGGTTACTAAATGACATTTTACTGGGGGGTTTTCTGTAAATCGGGGGAAAATTTGATCACATTCTCAATTCAAATAAACAGAAAATGTTTTCATTTAAAGAAACAACTATTTAAAGCAGTATTACACTTATTATTATATTTATGCTTAAACCAGTTTTTAATCTTTAATCTATTTACATATGACGAAAAAAAAATAGATATACAAAAAGTAAAAAACAAAAACAATGTTTAGAATGTTTTGTAAAAATTCCCCCTAAACAAAAAAAACAAAAAAACAAACAAATAATAAAAAAAAAAAAAACTATTGGAAAATAGTTGTTGGGTTTTTGGCTGGTTCTATTGGTAATTTATATTCATTAGCAATTCCAAACTGCTATTTATTACCAGGTGTTGGACCTGGTTTTGGCCTGGTATAGCAACTGGGTCATGCTTGGTAAAGCAGCTGCATCACCTTGAACCACAAAAGATTCCAAAAACAGGTTTGATCTTGCAAGATCTCAGCTTCCTGAACTGTCAACTATAATCTCCCTTCATGTTTGGGCCTCTAAAGATCACATGCAGAACCAGCGGAAGCTTTTAATGCTCAAACACACACACACAAACATGAGTTTCTCTGAATCATATGTAAGAGTTTAAGCCGGCGGCGGAGGGTTTGGGGACACTGTGCAAGGAAACACATGGTTTTGCTAACATCAGGCTAACTATAGAGAAGAAGTCAGAACAAGTAAACAAAGCACGCTCATTGCCTCTTAGCGAAAGTCAGCTGTTAAAACAGTCCTTCACTTACAAAGCTTATTGTTCTCAGAAAGGGAGAGGCATAATGATATTCAAAATCCTCCAAAAAGCAATTTCATGCAAATCAGAAATATATTATGTTCTCGAGACCACAGTCTTCACCGGGTCTTCAAAAGAGCTCCAGAAAGGACAAGGACTTCAGAAAAAAACAGTCAATTTAGGAACCCGAGGGACTCTCGAGGGAATCAATGCGTTCGTGCTGGACAGTGTATGTCAGGCTGAGTTCAGAAAACAAGAGGAGGAGAGGATGTTCTATTAAAGTCGGTGATGAGGAGATCGAGAGCTACTTCTCAAATGAGAGACTCAAAAAAAGTAACCAAGAAAATACTTGACAGTGTTTAGAATGACATGACATTTTATCTTTCCTCCAAATGATTTTTCCCCAAAGGAAAATCAGTGAGGTTTCCTGCTCACAGCAACATGTCTTACACACACTTCTCTGTGGCCCTGACCTCTACTCCTCTCAGTATCTCCATCCGTTCCCTCATTTGCTCTTTGTGACTCTGGTGTAATTGACCAACGTTAGCTTGTTACCTCAGTATCAGTGCCTGCCAACTGGAGGAGCTCCAGAAGCTGTGTGTGTGTGTGTGTGTGTGTGTGTGTGTAAGGACGTGAGGGGACAGTAAAGCAGTTTTCTCAGACACTCAGAAGTCGAAAGAAATGTCTCTGCTAAAACATCTCTATCCCATTTACAGAGTAATACCAGAAGAACTGGATCTTCATTTCAGTCTATAAACCGCAGTCGTAAAGAGTATGAAATATGCTCATAAACTCATAACCAGTGAAAATCTACTGAACTGCAGTATCAGCCGGTTCTGACAATCCAGCACTAAAATACTGGGGTATTCACTTTTTAACATGAATGACAACTTATGGGAATTGTAAAAGATCTCTCCCTGTCAACGAGCGTCAGTAAAAAAAAAAAACAAGATTAAGTCACTGCAAACCAATGTTCTCAAGATGTCTGGTAAATCTAGATGAAGCTCAAGTTCAAAATTAACCTTATGCAGAATGAACTGAGAAAATGTGTTATGCTCAGTTATGCACTATTTTTAGGCCAAGGTTTGCAAGTGGTGTTTATTAAAAATGTATACTTTTGACAGTTTTGTACTTATCTAAAGCCGTTTTTCTTTTATACGCTCTTGACAAGAGCAAAGGCCACTGCATCAGCCAGGGCGCTTATTATTAACAAAGCTAGTAGAAATTGGCATTCCCTAACAAAAATAAAACAGAAAAAAAAATTTGATGGAAAAACCTAAACATAAATGAGATATAAAAGAATATAGCTGACAATTATTTTTAGCTATAAAGATATAAAAAAAAAATATTTATAAAATTATATATATATATATATATAAGTTGACACCAGTCAATTGAAATAAATAAAAATTACAATTTTGTCTTTTTAATTACTACTATAATGTTATATGAATAATACTAAAATAATTTAAAAAAATAAATAAATAAAAATAATAATATGTGGGACTCAAAAAAAAAAAATCCCAGAAAAACCTAAATTACTTAATTTTTAAAAAGCTTAAAATTGAACTTTTTTTTTTTTTTTTTTACTATTTTACTTATTTATTAATTAAATTTTTTGTTGATTCATTTTTTATTTTATTCCTGATGATAATTATGTATTTGAGTCATATAGTTAATAGACTTTTCTTTTTTGTTCAGTTGTGTTCGTTGATGCTAATAGCACAGAAATAATCTCTATCCAATACTTCTTATTGCATGTATACCCATGTGTAAATGTGCATACATTGCCAAGAATTAAGTTAATGACTGATGTTAGTGAGTTCACTCATCAGCTGCTCTGACAAATTCAGTAAGAAGTTCATTAGCCTGATGCAAGCATGTTTTCATTTATCTCATGGCACTTTAATGCAGGCAGCGAACACAACAAGCCTCAAGTAAAGCAGTTTTGTATGCTGTGCTGCTGACATCGGCCTCTGTAGATTACAGCGTGCCAGCAAGCAAACCTGAAGTCAAAACTTGCACTTCAGGAACAGGACTGGAAACAATTGAACGAACTCATCTAATAAACAGACCAGAATCGGAGAAAGAAGCCATTTGTTTTGGGGTTGAATTTTAGGAAAGACATTTTGAAACGAGGAGAGAAAAGAGCTGCAGACAGACAGTGCGAGGACAATGTGTGCCCTGTATGGGGCGGAGAGGCTTGCGGGCGAAAATTAGCTTCTCTTCTCACAGCTGCTGTAAATATTTTCCAAAGCATTGGCAAGAAAGCAGCAACTGCAGAGCACTGAGAGAGCTAGCTAACACCATGGTGTCGCTTAGTGAGGGTTTTATGGCAGCGGGGTAAACAAAGCACCCCGTCCTGGGATGCCCTTTTGAGGCTGGCACGATCTCGTCAGACTTCTGAGGTGTTTATGCCAGGCCACACTCCTGACTCACGGCTGGGAGACAAATTGGACAGCTGGGGGCAGAACACCGAGAGACGGCACATGATGAACTCGTGAGACGGTACTTTAACAGACTGACATAAACCATCTGAGAGATCATCAACTGTGATCTTAGTTTTGTGGCCCAGGGTCACATTACTATTAAAATATACATTTTTATATGTGCACTTTGGGGAATAACAAAGGTGTTTGTTTTGATTCAACTGTGGCAGAATCTTCAGAGAGAAAAGGGTTGTTTTGTGTACAAGAAATAAAAAAAGGACACCCAAAGAGGGTCACAAACAGCACAAAGTCTATTTGCTCAACCATAAACATTAAAGATGCACTAAGACGTCCAGCCCAACCCTAAAGAAACATTATGCCAACCTTCCAGTCCTCTCCTGAACAGACACTTTCTCTCTCTCTCTCTCTCTCTCCCCTACATTTTTCTCTCACTCCAGCTCTAACAAGCTTCATAAATATACATCAGCTCTGTTATTTGGACACCTTGGCAGAGCGAGTGGTGCTTTAACTGTCAGGGAGTAACAAGCGCTCCCTTCAGGAGCGTTTCCCCGCTTCATTACCTACATGCCTGGCACGCCGCATCAGACCGGGCCACATGTCAATCACAAGACAAAGAAGAGGGCAAGTCGGCCTAGCGTCTGAGGCACCTAAAACACACTTCTGTTTATGGAGGAAACATTACACCTTCGAGACATGCCGCAAACACACAGGAAACTAGGAGAAATTTGAGCAATATATCTGTAAGGCTGATGCGGTGCAGAAATATATAACCTATACAAGAGTAGAAACGTGTCAGCCATTAGAGAATCCGCTGTACCATTTATAACGTGTCACATGGTGCGATTTAAAATCATTTTGTAATTTTTGCCCCAGTTTTCTCATTCATTCATTTGGTCAACATGGTTTGTGTTCCACTCAAACTAATAATAAAAAATGAGAGATAATAATGAAATATGTTAAACTAATTTCAGAATGAATATGTATTGATGCATAAATCTAATTAAATAAATAAAAAATAAATCAAATTAAATTAAATCCACCTGAAGTATCTATGTAACTTAAGTGTCAATGCAATTATGCAGTTGCACAAATAACACATAACATAATACATACATATATATATATATATTATTATTATTATTATTTTTTTTTTTTTTTTCAAATTAAAATATTTTATATACTATCAATAACTTTATATTACACTATGTATGAAATACCTGTGATATACAGGCATTTTATCAGTCATTGTCACCCTCCTGCTCTGCAATATAAAAAATTCATAATGGTTTAACAGCAACACTGACAAAGTTGTCGGTATGCCACGCAAAGAACGGTTATTATCCAGTAATAAACACACAACGGACACCTTACACAAATATTACCTCACTGACATGCTAATTACTTGATTGGCTGTACCAATAATCAGCCCAGGAACATCTACTCTCCATGACCTCTATTTTTAAATGCAAATGAGTGTGCTTTATGTGATAGTTCCAGCTGCCACAGAAGAGTTGTACAGCACGGGACGCCAGTGTCGTTGAATAACTCGCTCAGTGAGCAGTGGGTTAAACGGTTATGATCCTAGTCATAGATGTGTGAGATCAACTAACCTTTCCTGTTCCCTTTAGTTAACCTGTGAGAGTGCTGTTATTGAATCCACCATGTGCACACGAACACACACTCCATAACCACATCTACACTCTCCATTCTGTCCTTTGCGAGTGATGTAATTAAATTCTCTCCTGCCCCATCAACCCAGCGTAGGTCAGACGGCAGAAGCACCTGCCAGATCCCGTAGAGTTCCTGTGTGCCGTGCACACACACACACACTCGCACACGGATGTGAAGCATTTCCTGACTAACACACAACACACACGCTAGCAGCTTCTATTATTCATCCTGGATACATATGGGCCAGCATTAATTGAGAGCAACAGGGGTCGAGGTAAACATATGTCGACCACTACACACACGCACACACACAAACCATCAGCAAATGGGCAACCGTCTTTCTTAATAAAAACAATCTGAGGGAAGACTGAATAAACATTAAAACTAGTCTCGAATACACACATGCTCTTTCTTACTGAGCTGTGGTGCTCTTGCAGTTCGGATTGAATCCAGCTAGCAATATTTTCACAATCCTTCCTGACAATCATTTTCTGTGGTCTCTCTCACTGCCCTGGTGATACGAGATGGAAAAACGTTAAATTGCCCATATTATGCTTTTTAAAAAATTATTGTTCATGCAGTGTGTCATGTAGCTGTATGTGAACAAACTATCTGCAAAGTTGTGACGCTGACAGTGCCAGATTAATAAAGTTATTGTCTATCAAAAAAAAAAAAAAAAGAGTTGGCCTACATTTGCCTTAACGAGTTGTCAGCAATTTTAATCTTTTCTCTGTTAGCGAGCCACGTCACTAGGTAACATATTTGCATAATGTTTGCAAACAAATTGCCCCGCCCACAAACAGTACAATTTCCGTGTGGACTACATTATGTGAAGAAGGCGCTGTATCCAGTAAGAGTTAATTTGTTTTGCCCTTCTGAAAGATGAATCTACAAACAATGAGTGATTAACATTCATTTTATTTTAACACCACCTCAGCAGTACAGTCTCTCGTTGTGTTCGCCTCATTTTACTGATGACTGCTTTTCCAATCTTGGAGTACAACGCGGTATTCACCAAACGCTTGCTCTTAAAAGAAGGATCAGAGCCCAGTTTATTTGGACCGGCTTGCTCTTCTGAACTTCTACCTGTAAGTAAGATTAATAATTGATGTTTGTATTTTCTAGCGATCGTATTTGTGTATGTGATGTTGTTTAATAACCCTGCTCGTCTTGGTAACCGGCAAGCTTGTGTTTCTGTAACGTTAATTCTGTTTTTTGGCTGCGGGTCTAATGTAGTGATGCAGCTTGGCTGTCTGTCTATCTCATCATTAGCTCCGTGGAAGACGCAGGTATTTCCCTGCGGTTTGGTTATGCGCCAGAAAATGTTTAACGTCATGTGAGCGATCTATTTACATTTCATAGGTTTAGCATAGTTATTTTCGCGCTTGACGGCATATTCATGATATAAATGACAAGTTTTTTGAAAACGATGTTGTGTGCACAATGTTATTAATGAAAACGGAGCGGAGGAATTATTCATTTCACTAAATACCCGGCTATGTGTAAATGTGGCCTAAGTAATGATAAACGATGGCTGCAGTGTTATGCTTTAAGTTCACCACGTAGTGGTGTGCCCGATTCGCTTATAAAAGCACTGTCCACGTTAGTTTTGGTTCAAGCTCTGTGCTGTGGAGCACTGTAGTGGTAGACCAATCATATAGGACTGCGCCATCTGACCAATCACAGTGAGGGATCACGGGAGGGAGGGGTTTAGAGAAACTGAGTCTTCGAACTGATTCACACGAGTCGTTTACGAATCATTTAGAAATGGGGTAAAATAAAAGCTATTTTTAGAGAAAACTAAAAGTGTTTTTTGACCTTGCATTCACAAACCTGTTTTAAGACACTCATAAAACAATATTAGCCACCTTTAAAATGGCATAATAGGGGCACTTTAATATTAACAGTTTTAAATAAAAACAACAAGTGAACAAATACAAAGAAAAAACACAGAACAAAACCAAACAAGCGAACAAAACTAAAACAAAAGCCAACACAAAACAAAAGTAAAAACAAAACTGCAAAACAACAACAAAAAAACAAGCAAACAAAACTAAACCAAATCAATCTCAAAACAATTAAAAATGCACAAAACGAAAGCCTAACAAAACAAAAGACTAAGCAAACAAAACAAATACAAAAAAACTAAAATATAAAGAAGCCAACAAAACCAAAACAAACTAAATGAAAGCAAAGACTAAGAAACCAAACCAAAAACAAACTGAAACAACAAAAAAAATAAACAAATACTACCATCTCTTATCTAAACTACTCGGTTAATACAAAGCTATATAGCTTAAGTCAGCTTTACAATAACATTTTACAATACATACAACATAACGTTTACAAATAAGTCAATGGCAACTTGTGACTTAATGACTTAACGCTGACATCAAACATAGCAGACAGCAACAAACCAAAAGCATTATTAACCCGAGCGTAAAAGAGGCCCGATGTGACTGAATGGAGCAAATAAATAAATTTATGAGAGAAACACTCCAACATTAAAAGGCTTGTACTGGGCGAGAGAGGGCATGTAGCAGCAGCTGAGCGCTTCATAACGCCGCTGTGGCCATTTTATTATGACAAACCAAAGAGATGGCTTTATTCTATCTGACATAAAAACCCAATTTCAGTCCAATAGAAAATAAAAACTCTCTCTAGTACTGTGGCTTTTCCGCTCATCCATTAAATTGTAAGCGGGCAGTTACAAGACACGACAAAACAAATTCAGAGCACACCATGGGCTGTGAGATATGATGCTATGTAGAGAAGCACATGGGGGGGAGGATTTAAAGAACGTGTACAGCGAAAAGGATTGTCCCTGCTGAGTGTGAAGTCCGACACACATCTGGTACTTACAGTAATGTTCCAGTTTAAACTCAATGAACTTAGTCTATAATTAAAGGCTATATATATTATTTTATATTTGCATTTATGTGTACATACATCTAGCACATGTAAATCTTGTATAAATCAATGTATAAAGCTTAAACTAGTAAAATAATTAATATTTAAAGATTTAAAACAACAACAACAATAAATTAACAATTAAAAGTATTACTAATTCTAGAACTATTGTGTAACAATAATATACAGTCTAGAATTATAGGCTATACTACAATTATATAAACAAATTATATGTATATACACACACACACACTTTAGATGCAGTATTTGATGTAAACTGAAATTATACACAAAACTACATTCAAATAAATAACTAAATAAACAAACTCCATTTCCATTTCATATGAACTTTTACTGCATGTGCGTTCTAACACTGGATGTTTCTTGTTAATTCGTTCACTGGAAACCTATTAAACGATCTGTACATTTACCTAAGCAAATGTGTGTTGCAAACAAAGCACGATTAAGCAGAGAGGAAGTAGTAGTCACGCTCGTGTTGGGGTGTCCGTGAGTGGGTGTGAGGGGTCAGGGCAGCCAGGTGGTCCTGGTGTTAGAGGTCACACCCACCAGACAGCTTGCGGCGAATGGCTAAGGTCCAGCGCCCAAAGGGCCTGTCAATCAAGATTGATTATGAGGAGTGAATGAATTAGCCCCTCCCCTCCGGGCTGATCTCACCCCCCGCTAAAGAAAAGAGCCTTTGCATGACAAAGTGGTGTGAATTTCATGAAGAAAGAAAGAAAGAAAGAAAGAAAGAAAGAAAGAAAGAAAGAAAGAAAGAAAGAAAGAAAGAAAGAAAGAAAGAA
>JAUMHG010000065.1:4534929-4594833 GCA_032359395.1 Enteromius anoplus | reverse complement strand
AGAAAGAAAGAAAGAAAGAAAGAAAGAAAGAAAGAAAGAAAGAAAGAAAGAAAGAAAGAAAGAAAGAAAGAAAGAAAGAAAGAAATGAAATAAAGAATCCCCTAGGGGTCCCACAATCTCCCATTCAACCCCTAAAGGATGGACTTTGGGAATAAAGAAAGGTTCGGAAAGGTTACCCCTTCCCTGCCCTTTAATCTATAGAGCTCCCCCGCAACATTTACCCAACATATTACGTGGTCGCATTCAGCCTCCGAAATGTCCGAAAAAGCCACAGTGCTGCTTTCCAATGATCATGACGGGATTGGATTTGGGGATTGAAGTAAAGAGCCGATGGTCTGAGCAGCGCTGCAGGTGTGAACTTGAACTAAGTATTCGGTGAAGGGGAATCAGCACATTTAGAGAAACGACTACAGTGAGAAAAATGTGGTGCAAATGTGTGATTAACACACACACACACGTCGCTTGGCCCTCACTCACTCTACTACTGAACTAATTACATTAACACTGAGTTTGAATCGTGGCAAAGCCCCCTGACAAGAGCGATTACACTCACCTTGTTTAAAAAAGAAAAAAGGCGCTTAATTAATACCAGCGTGCAAAGACAAGCCAGGGCTGACTCAGATCCTGTTAGCTCCTTCGCTGCTAACAATAAATAATAAGTACTGAAAGAAATTTCTGGCACAATTCAGACTTCACCGAAGAACAACAGGCAAAGTAATTAATGATGTGCTGCCATGTGTTCTTAATTTAAAAAAAAAAGAAGGCTACTACATCAGAAAAAATGTGAATTGTAATGTTTTTGAACACTTAAGTGTATGCCGATTGCGATTACATTGGAAAATCTTGAAGGTGGAAAGTGTTATTAAAATATGCATATATTCAATGTGTAAAGTAAATATACTGACAAGCGTTTAAGATAAACTAAAGTTTACTGTAATACAATTTCTATTGTATACTTGTATGTATTGTATTTAAATCCATGTGTAATCATCTGTTTACAATGATGAGGTTGCAATTAAATACATTAAAAATCATGAGGTTAAATGTAATATCAAATAACACAGTTAAAATGTATAAATCAACTAATACGCGTAGTACGTATTTTAGTCAGCACATTAAAATGGAACAAAAGCAGTTTAAAACGGGTCAAAAATATTTGAACTACTTGAAACGTACTTTCAAGTGAAACTTTTTTTGACATTATTACACGGCTCTCTAGAATGCTCGATTCTGATTGGTCAGTTGAGACATTTGCAGGTTCGTTCTTTTCGAATAATAACTGGACAACCACAATTAACAATGGAAAATTTTCCTATTAATAATTAACATCATTCATATGTAGATGTTATAAAATGTCCTTCTAACGTTTGAATGTTAGTCACGTGGTACTATATCGTTTCGCCGAAGGATGAAAATGTTAATTTAAAACAAATATGCCAATAAAATGTTTCAAATTCATATTCATGTCCAGTTTTTTTTCCTTATGTGGCAAGTAGCTGTGTAATAAGCAGAATAATGTACAGGCAGCCGGTAGTTATCGCAGAAATAAGCCCCGACAGTGTGATCAGGTATCTTGTATTACGCTAAAGGGGCCTTACTTATTACAAAAAGTGCTTCTTTTGAAAATCTGTTGAGTTTGCTTAAGTGCCTTTTTATTTCATTAACATCATCTAAAAATCTTTTGACATCTGAAGTACTTTAAATATTTCAAGTACATCATTTTAAATGTGATAAATGTTTGAAGTACACTGCAGGTTCACATTTGTGACCGTGGACCGCAAAACCAGTAATAAGGGTAAATGAGATTTATACATCTGAAAGCTGAATACATACGCTTTCCAGTGATGGAGGATTTGTTATGATAGGATAATATTTGGCCGAGATAGAACTATTTGAAAACCTGGAATCTGACGGTGCAAAAAAAATAAAATAAAAAAATTGTCCAAATGAAGTTCTTATCGAAGCATATTACTAATCAAAAATTCAAGGAAATTTACTAAATATCTAAATATGATTTTACTAAGGACTTTTGACATACTGCTACAAATATGAATTTTGGAATGAAAAACAGTAATAGTGATGCTTGCCTTAGCGAACACTGCTAATTCAAAAAGTTTACTTATATGGGACAGGGCCTTCATTCAGTGCATCAATAAATGAACAGGACAATAACGCCAAGTTCTGGTGGTTATGAATGACTGGCAATGAAGACCTTGACTTCCTCTGACTTTGTCAGAGGTTCTTTTGGAAAAAAGCCCTACCAAGCAGCATCCTTTCCAACATGTGCCGGAAAGAACCGGTCAACCTATAATAGAGTGATTTGGTCGACAATGACCAGAATGACCAGACCTCATCATTCATTTCATTTTTATCTATTGTTTTTTTTTTCCATCTCCTTCCTTAAGGGTGTAAGAAGAGACTCTGTCTGTTCTCATTCTAGCTCAGGTGACCTCTGACCTCGCTTATCTGGAGCTGAACGTTGAGTGATAATCAGTGTCAGAGCTTAAATATTCCACATTTTAAACAATGCTTAAACACATGCACGTTTATTTAGCTGCTAAATCTTCATGTCCTGACAGGCTTTTCCTTCTAATGTCTAGTCAACCACTCGCAATTTCCTAAATTGTACAAAAGAAGTCCGAAAAATTTGCTTTAAATTTGATTTAGAATTGAAAAGCTCCTTCTCAAAAGACTCTCTGTGTGTCCCTTTCTCTCAGTTGCACACTGGCATTATTCCACAGCAGCGGCTGCTGGCAGCAGGGCAAAGCCAGAAGCAGGATAAGCAGTCCACAGCCGTACCAGTGTGCTTTCCACTCGCTCGCAGGTGTCGCGCACAGCCTGCCATCTTTTTCACGACGGGGAAGGCTGAAAGCCTGCAGTGTTTAAGAGTTGAAAGCAAGGCCGTCAATATCTGGATTGGAGTCATACGTACACATCACTTCTGCGTTTTGAGTCTTTTGAGGCAATGAGAATGTTTCTGGTAACACTTTATTTCGCTATAGACACTATAGACTTGGCAAGACCAAAACATAGCGGACCCTGCAGAGCTGATAGGACGTCAAAGCCACGTCTCTGCCGCAACGTGCTTCATGCGTGTTTGTGCAGCTGCAGATTCCTCGGCTTTAAACTTAAACCAGTGGAAAAGATCTTTCCCAACTCTGACAGCAGTATCTCAAACAGAAGCCAGGCTGAAACACATCAGCTATCTAGGTGACTGAGAAGAGACTTAAAACAAGAACATCAAGACTAGTACCTCGTAGTTAGCACACACACTCTCTGCGTATGCGTGCAAAGAACGTCTGAGTCATTTCCTGATACCAATTTGTGTAGGTTTGAGCGGATCTGCCATAGGACATACCATCAGAAAATATGGCAGTATGTAAACCACCTGCCAAACTAGCCTAGGCACAGGCAAAATGTCAAGAGAAACTAGGAGAGTGTGCGGTATGCAAAATAATATGCAAATTAAATATCTAGTAAAGGAAGTATAATAAAGAAAAACTTCTTTTTTTCCAAAAAAATCTCATCTGTTTGTAATGGTTGGACAGATAGTCCTGCATTTAGCCATTTACATTCATTATAGTGTTCTTGGCACTTAAAACAATAACGAATAAAAACAGACCAAAAGCCATTCTCAAACACATATAAACAATGAGTTATGCAACTTTACTACTACTTTATCTGGTCAAACCGGTATAACCTATTGACGTTGCAAAACTATTCTGCGTCATTACACGTCTGTGCATCACTGTACACCATAAACTAATGTAGCACACGTGAATGAATGCAATTTCGATTTAATTCACACGTTAGGCCACTGGTACGCTTCGGCGTGACATGACACGCTGATTCATGAGCACAGTCGAAGCCAAACGTTGTGGATGAGGCCAGCACCTGTCAGCTGAAATCATACAGGGTCTGCTCCCCGTGTGCTGGGTACATGATGACCTATACAACCCTCTCGGACATGAAGAGGAGTCTAATTTAGAAAGAAACAGCAAAGTGGATCTGAAATGAACAGATGATGAATAATATGTATCGAGTGTGTATGTAGTAGCTGGTGTTTGGTGATTGCGCATTTTAGGCACATTTAGGCCTAAAGATGATCCCTGTGCTTTAGAATATGATTAAATGCAAAGTTGATCTACAACTATAGATATTTTGTATCTTATCAAGCAAATCTAAACCAGAAGCGTTCGTGAGTTGGAGTTCTTTTATCATACTCCATTTTAATCCTGTCTTTTAAAATTTGTTCATGATTTATTCATGACAACAAAACAATTTATTTTATCTTTCTGCAAACTAACTTTACAGTCATTTCCCTTTGTTTGCTAACTGAGCTCCCAGTAGCACATATTTTTAGTTCAGCACGTAAGACAAAAAAGTATTGGGGAAAATTGTATACCAGGCTACATATATAATCCAGCTTTGCGAATTCAGTAAAGGAAAAAAAAATGGCAGAAATATGACAAGCATTCAATACCCCTCGAGACGGCAAAGCCGAGTCATGCTAGTACCTTGTCAATTTCCATTACAGAAAGATTAGCCGTTTGACAGCTGGTGCCACCGCTGCTCAAGTAGAAAAAGAGCCTCTGTTTACTACTGAAGACAAAACGCTGCTGTCCACAGACATTATTTACAGAGAACGTGTATTAGTATGAATAGTTTTAAGAGCATCTTGGAGCTTAGACTAGAGAGTGATGCAATTATAGCATATTTTGTAGGCTAACTTGCAAGGTAGCATTACCCCGCACTCTTCAACAAAAGCCCAAAGGATTTTTCCACTGGCTTTCGGATTATTGTAGAAAATAAGCTCTGTGACCAACTTAAGTTTATGACTCCTACAAAAGGAAACTTTTTTTCCTCAGAATAGTGTGCAAGAGCATGATCGTAAACACAATGAGGCTGTAAAAGCAACTACTGAGTAGATGAGCTCTGTAGTCCCTTTTAGCCATTTGTTATGTATGGGTTATTTGTGATTTATTGAATGCTGTATAATAAAACATGAGCATATCTTGTTAACACAGACCTAAATTTCAAGCATTTAATCAAAAACCCATTCAAAAGGCTGGAAGCGCCTTCAAAAACACTCCATCCCTGCAGTACTCTGTTGACTGTTTTATAAAAACCAAACAGTGGTAGCGAGGGACGAATGAGGTGAAAATGACACAAATATTAACAAATGCCACGTAGGAGGGAAATACCTTTGAAGACTCCTAATAACTGACAAACCACCACTAGTTTTTAATGGTTCAGTCACACTCCCGGTTAAACCGCGGCCTAACCATAAACCAGCACTAACAAGCTTAGAAACTCTATGGTTTTGTATATGCGCAAGCTCCTCCCCTTCCCACAGTGCTCCACTGTGCCAGACATCATCCCACGGGGGTCACATGGGATACTCGACTCCCAGATTTCCTGTCCACAATTAAGCCAGCCAATAATGTGGCCGGCGCCTGCCAGGACTGTAGGCGCTCCCGCTCTCTCTCCCTGTCCTGCCAGTCTTTTACAGAGAGCCGTTCTGCTGATGGTGCACTGGGCTGAAGGGAGGGTGCTTTAGAAAAACAGCCATCCATTCAGCCCGGCCAGGAGACAAGGTCTAATGAGTTTACAGAGACCAGGAGAAAACACACATAACTCAGCATGCACATCTCCCCCGGACACAGCCGGGCAGGGATGGAAGGATTGGGCTGTTGGAAGCGGCCCGCTGCCTTCTGACATGGCACGTTTCAGCTCAGTGTTATAAACGTCTGTTCAAACTGAAAGAGATGGGCAGACAAAGAGAAAAGATGAGTTGAACCGTCTCCCTGCTGAAATAGAGGAACTTGGCTCAAGAAGGCCTGGTAGAAGGTTGAATCAGATTGAGGTCATCAAGCCACATCCTCTGTAGTATATATCAGTTCATGCCAATATATCTCTCCTTCTCAGAATGCCCTACTCCCCATTTCCAAATGAGGCTCATGTGCTGACAAATTAATATATAACCTCCTTTGCGGTGACGATGAATGGGACTCCAAGGAAATTCTGTCACAAGATACATTTCTGTTCGCAATTGAATTATATGATGGGCTACATATAGGAGGCTGAAAGAAAACGATCATGCTGGACCTAAAAGTGCTCCAAATGAATCACACATGAACCATTCAAATCCAAATCCATCTGAAAAAAAGAAATAAACCAACACGAGGTAAAGATACATTCAAAGGTTTGGAGTCAGCAATAAATTTATATTTTTTATCATACGTTCATAATGCTACAAAATGTTTCTATTTCAAGTACATTATGTACTACGAGCCCTTGTTGATGGGAGTCGGATAATAACAGACACGATTCGGAGCTAGAAATGGAAAGTTAACACAGTAAGAGAGACAGCGGGTACAGAGAGCACAGTGCTTTATTAGCCCTCTTTCCAACCCCTCACACACACTCAGAGCAGTCCCTCACCTAATTTAGCCCCGGGATGACAGAACGGCAGTCTGCAAGAGAGGAAAGAGGAGAGAAAGACAAGGAAAGACAGACAGATTGAGAGAGAGACAACTGTAGGTCATCAGACAGGCCCACTGGTCCTGTTAATTAAGCACAGGGAGGAAAGGGACGGTTTACCCAAAACTGACAATTCAGCCATTATCCACTCCTTCACGCCATTTCAAATCAGTGAATAAATCAGTCTGATTTTTAAACCGTCTCTTCACTAAAGAGAAAAATAGGCAACTGAAAATGCATTTTTTTCTCTGATTCAACTCACTATTTAAAGCAATTATCAGCACACTGGAGAAGACTATTATAAGATTACCTGCAAATAATTACCTAAAACTCAGTCTTGTCCTCCTAAAACACGGTTGTGTGGCTTGGAAGACTTTGTATAAAGAGCGAAAAGATGTAAAGTAGTTATTATTTGGAGCTGAAAACTTTCAGTTTAGAACGTTCGACTGGAAGAAAAAAAAAAAGACAACAGCATAAGGATTTGAGTGTGTAAGTGATCACAAGATTTACATACACACACAAAGAGAAATGTGGCCTTGAAATAAGTCAATACTTTATTAAGGTGAGCATGCAGAAAATCTAGATGGGGAAAAAAATAAAAACATGAGAGGCAGCGACGAAAAAAAGCTGAGGTGAGAAAAATGCTTCGAATTCAGGAAGAACCATAAGTCATAACGAAAACATTAAACTGCTAGAGTGGAGACAATACAAGATAATAAATGAGAAAATAAAAAAGGAGGTCAGGGTAGAACACATCTTCTCCTGTACACAGAGTCACTGTAGCCTAAATCAAAGCCTCTGCACTGTTACTCTGCAGAGCATCTGGCAACCTTTTCCCCACAAAATCACTTCTTCGGCACGCTAGCCTCCACCACACGCTAAGCGAGAAACACCTTCGCGGGCAGCGCTATTACTGGGCACAGCTGATCAATGACACCGATGCGCGAACAGGATTAATGTTTGTCTCTTAAGCCAGGAAGGTCACAGCAAATAATCTAGCATCGATTATTCTTTATATCCCGGCTGAGCTGGCGGGAATAGTAGTGCTAATGTCAGCTGACTAAGGTGCGCGGACATGTCCCATCCCGTCCCGTGCCACTCGATACTCGATCGGCTTGCATCTCATACGGACCACTACACGCGACCTGAGGTGCAAAAAAGCAAAAGTATATGTGAGACTGAGAGAGAGAAAGTGATAAAGTGGATTAAAATTCAAATTTTGGCTAAATAAGCAGGTTCACACCAGAGAATGCTGTTAATTTAAGGGGTGACTCTATGCAAGACTATGCTAATGCAATAATTGCATATGTGTAATACCTACAAAAAGTAGCAAACAAGTCTAATACGCTTAGGCTAATTCTAAAAAGGCCATTGGCAACAGCCAGCTTCGGTTTCTTTTAGTGAAGACTTTGCTAAAAATTAACGTAACCGATAGTAATGCATTGGTTTCATAGAAAGCTAAAATGTGTTTTAGGCTATATCATTAAAAGACACAGACAAAATAAAAACACACTTATTAATATGGAGCTGTGATTTGCTTTTGCTTAATTTATCATCAGTGTCTCACGAAGACAGGCATCAGAGAATATCTTCAGAACACAAAAACAGGACCACACAAACCTGCTAAAACTCAATCCACCCCATCTAAACTGCCAAGAACAAACAAAACCAGTTCAAAAAGTACAGCTACAACGCTATTAAGATAAAAGAAAGCGTGTAATTATGTTCTCTGCTTCTGTTTGGAAACTCTGCTTTGATTTCACTCAAAGATATGGGCAGGGTGTGTTCCCAATGACACAAATGCACATACACATTAAAAAGGCCGTCTGGCATGAGGTTGCCAGGATGTGTACATACAGACATGCAAAGAGAGTGTGTGTGTGTGAGAGCTTCCATACAAGCCGATACAGGCTGCAGTGTTCCTGATGCGCAGCCAGACGAATTGAGGCTACATCAGAATAACGCAGCATTGTGAATTATAGAAGCATCTGATAACTCAAATTATATGAGCTGGCACAGACCACTTCCACCTCTACTGACCTACATTATACCAACACACACTCTCAGTGTTTCTCACACAAACATACCCGAGGACACCCATTAAAAGCACCAAATTCTGCCAATCAGCCATGAAATATTAACCGTTTCATCCGTGCATTGGGCTAAAAACCCTCCTCAACTCCATTTCACTCATTAATGGTTGATGAATAGGCCATGCCACTGTTCTCAGACCAGCCTGAGCCCTAATCTAAACCAATGGCAGACACGGACTCTACACCAGTCCTCGGAGAAAATATCTAGCTCTATCAGTAAAACGCAGATGCTCTAGAAGCTTCAATCCAGTGAGTGTCTAATGGAGGGAGAGAAGTCTTCAGAGGAGTGCGCAATGGTCCAATCCATTAGATCCACTCACCCTTAACAAACATACTCACACATGCCTTATAAAAGAGAATCTCTGTGCCTACACACCTAGCAAAATTCCCTGTGCGGTAAAGGGCAACAACTATAACGTCACTTAGTTCCTGTTGTCCCAGTTTACAATGATGCCCGACTGCCCGTACTCACAGATCTCATTGGTTTAATCTCTTCAAGGTCACTATATGATAGATAAAGGGTCCCCCTCTAACTCCTGAATGCACATCATTCTGGGAGGTTGATATTAAGAGCAAAAGGTGTGCAGGACAACATTAAAGATCTACTCGCACCAAGTTTAAACAGTTATAAGACCTCAAATGTGCCTTCTGTTAAAAACCCCCTCAACTGCAGACATTCAGAAGAAGAAGAAGAAGAAGTAGTAGTAGTGAAGCTTGAGGGAACGGTTAACCACACACAGAAATAATGAGCAGAACTCTTAAAACATCTCAGTTCTCACCACTCTCTCACGTTACCCAGACTTTTGTGGTATTCGGCTGGACCCGACAAAAGGGACCATGGAAGAAATGAAAGTCAAGAAAATAGAACGAAGAAAGACGACTAAGACAAAGGAGAATGCATAAAGTAGAAGAAGAATAGATCAGAAGCTGGAATATTGGAGAAAAGATGAGTTCCTGTAGCTAAAAGATTAGAGCAATGCCAAGGTCATATATTCGATTCCCAAGGAAGACAAGAACTGATAAGACATAAATGCATTTGGATAAAAGTGTCTGCCAAATGCATGAATGTAGAATAAGGGAGAATTATGGAGAATGCCGACTAGAGCTTGTCCATAACCTCATACTTGCTCTCCACTATCAAGTGCCAGTCTAAACATATCTAAGCTTGCCCATTTCCAGAAGACATCCAAAGCTGCTTTGCTCGTGGAGGAGGTATCTTGGACAAGCTCCTGTCCACAGACACTTTGGCTGAAGATGCACCGGATGCACGTTCTAAAATACATCTGAGCTCAAACATCCTCTGTTCGCTCTTCACTGAACCCAAGCCCACCGGTTAACCCACAGCTCTGCCTTACTGCACCGCTACTGTGTGAAGCTGGCATGGTGAAAGCACTGTGTGGGCTTAAATATACATTCACTCATCACAGGGGGCTTTTTCCTGTGGGGTGGGTAAATAAATGACTGTGATTAAGTGGAACGCTGTCTCCAGGTGGCCATGGGTGGATTGAATCTGCTCACTCAGTCATTAAAGGTGCACATGACCAGTATGGTGCTGGTATGACACAGTTCCCCATTTAAGATATGTCAGGCTTTTGTACGGGTAGTACCACTGTCTGACTGGGCTACTCAGTCCTTTTCTCAACTCTATAATTCTGTCCACCCAGATGTCTTTCTCCCAGTCACCCTCAAGCTCCACCACAACCTGGGCCCAAGCCACCCAGGGGTGGTGTACGGGAGGTCTACTCGGTTGCTTCGTGCAGACTTCCCCTTATAAACAAGTGGAGACACTAGCAGTAATGAAGTCATAGCCTCAAACCCGAACCACATCACAAGTCATTTCTAAGCTACTAATGAGTCATATCACTGTAAAAGATGTGAAAAAAAACAAACACTTTTTGTGATGAGTCAAGGAACGGTAGCGAAAGTTAAGTGTCTGAATGCAAAGAAAACATCCTCCAGTTGATGTCATAGAAATAAAGTAGAAGGTTCAACATCTGTAAAAAAAAACATTTTCCCCTTTCTCTAACAAGTACAGACATAAGACACTAACTGAGCAGGGACTTTGTTCGAGAAACACCTATAATTTCGGAAAAGTAAATTTATGACTCACAACCAGTAATTCTCATAAAACCATATCACACATGCAACTAAAGGACTGCCTATCAGGAAAAATATTTGCTCCATCTTAAATGGATCATTATGTAGGCACTTTATGTTTAAAAAGGAAGCTTATAAGCATCCCCACATGGCTCGAATAAACCCTCGATTCACTGTTTTGCTACAGTAGGTGCGCAATGGTGCAGACTTCACAATGGAGATCTAACCGACAGACCTTGCGACATTACGTCACCAGCAAGGCTTAGAAAACAAGATCACATGGGCTGAGGGTTGCTATCTAGGATAAGACCTTTATGACTATCAGCTTGATTGCATCCTGTTGTGGAGACTGTTCACACGTGAAGAACTGTCAGGAAATAAACACCATTGCTGTACATCTGACATCCACATTTTGTCAGGTCATTTCAAACAAGTGATACTATTTCCAACCACAGCATTAAATCACTGAGAAACTGAACAATTACTTGGAAAAGTCTCAGATAAGTCCATTACACTAAATATCATGTGCGCTTCCTCTTTATTTCCTACTATTGTCCACGCAAGAGGAACATTTACGAGCCTTCATAAAGTCTTTACCCGAAGGGTGGAGTTTTGGCCACTCATCCAGCTCTAGCTTCCCTAAATCACATAACACCTTATCTCAACAAACAACCCTCCCTCCCCATCCCCACCAGACCCTGTTTTTTTTTCTTTCTTGTTCGGTCCTGGCAATATGTTGATTTGAACAACTCATGTTTCAAGGTCCCAACAGGTCACTAGTCAGGCCTAAGAAAAAAGCAGAATGCTTACAAAAGCATTTGTAGTTGGAACAGGACTCCAAATACTGGTCTTATCTCCAAGCTGCCAGAAAAGCGGCAGTAAAGGTGCTGATCGGAATCTGTTAACAGGGAATGCTGATTACGAATCAGTTTACAGAACTTTATCCTCCTCGGTTTAAAGACTCCATGCCTACAAAAAGGTGTAAGCTTGGTGGTCAAAGCACCAGTGATATACTGTAGCCCCAGGTAAAAAAAATAATAATACATTAAGGCTATTCATTCAACACACATGCCTCTTCAGACGTAAACATTGAATCAAGTCTCACTATCAAGACAGGCAATTAGGAATTCTGTAATTATCTAGTTGTTTGGTTGCTCTCTTTCTCTTCTTATTGTGTGTGCCACTAAGGGGACTCAAGGAACCTATTTTAAAATAATTAATGAGGTCAAGGATAGAATCCCAAGGAATTCTTGAGGTAATCCTGACACACTCCAAACTCATTCCAAACATACCTAAAGCCAGACGTAGCCTTTGAACACTGGCTTACATCAAATTCCATGAAAAGGAACGCTGTGTGACCAGCTTAGTACTGACACAATGACACTGGAGGTGCGATAAGCGTCGGTCGAAAAAATAACACCATCGCTGTAGTGTCTTGACTAATTTGATTATTTTCTTACAAGCTCTTCTCTAGCACTTCCCCCGCACACGTACATTAAAACATCTCACGCCATCAGTACCAGATGGTCTTCTGTGTTGAGGTAAACTGAGCACGAGAGCTCTATTACCCTACTAAATAAAGTAACAGGAGCCAGCTATCCTCCACTGCTGCTGAGGTTCAGCTGTGGCTTCCTCTACGCCAACATAACAACAAAAATGGTCCTGTTTACTTTAATGCACATTTGCTAATTTCTGCAAACAATTCATTGCACCTCCATTTAACTGTTATTACGCATGGCAAATGTTTATTGAGAAGTTGTATGAGTTATCTGAGATGAGATGCTTCTTTTATGTTGCTGCTTTGGATTTGGCATCAGCAAGCTTTCAAAGGAAGCATGGTAAAGTGTTGAACCATAGTTCCTTCTCATCAAACACCAATTTTCCCCAATGGGATGGGAAGAGTTACAGAGCAGTAACCGAGTGTACAGACCTGGCCCAAACATCTGAGTATTCATTGATTTCTACCACTGTCTTACAGAAACCAGAGGACACAGTCTGGAATTTCAGATGTCCAAATATGCTGGTCACATGGTTGGCTTGCACACACAGCTCTCAGAGAAGTATTTATAGTTCTCCCTAGCTGTTCTCCTGATGTGCCAAAGCCTCAAAGTCCCAACCCTTAAACAGATTTTTTTTCCTCCCTACAACTCAACAAAAGCTTGCTGTGAAGAGAGGGATAAACTGAAGATTTAGGAAAAGACTCTAACAAGTCACAACTCATGGCTCAATTTTCAGGGCTCAAGCTTGAGAAGATGCAAGGGTCTTGCGTGAGGAGAAAAGGCCTGTAATGCACCAGACAGAAACAGTCCGGTATTCTCAGCAAAGACATTGCACTATTCAGCAGGCCAAGCCGGGGGAGGAACGGATCGCACGTATCAGCCAGCTTTCCCATCCAGATCTCTCCCTTCTTCAGCAGGAGGAACTACTGAGCTCTCTGCTGGGAACCGAGCCTACAGTGTTCCCATTGTAAGAGCCAGTCACCCACATGTGATTGAGGGAGAAACTCGACACAAATGCTCCCATTCTGCAAGGATGTGGAAAGAAAAGAATGATGGGGACGTGGGGGGTAGACTGATGCATCGTCACTACTGGCTGAACCCTGAGTGGGAGGGAGCTGGCCAAGGTACAAGGGGGATTGAGGGAAAAGAGAGTGGCGTTTCAGGCAGCAAGGGGATAATAACCAACATCCTTTACAACAGCTGGATTTGAACAGAACATGATAACATTACTTCTGATCAGCCCAGGGTGGGAGACTTGTAACAGAAGAAAAGAAAACTACAAACGTGTATGCAAAATACTATATCATAAGATATTTTATTCTAAACTTAATGACTCAAATGAAAAGGTTAAAAAAGCCTTAGCATAAAACTAAAAGTTTACCCAACCGTGGTCGGAAACTGCATTACGCACACGGAGATCCATTCAGATATTTCCCCAATGTGGGCCTCCTAGAAAATCAATGAAATGCCAGGAAGCGGTGCTGATTAGATTCTGTAATTCAGCTGCGTGCATGAGCCTTTCATCATGTTTACTCCTACTCACTTCCACCTAAACATGTGTAACTGTACTTTTTAATCAGCTAATACACAGCGGCAATGAAAGCTTCTGCGAGGGGTTTTGAAACTTCAATCGTCCATGTTGGAAAGTAACAGTGGCCCAAAAACGGTACAAAAAATAAATAAATACAAATCTGAATAAAATCATCCAGGAAGTTTTACAGTTGGCATGGTGCTCATTTCTAATATTTTATGCTAACCCTACTGAAAAAACAGCGTATGCTGGTTAGGTATGTTTTAAAGCTGGTTTATGCCTCTCCTTAAACCAGCATCCAAGCTTCAAAACATACCTAACCAGCATAAGCTGATTTTCTTTGCAACAGGGAACACATTCACTTCCTGCCATTTAATTTTATACACGAACAAAAACTCTTAACATGGTTCAATGAAACTGTGATTCACTAAAGTCATGCACGCTACAATGAAAACACCTGAATCCTGCGTGCATGAGAAAATGGGTTTTGTTTTGGTCATCAAAAAAACTAAATGGCAACCCCGCTTACTCAACACAAAACTGATTTCTGCACAACTCTTCATCTGTGACCTGCATGTATTTACAATCCGTACAAGTAAAAATGAAACTGATCTCAGAACAGACAACGCTCACTTCCTGGTAAATGTCACAGGCAGGGAAGCACAAAGGGAAACCCCATTTCCTTAGCGTAGCTAACAGCAGGCAAACTTTAAATATGAGTACCCTGCACTAGACAAACACTCACCACCTGAGGTGCAGTACAGTACAAATTCACAGGGAACCGCAGGCAAATTTTTGCCAAGTCAACCATAGCGGAGCCGATTAAAAACATCTTGTCTCAAGAATAAACGCTTTTCTGGAGTACTATAGGAGGTGTAAATGGGCTGACATGCATTTGAGTGAAGGTTAGGTGATTCGATTAACATTTGAAACAGAATCGGGATTCAGCGATAATGGAGTGAGGCTCAATAACATTTCAATACAACAAGGAGTGGGGGGTTGGTTCAGCAGGAAGCATAGGAGGTTTCTTCCAAATTCCAGGCAAATCACGACTACTAACACCAGGCTGAATTTAAATATCCAGGTTAAGCAGAGATTTTATTCAGGTGCAGGTGACTCAGACACTTTCACCGAGAGGAAATGGTTACTGTAACAGAGAGGGAGGGGGAAAGCACAGATCATCGATGCTCAGAATTTCTCATCACCCACTCACTCTTTTTTACAGTATAATGTGGGGTCGTGAATAGATCAGAAGGAGATTTTTGTTTCAAGTATAAACATTTGACAACTGCTGAGAAATGACTTGAGCATTGTGGTGAAACTACATATTTACTGCTAAAAAAGTGAGTGACCTTTGCCTTCACAGAAGTCAAAATCATAATACTAAATGCGTTGCTGTGCGGTTGATAAGGGTTTATTTCACATGCTGCCAAGTGGTTACTAAGTGGTGTTAATCGGAGGTTATTTCGATCATTTCAAAAGATCTTGCCTTTGGGTCTCTGGATAGGACTCTCGTCCCTCCTTCAATAGGAATAGGAATTTTCCTGTCATTTTTCCTATGAAAGGGAAATCGTAACGTCAAGTTTTCTGTATGTGGGAAAGTGTCACTCACTTACTCTCTACACACACTGAGTCTTTGATTTGGGAGCATTTATAGCTCTAGTCACCACTGCGTGAAGATAAGTGTTTTTATTGGAGTCAAATGAAGTGAATAAACAATGTTTATGGCTGTTTAAAAAAAAAAGATTCACAACGGCAGATGGTTTGGCACAGGGCAAAAGTTTTGAGTGTCAAAAGAAAGAAAAAAAAAGACAAAGCAAGAAAGCAAAATTGATTTTTAAATCGCGAACAGTGAGGCCAACAAACAGGCAATTTTGCAATAGAAGAATTGGCAGGAATTTCAAAGTTTGCTGCGGCATTCAGCTCATCGCAAATAAGATGCTGAATATGGCACAGCGTCAAAGAATCCCTCAATACTTGTCAAATGAGGAACAGTGCATGCTAAGAGGGACATTTATTTCATTTTCAAATGTAAAAAAATGAATGCCTCTGGGCCAAACCACTGTGTTCTTGGATTAAACACATGTGCATTAAAACATTTTTGTTCAACTAGAAACACTGAAATTCTGCACAGCTGCCAACTATTTGTACAGTGCTCACATCTGGTAAATAAACATTCCAAACAGCCACTTGTCCAGTCATCCTCTCTAAAATCTGAGTATTTTTTCATAATTCATCTAATGATGTAATAAAACTCTGACCTAAAAAAAAGAACACAGCTGACATCGTTTCTGGTTCATTAGTCACATTAGAAATGGAAAGTCAAGTCAAATGCATTTGCATTGTGGGATAAAGTATTTTGGATATTGCACCCTGGTTCTTTGCATACTTTGCATTGTATACATTACATGCTGCAGAAAAATGGTAGCATTTTTAAGATAGCTCTTGTGTGCAAAATGCCACAGCTTCTTAGCAGCTGGCTAAAGAGAGGACAATGTTACCCCTCCACTCCCTCAAAGTCCCATTAAACCCAGGGACGTGCAGCATACCCATCAAAAGTACTTTGTTCTCCTACCATAGTGCCAGCCGATCAGAGGCCCTCAAAAGACAGCAGGCAAAAAAAAATAGCAAAATTTACACACGGGAGACTGAGGGACTCAGAATAAATGGTTTCAGATGCACACACTCAGCCTCGTGGCCGTCTGGCTAATGTGGCAGCAGCCGTGGGAGGTCAGGCTGGTTTATGCAAAAAGAAAAACACGTTCTCGCTCTTGGTTAACAAATGTACAAGTGCTGAATGTTTTCTCATGACCCTTAAAACAACACTCGAAAGGGAATAAGGAGTTCTGCGTGTTATAGAAATCACCAGTCATCAAACAAACAAGTAGTTGATGACTGAGGTTAACTAGTCAATACAGATTTTTTTCCCCCTAAAAACACAAAATGTTAGTTTTAATATTTACTCGTACCATGCTGTAAAAATCATCTCAGAAAGTTGAATTTGTAAATACATCTCCTTTAAAGACCCCTTCTGCCGGTTCCCTTCGTTGCATATCTAGCCGGTTTTTAAATCTTATGTTAACTGATGTCAAATGAAGCCCAAACCAGCCTAATTATACGGGTTGTTTTTGACTAGACTCATTCTAACAACCAGTCAGTTTTTTTTACAATATATGTCATTTTGCACATCCCTAGTAAACAAACAGAGATCTGAAATGGAAAAATATATATATATTATGTCCATGATGTTGGACATGAGCTGATGCATTCTGCAGAAGTGTGGGTTTGGGTGGAGTGATGGGCCTGTCATCATGGCTGTTATCGCTTCAGGCTCTGTATTTTCCTTCCTCTATTTCTCTTTCTCTTGGTGAGCTGCAACAAAGAAGCCCCCCGCGCCCCCTATGAGGAGGGGAGAGGTGTTAACAGCAGCCTGACAGGAAGAGAGCCTTCAGAGGCCATCTTAAATTCAGCTCTGAATGCAGGCGGCAACTATTTGCATTTGTGTACGCAAATCATTCCTTTATAATGTAGATCCTTGTACTTGCATTCACACCAGCACGTCTGAAATACGCACTCTTCCCCACACATTTTTTTTTTTCTCCCCTTTCCTCAGGAAATGGTTTATGGCACAGCTGTGCATCAGTGCTTCTGATTTCTTCAGGGGACCTTGAGTGGGTCTCTCAGAGCATGACCTTACCGTTAGGAGCGGGGGGAAAAAAACTCACTCAGGCCAATAAAACCATTTTGGTTTTCCTGTTCAGGGAAATTTGTGTCGTATTTTTTGGCCTTAATCATTAAGCGTGCTAATGTATCTTTTAAGAAAAACTACAATTATGCCGTCAACAGTGGTAGAAGCATGTGTGCCAATTCATTGAGCCATGGCGCTCATATAAGCAATGGAAGTTTAAATCCAGCTTGCAACATCTCCTGATCCTGTTCTCCTCTTGTTATTTTCTATAAAAAGTGTCAAAAGGCTGAAATAATATATGTGTGTATATATATATATATATATAAAACTACAAGGACACAAACATAAAAAGCAATTAATTTCACAAAATCCAGGTACTTTCTAACCCATTAATAAGATCTGTCCAGGGAATTGATTTCTTGTCCTCACCAATAATGCCTGCAAACTGATAGCTGTTCAATGTCCATGATGTTCACCACGGTAGTTTCCATCATAAGTAGAGCTGATTCTAACTGGACGTTAGCGGTTAGAACGCCAGCGTGATTGAAGCTCTCACATTACAGGATGTCTCTACACAGTCATGCACGGTTGACCTGACAGTTAAGCCACCCCACCTGCCGATGCAGATACCACCACTTAGACCCACCAGATTGTGAAGAAAAGCAGGATTGGTTTGCTCAAATTGTCTCTTATTTTAGCATTACAACTTCCTTTGTTGGAGAAGTCATGGGAAAACACCAAGAATTAATGCAATCTGTCCAATCTTTCCCTGACAGATGAAAACAAGCAGGTTTTGAAAGCGTGCCAGTCATCTCCCAGAAGAACCCGTCAAGTAAAAAAAACTCAAAACCTCCACACTCTATTTTCTTCTGCTATAGGCCTCAATTTAGCCATCAGTAAAAATACACTGAAGGACGACTTTATGACTTTTCTTCAAAATAGAGCTTAGCGTGTCATCCTGACTGTAATGATCTGGTCCCCTGCCAAAAGAAAAGCATACGAACACGAGAAATCCACTCAAATTCGCAAAAAAAAAACAAACAAAAAAAAAACAATCAAACTTAAAATCTGTGGGACATGTTCAAAAGAATAATCAGAAAAAATCACTATTATTCTTGCTTTTCCTTAGGCTTGGAGAATTCTATGCCTTAAATGTTTGTGCATAACGCATTTTGCACCATTAGTGCTTCAGAGATGAATTCAAATCTGTGTTGAACCAAATGTGCATACAGGTTTCGACCGGAAGGTGAGCAAATGATAATTTTGAATCAACATTAAATTGAAGGAAGGACCCAAGCAAAAAAAGCAAATGGTCAAAACAAAAGTCAGAAAGACAAACAATAACCAGTGTGTGGGAAACATGTACTCCTCCACACACACGTCCCTCTCTGCCTCCATTTCCCATAATGCAATATTGTGCCCATCCAGGCCATAATGCGTCTAGAAAACTAGACAGTGTTGACTGGAGAGTGCCATCTAAACTGCTTTGCTACTAAATGGTAAACACTCACAAAAAGGTCAACTAGTTCAAAGGCAGCAGCCCACCACTTTTCCAGGAACTGTGATAATGTGAACGCTCAGCACAAATTTGATTTGCGCTTTTTAGGCACTTCGTCAAGCATGAAAGATGGAACCATTGTGACCATTGTGTCACCACAGTGCCTGGTTGATTTACGGTCTTTTCCCTAATGAGAAGGGTTGACGGTTTGTGCACTGCACACGTTACACAACATCAAGGGAGCAGTCTGCGAAGAGAGACCCTGCAGACGTGATCCAACTGCGGCGTACATTCTGAAAACGGGCAGAGAAAGATGACCAGTTGCGCAGAGAAAACATAATTATTACGTTACATCATATTACAGTGCATTAGCTGGAGCAAGAGGACAATCTGGCAGGGGTGCTTCTCTATGGGATTTCAGCACCACTGCTCTGTGGCTGACTAACCACTAGCGATTAGCTGGCCTTCTATTAGTTGACCACCTTTATTTTAAGGATTGCAAAAAGCATCTGTACAAAAAAATAATCATCTAAAAACAGGCAGGGTTTTTTTTTTTCTTCTCTTTTGCATGTTTCCTAAAATAGCAACATGCCAAAACATATGTTGCGTTTCATAATTTTTAAAAAAAAAAAGACCAAGTCACGCTTTGCTAATGTCGCAAGTCGACCTAAGCTAAACAGAAACATTTTTTCACAATCTATGATTTTATGCTACAATTTAAAAGACATCTCTGCTGAAAAAAAAAGGAGGAACAACAAAAAGAAAAAAAAAGCTGAAATCAGCCTAAGATGGTTTGCTGGTCTTAACTGGTTTAATCAGGTGTATTCAATCTGCAACATACAAGATCTTACAAATATATAGGACCTAACAAAACCTAAAGTTCAGGCTGGTTTTAGCTGTTTTTCCAGTTATAGGACACCTCTGCTGACAAGCCAGCTAAAACCGGCCTATAATCATTTCCTGGTCTTAACTGGTTTAACTTGGTTTTAATCAGATTGACTGAAGGTTCCCAAAAATCCTAAAGATCTGCCAACAAGCCAGCTAATCTTAAACTAGATTTTCAGCAGAGATTAAATAAAAGTAATATTATCATTCAGACCACATACGTTAAAAAGTGATTTAGCATTTCTAAAAGCATTCGAGGACATTCATTCCAATGATTTGACCACGGTTAAGCAAGACACGTACCTAACAATACCCTGGTAACTTAATAAGCATTTTAAAACACGCACAATCAGGATTTTGAGTCAGTGCAGCAGAGCTGGATTTATTAGCGCAGAGTCGGTCGAAAGAATAATAAGGCCAGATACGGGAGTTCAACGGGTGTTCACTTTCTCGATCTTTCTTCGCAAGACGGAGGGGAGGTGACAGATTGGCGGCGGCTTGAGGTTCGAGGGGTTAACGGGGGCTCAGAAGGCAGGCAGAGAGTAAGGCGAACTGACAGTGAGATAAGATTACCAGTTACTCCGGTGCTGAAGGATGCAACCACAGCAGAAAGTGACAGTTGACAAGAGCAGAGCGGCCGGGTGACCACAGCCAGGCACTGCGCAAGACCCGCTGTCTCTCTACCACACCAAAATAGAAAGAGCAGCATGCAACAAAAAATTCAATAAAATAATGCATTCACCCATCTCAATTTGTCCTCTTTTCATACCACTTCATGTGCTACAAGTACGGCGCACCAGTTAAAAACAGCAGATCTGTAGCTAAGATTAAATTTTGTTAAACATTACATATTTATATAAATCTTTAGTGGAACGGAAAACAGTACACTTCTTTTAATTATTTACAATAAACACTAGCTGCTTTATATTTAGTTGACACTTCTAGTAACTGAATCTTAATGAATAAGCTTCAAAGCACAGCATTTATTTAAAGACACATTTTTTCTATGTGATAAATGTGACTGCTATTTTGATCAATTTATTGTGTCCTTGCGGAGTAAAAGTGTTAACATTACACGCGTACACACCAAGCCCAAAACTTTCCACACAACAGCAAATATGTGAAGAGGCCAGATGTCATTTAAAACACACAAACCTTAAAAAGACATGAATACAAAGAGAGGAGTAAAGAAATAGCTATAATAAATCATTTGAAATGGTGACTGTGAGCCTGCTTTTACCATGTATGTGTCATTAAGGTGAGTTGAATTAATGGAAAAGCGTGAAACTATATTCTACACATTAGCCATTAATTATCATGCCGCGGAGCAAAAAATCCATACAGGTCTGAGAGGAAAATAGATCATAATGTGCAAGCCTCCCATTTAACACACACAAACACACTACAGCCAAACAAAGCATCCGCTGTTTTCCTCCTTCCAAACCAGCTTTTTCAGGCCCGATTAGGCCGTGTGGGCCTCAGACAGGCAGCCAGGTGTTAGAAGCACGCTCAGGGCATTTTTTTCGTATCAAACTAAACCCATTTTCACAAGCAGGTCACTGCCCAAATCGCAGCAATTAAGAAATGATTTTCACCTCATGGATTGCTGTTACTTTCTCACAGATGATTCCCTCCCCAGCCTGTCAGCATGGGGGCACTGGAAAGGGCAGCAAACACGAGAAAACGGGGATAAAAGAGAAGATTTTAAAATAACAAACCGGCGAGCAGGAAAGTAGGCTAGTAGAGCAATCAGGGTATGAGGAAAATGATTACGTGTGATACGAAAAAAAGATTTCTGACAGGTGGGAGGGGAAAAAAGAAGAAAAAGCACAAATAATAAATAAATTCAACACTCGCTTCCATTCTGTGAATATGATTCATGGCGTGTTTTCAGTCAAAACTGCAGAATGATGAAAACTGTGCATTTCCACCCGTCATTTCAATTAAAACACAAACAGCGACTGACTTGAAATTGTCAAAGGCAAAAAACGTGGTGATTTCCCACATCTGTGCATGAATGAGGCGGCAAGAAAACAGAAGGCGCTCTTTTTCTCCTCGCCTGTCACCGAGACTTTCCACAGGAAGAAGCCAGCGGAGAACCTCTGGCCTTCAACAGACACTAAGTTCGAGACTATGACTAATTTGACGCATCAGCGAAATATTCGTAAGAAATTGTGACACCATTCATTCCATCTAAATTACAGCAGTTGAAACAAATGGCTGACTAAATCTGTAAATTCTCCCTCGTGTGTGTACATTAAAACACGCTTACTGGAAACATGATGCTGTCACTCAATATTACTGCATTTACCGTGTCAAGAGTGGCATTCTTTTCTACGGGTTTGCTCATAAATCTTAAACTTCGCCTTGGCTCCAGCCGGTCCGCCTGAGTTTAAATTATCTTAAGATTTTTAATAGTATTAACTTTCCTGCGGGTACTGTTTCTGGTTCATCTAATACAACCAATTTCACTTTGTTTTATAACCTTAAAGACATTTTAAACAGACGAACAAACAAATCAGTAAGACTCTCACTAATAACCAATTGCTTCATATTAGCATTTAGCTATTTATTAGTGCTTATAAAGCGCATATTCTGCATGAAGATATTCCACATCCCTAATTCTACATGTAGTATTGTAGACCCCAAAATGAACCAAGAACATTTTTTTTTTTGCAAGACACAAGAGCATAAGTCATTTTGGGAATGACATGAGAGTGAGTAAATAATCAGAACTAGTCTACTTCCGTTATTCGTATCCCGATTGAAGCAGCAACTACAGAAGCAGCTACGGCCTTCACACTCACAGTTGCAAAGACCGACAAGTGCATGCAAATCCAATGAGATCAACCCTGATTCAAGTGGCGCTCTCAGAGACCAGCGGAGCAGCCGAGAGATGATAAAACTGGGAAAGCAGGAAAAGCAAAGGCGCTTGCAGCTCACGTCTGCCAGCAGACAAACAACTAACAGACGCTGCCATTAACCACGAGTCTGGACTAAAGCATCACTTATCAGCAGCAGAATCAATATCAGCCCAGACTCACTGTTGAGTACCTGCATAAAAACAGATGGCATTACGCACACTAGCATTTAGCGTTAACACGTGTGCATTTGTGTGCGAATGGGCTCCATTAAAACGAATCTCAGTCTGCCTGGTCAGTGGAGCTGCTGGGCTTTTCTGACAATGAGCATTTTGCTTCGTTCACATGTTGCAAATTAAAAAAACAACAACAAAAAAAACACTTGTGGATTTGTTGAGAATATCTGATTCATGAGTGAGCAGTTAAGAAGCTTGTTCCGTCTCCCCCGGAGCAGCTAGAGCTCATTATGAGCTCTCAGCGTCCGCCAAGCACCACTATTTTCTGACTCAAGTGGCAAAAAAAAAAAAAAAGAGAGAGAGACGCCGTGTTATGGCACCGGGGTGGTTACTATGGAAACATAGAGGCTAGGCCCCTCTGATGGCATAGTGCATGTGTGATCAATGATCTTTTTTTTTTTTAGTCACTATGGAGATGCTAAATTATACCTTCAATTGTATTTACTTTTAAAGTGATTGTTTGTTCTGTGTTAATTAATTTGGAACTTCTGCCTTGAATGAACAGGAAGTGGCTCATTTAGAAAAGCTCATTTCCAACCAGACAATTAACGTAAGATTTAAGAAAGTTGCTTGTAAATGCTATAATGTTGCATACGGCCATGTGCCAAGAAGACTGGAACCGATGACTTTGATGAGCTTATTGTGGTGTAAAAAGTAAATTAAATTCAGATCGCTTTACAGAGCTAACAGCACCATTAGTCACCACGACTGAAACTCTATCTGGAACTGGATTTAATGATATTATCTGGATCCTGTCAGATTTGTCCTTGACTGTCAAAAGGTTTTGTGGGTTAAACAAGAGACTGTCATTTAATCCGTGGACAGGTTTGCCTTTGAGCGACTAAAACTGAGTTAGACACCGGAGATCCTTGCCATGAGGGTCAGCTTATGTTCAAAGAAAATGTAGGTGCTACCACGCACAGGGAAATATAACCGGAAAACGGTGATTATCTGTCTTTTTGAAACGTTCACCACTATGTTCATTCAAAAGGAACATGCAATTGTGCTACTCCAAAAATTAGTGGTGGTGTATAACAATGTGGGATTTAAAAAGTATTCTTCCACTGACCCATTATATGGAGGATAAAAAAAATTATAATAATAAAAAAAGAAAAGCAGCACACAAATAGCCAATTGTCATTTAGAAAAGGAATTTAAAGTGTTTCTAAACACTAAATTGTTTCCGATATTGATAATTTGTCAGGGAGGATTTAGAGTGTACCTTGTAGGGACAATTTTATACACACATATCCCTAAAAGGTGCATTTTAGTACCTTATAGTAGCTGATTGTGCCCTAAAGGTACTACAGTTAACCTTTGTACATCCTTATAGGAGAGTGTAAGGTTAAATGTTTCAGAATTCTTGAAGATGAAAAAAAAAGGCAAATTGGACTGGATGGTGTCTACGTAAATATGCAATTATTAAGTATTTGTTTACAATTAATTAAATAACCTAAAAGTGCAAAAGGCCATTTTTGATAGTCACACCCACAATCTCCCAAACAATTATTTTTTTGCATAAAAAGCATACTTATTTTGAAACGTTGTGTGACTATGGCTTTTCCTGTAAACAAGATGCTTTTTGCTACTATTTACACTTGGGTACAAACATTAACTACACTATTTACTCAGTGTAAATAGAATCTATCTTCTATTACACTTAGTGTAAATAATTGCCATCCAATAATACCTATCACAGCACCCATACTTTCAAACGCAATCTGTCCAACAAAAAAAAAAAAAGAGCACAACTCTCTCCAAACGTCAATCACAATTAGTTTCCTGTAATTTTCTGGGATCTGTGGCATTAGCGAGCCATATGTAGCTCAGTAACACTGATGTGGAGATGAGGAGGATGAAGTCACTAAAGTAAAGCTTTAGCTGCAGGAGAGATCTTCCAAAGTTTCCTATGCCACGACTGAAAAACCAGCCAAGAGAAACCACCAGGCTGAACATCAAGCAGAATCAAGCAAGGCGGTCTGGCAATCTAGACAGACCACAAAACAAATAATTAACACTGTATACAAAGCCGAACGCACACAGTGTAAATAGTTCAGCAGTGGTTTCCACTGTACTGGTGTCTCCACAACAATACAAGAAGGTGCTCGGCCAAAAAACACCAGATCTGAAAGCCCTTGGTCTGAAATAGTAGCACTGTGCGGGATGAAGCACACTTGCTGTCACGACAAGTCAAACACTACACGACTGAATGTCTTGCTAGGGCCCTCGACACTAAACAAAATGACTAACCCCAGTGTCAGGCCTATAAGAGGCCCCACTGGCCTCTCCTCAAGCAGCTGAACTTGCACAAAAGCAGCCACATGGCTCCCAGTGGCACGCATCTCGCCGGCTAATGAGAGATGCAGCACTGAATTACAAATGTTCTGGCAGGAGGGTTAGCGTACCCAAAGACACTTCCATTACATCGCTCTTTAAGGGGGAGGTCTTCCATCTAAAAGCGCTCTCACTCGCTTTCGCTTACACACACACACACATACGAAAACCACAGAGGCTGATTTTTAAAAGCCTGAAATGATTACGGTATAAGCCACTTCCTCATTACAGTAAATGTTTTCAATATGGCTGCTTTCACAATGCCCTGTCGATTCCAGTCTGCACCTGATCAGCGCATTCAGAACATTTCGGATAATATACTGCGCCATTAATATTTGGAATCGCAATGATTCATACAAGCAGACAGAAGAAAAGACAAAAACACCTCCAGAGAACAGAACGGTCTGTCAGCGTCACGGAGGGGAACACAGTTGTGAAAGGGAAGTGCCGCTGCCAAGGGTACTGCCTGTTGCTGCCACATCTTGGCCACATGTCAGCATTCACGACAACATCAGTAAGGTTACCCTGCCTTGAGCCAAGTGCAAGCAAGACAAAACACAAAGGAACCGAGAAAGCGTGTCTGGAAAAACAACTTCAAAGGGGAACAAATCATTGTACATCTTTGATGCACTAATTCTGGCATTACCCAGGTATTAGGATGTAATAGAAATGACCAACACTAAAGAATACTGGTCCGCTGAACCTGAGGAACTCACAATTGCAACTTCCTCTCTGGCAAGAGATGAGTTATTCATGGTCAGACGGAAAAATTGTGAATAAATTTGAAGTTTAATTTCTTGTTGACAGAAATATCTAGTTCTACCCCCTTGAGGTTCAGATCTAGACCAAGACCTAACCCTGCAATCTAGACAGGGTCCAAATTTAGTGGTTTACTGTAGCATTTAAGAGACACTTTGTCCAGCAGCCAAGTGGACAACCTTAATTCTCATGACGTATTTTCTGTTATTGTGAAAACAGCCAGCCAACTTTAGTATTCTACCCAATTTTCGGAAATTGTGTTGACCTGTGGTGAAAGTCTTTGTTACTATTATGGTGTCATCAGTGTCAATTGACTCATAACACGCACAATAGCTCACGACCCTCCCCAAGCGTCCAAAATCGCACAATGTATGCCTGCCTTAACCTGGAAACTGACAACGAACTTGTATGAGACCGTAGGCCAAAACCCAAAAGTAAACCAACGCTTTACATTTCTGACCCAAAACAAGTCAGGAGACACAGAAGCCAAAGCCACATTTATGCGGCTGTTAGAGTTCTGCTGATGCAGTCTTCCATCAGCGTCTAAGCCTCTTCAGCGCATGATTTACTCCGTCCGCCACAACTCCCTCACCACACCGAACGAGAAAGGCTCCATCTAATACTCTGCCCTCTTATCTCATCACAATACAAAGTACAGGACGGTGGAATGAAAGGCAAGCAGGCAGAACATTCATCCTGAGCGCAACACTTATCAAAGAACTCCTGCACCTATTTTTATGTCAGCAGAGCTAATTCCTTGCATTACGTGGCACATCCGCATACGGAACCATCCGTGCATGTTTGCTGATGTGGGTGTGCGTCCTGTGCAAGCAGACACACATTGACCAAGGAGCTGTGCACTTGTGAAGGCTGGATCACATATGATTGTAAAGGTCGATAAGCAAAAGGTCACATTGCATAATGCACCAAGCCGGTGGCGCAACAGCCATAAAGTAGAAAGGCAACACTTCTGTTACTGCACCAGGCCAGATTCTAGTAATGATGCTGTGAGAGGAAGCATCGTATCGAAGGACTATGACAGGACAATTTCCTCAAGGAAATTTAAAAGGATAAATTAAGCAACCACTCGTGCCAGCTTTGCACCAAGTGACCTGGCATTTTAGAGCAAGAGATTTGCACAGTAGCTGCTCAAATTCACCCACATCTGTCAACAATGTGAACAAAACGCAACCCTAAAGAAATCCATACACACATTCACATATATGAATGCACATTAAAAATCCCAAACAAAATAGGCCGTTTCTGATTATACCCTTTGTTTTCTTGAATGACTTATGTGCTTATATCTATCAGAAAAAAGGCATATGTTCATCATAGTAGCATTTATATTATTCTGTTTCTATAATGAGGTCAACCAAGTCACCTTTTTTGCTTGGCAGCAATAAACAGAATCAACTATGGAAACACTAACTTCAGATCCTGTAAAAATGTAATCCAATCAACAGAACATTTTAGGATATTAAAAGATAGTTGGGTGTGAAACAGACTAGTTCATGACCCTTTACAAACAAACTCACAAAATTAACTCAGCCCTTTCATACCAGCTGGCCTTCCTTAGGTACGATGCATGAATTTTGCCATGTCACGTCTTTGGAAATTTGGGGGGAGGGGAGAAAACCCATTTGCATTAAAAAACAGGGTTAAATGAAGCACAGTGGCGCTAGCGGCAGGCGCTCAAACACATACATACAATCTCTCACAAGCACACACGCAGAGCCTCACGGCTTTCTCCTCACAAATGGACGAGGTGCCCGCATTTACATTGTAAAGCTGGAGGACTCAGAGCGGGGGAAGGGGTCAGAGGGAGGGCTCGGTGAGGCTTGGCCCTGCTCTCTATTTTTGTTTCCAGCTTTTTTGAGCGCCACACACTGCAGTGGATTTTTCAACTTGGCCCTCATCAGTTGTATGCCTGATGAAACAAACACTGACAGCTTCTTTACATTTGTAAAGGCCCCTACAGCAGCTGTGCCTATCTCACCACACGTCTATGAATCAGGGCCCGACCCCAGCTGGGCCTGCAGAGAGAGAGAGAGGGATAGGGAGAACGAGAGACGAAGAATAGCCATGGGTAACCCCCCGTTCCCCCCGCACCATGTGCCATGTTCACTTCAACAGAACAAGAACACAAACGCAAGCTCTAGCTGCATTCATTAGCCAAAGTCCGAAATCAAAACCAGCCTAACTCTTCGCTCTAAAAACAGCCCTCAAAAATAATTATACAGAGAAGTTGTTTCAGAGAGTGTCAGGTTGAGAGAAGCCATTAAAGGAGCTTGTCTGAAAGCAGAAGTGCCTACTTGCCCCCCCTTCTGCTTTTCACACACGTCTATCAATCAGGGACGGTCTAATTGCATTTCCTTGTTTGCTCTTATTAACATCTATTATCATATTTTTTTTTCTCCCTCTCTCGTTTTCCACTAAATGAATTTTAATAATATTCACAGCACATGTGAAGGAAAATGGGGTAATAAAAAAAAAAAATCTCTTGCATGTTCCAGGGGATATGGTTAAGCCAAGCATGTATAATTGTCTTACGCTAATTAAGGGGAGGCTGAATCCATGGGGCCAAGAGTTGTGCAGGCCCCGGGGACAGATCCTTCAGGTTGTTTTTGTTGTTCGCCTGACCAGATTTTAGCACAGCTGCCAGCTCTGCACAGATGTGACAAACAGTTGTGTTCTGAACGGTTCAGGTCCGTTCCACACGCCCTATACAGCGGATCATGACCGTAACCATACTTACATGTGGTCAGTATGAGATGGAGAAGATCCCGATCAGACATGTAACCGTAAACCGATTAAATGAACACTAAAAGGGTTACACAGAGTGTTCGTATACCTTTGTGATTAATTTATATTTAGTAAAAAAACACTAAAAATTCTGTACATGGAAAAAAATAATTAATATTGAACAACTCGTATGTTTAACAAAGCTTAAGCAGAAATAGCCTACATAGTACAATTTTTTTTATTACTTGATATTTTATTCACTTCTGAGAAACTTCTAGGTCACTGACATTAGGCTTCCTGTATACATTTTCCTTTCATTATTATTCAAATATCGATGATATGATCACCTGCATCTAGTTTAATGCACCCAAAGCTTATCTTGACAATCTTTTGACAAGTTATAAAAAAAAATTTAACTGATAGTAGCACCATGGTTTGTAACCGAATCATTCTTCTAAGGTCACCACGTGGTGTGATGGACTTGCTTTTGTCATCGCTCTATTTCCCTTGTCAATCAACAAAAGTAATTGCGTCACACTTTTGCGGGCTGCTGTAACAAAACGAGACGGTGCAGCTACTGTTGACAAAACTACACCAACTTTGAAAATTTCCATCACCTTTATGGAAAGCGATAAGATGAGCTGGAGCTTTACCGATAATGCGCGTGGAAACTGCCCCCGTGGTGCGTCATCCTTACCCTATACCCTCCCATTGTTTGTTTCACTTATTTTAACCTGTTGCTAAACCAAAAAAAAGGCATGTTCGTGTAAAGGAAAGATAACTCCAGGGTAGCAATCCCACTCAAAATGTTGCTCTTCGAGGGGGAAAGTTAAATGTGACGGCACGTGACTAGCTAGTTCACGAGGCAGACAAAATTGTTTGCGCGAGCTAACCCTTTCACGAGCCGGCGGGAATTTATTTTTCTGCACTGGCTTGGTTTGACATGGAAAATAAGGTCAAGACAGGAGCAAAGAAAGATGTAACGACATCGTCCCTCACACTACGACAAAAAAATAAACTCCTCTTCAACTAACTGTTAAAGCGCCTGGAAAACTCGGGTTAAGAGTCAGTCAGTTCTTCGAGGGTTAACCGATACGAGGTTTGCTCGGCTGTCTCTTAGGAGACTCGGGCTTTTGTTATGGTGCTCTTGCTTAATTCCGCTCCTGAGGAGAGTAAATCACCAGCCAGAAAGTTCAAGCCCTATGTAGTCCCCAGTTCTCCAGCTATACCACTACAAGTTCGCCGGTTCACTAACTCGTCGCACTATAGAGACGGCAAAATGGTAGCTTTCCTTTAATCGCAAGCCTCTGCAATGCGACTGGATATATTCCACTATAATCGACATCCCATGGGTTTAATCTAATCAGTTGTGTAATATTACGACCGGTTAACATTCAAGGTTTCAATGTGCTTAAACAATAAAACGTGCAGAAACTCTGCGAAAATGCAAACAGAGACCAAAAAAAGAGTTTCGGGCACAGTGATAACGTTACCCACAATATTGGCTGCTGCACAAGCTTGTGTTTTCGAGTCGGTTATTGTACCTAAAATTGTACGGACTGTGAGGACAATCCCCTTTTCTGAATCTTAAATAAATTAAACTTTACATCTGCCACCAATTCGGAGCCCTCTCAGTCGTCAAGGGCAAAGGAAATGATTTCCTTACACTTTTACTTTGAAAACATTAAAGAGCCCGTTGCTTACACTTGAAGAAGAACGAGCTACATCCGAGATAAGCAAACCAAAGACGCCAGGGGAGTTGGGACAGTTGCATTTATGAGCTTTATTCCTGCAGAAATCAGCTCGGGAAAACATATCCCGGAATAAAAGGGGGCGATAGGATTGTCCTCGCGGCTTTGAGACGGAAAGCAACGAGGAGTAAACAAAGCCATTCTGATCCCAATTACGCTTTAACGCTGGAGTTTGAGTAGTACTAACAAACCCCAAAACAAAACACGTCCAGGTTTACAAACGAGTTCTGCAAGCTAACATCTATCGTGCAAAACATAGGCTACGCGTTCCCAAATGAGGATACCAGGGGCAAAAGCGAGGAAAATCTGCGCTCGAGCAAATTCTGAGGAAATCCTTGAAATATATTAAAGTGCTGTGAACATAGTGCGGTGGATTTGTGCCTTGTTTTCAAATCCAGACCAAACACGAGAAGAACCACCCGTGATCAAAGTTTACGCATTTAACATCGACACAAGCGCGAGACTATCGAACAAACTTAAGGTCAACCGCGAACAAACGATCAATACTTACGTATTTCTTCTGGATGATATTCCTTTTAGGTCTTTCCTTGCTCATTCTGCAATCCAAAATGATTTATTGTTAAGGAGAGAATCGCCACATGAATTTTCTTCCTGCTTCTCTTCTTTTCCCGGAGCAATGCGATTTAAATCCCCTGTAGTTTGCCTGGCCGTGCAGAATTCCCTCTTCGATCGCGGATGATTCCTAGTAGAATCGTGGAATTACCGATAATCCCAAAATCAGGGATCCACCGCCAAGGGTAAAGGGCACAATAAACAATCACATCGGCATACCATAGTTAAAACCAGTCGTCACAATAACTTCCATCAGTGATATTCATCCCGGCTCTTTAAAACAAGTAGGTTCATTCAAGTGAGGATGTAATGTTCGGTGGTGAGTTACATCTTGTTTTTAAAAGGCGTATCAGAAGATAGGATGAAATAAATACAATTTTAGAAAAGGAAAGGGGTTCGTGGTCCGTTTTGACTGGAGCTAGCAGACGATGAGTGAACTCTCCAGCAGCACCACGGGTTCAATTGAACACAAGGCGAAGCTTCTTTCTTTAAGCAGCCTATCACACCCGACAGCACGCTCAGCGGTAACTAGGGAGCGTCGCAAAACGACCCTGCGTGTAGGGATACTTCAGAGTTACCGAATAAAAGAACGGGCTTTTCAGTTTGCACGGATTCAGAGTGAAGAGAGGTCAAATATTTTCCAGGTTCGGGACAGTGGTCAGATGCATATTTTAAAGCTTTTTGAAGTAGCGTTACGAAATCTCACTGCATCAGTCTATTTCTCTTTCGAACAGCAGGCCTGTTTTCATATTTCCTTACTGTGAGCTAATTGTTACAAAACATTTTAGATTCGAGAGTGACAGTTACTTACCAGTACTATATAAGTTTACCAGTAAAACCACTGTAGTGTAAATTAAAAACTCTTAATAGCATTAAAACTTTCCCAAACAGTTGCTCATTAATTCGTTGACATATTTGACTGCTCTCCATGAGTTTGTATGTGTGTATGTATATATAAATTCTTGGTTAAAACGTGGTTAAATGGTTTTCAGGAGAACATTTAACAAATAATGCCGGCAAACATTTTATAATAGAGTATGATGGCTCACAGTTACTTGTTTTTTGACATATTTGTGTTTGTGCTTGAACAATTTTCGAAGGTATTTCTGTGATTACTTTGAGCCAGTGTTATTTTATTAACATTGAGGCACTATTATACTGTTATATTGTACACACACACACTCACATACACCCATATATTTATTTCCGCTTGAGTTGTTTTTGTACATCAAGTTAAACTAAAGTAACGTGAGAAATGTTTCCTTTGCTGGTAGCTGAAATAAAACTTTATGGTACTCCTGAAGCCTGTCTAACAAGTACATGTACTAAAAGCATCAGTGTACACAATTTGAGTGGTTCCTAGTCAAAGACAACGAGTCCTGTAATGTGTAAATTACAAGGTATGTTACACTAGCGCACTTCTGGTAATTGTACTAAAGTTAAGTGAATCTCTAGAAATGAGTCACAATCAGATCTCGAAAGAATGACAGGAATCCAAGAGCACTGTGTAAGTGATTCACAAAAACAAGTTTGTCACACAAAAACGGATTGTTCACATTTTTCGTCATCATGGGTGCTGCTGGAATAACCCTTTCATGGGAACAAAAACGGAACAAATGAAGAAAAGCCGGCCTTTTATTTAAAAAGTACCATTTACCGTCTGGGTGTGCTTGATCCAAGATGTTAGCCTGCAACACAACTGCTTCCTTTCTAAGGTTATGACGATGCCTTAATGTGTGTAATGTGTGACCAAAGGCCTGAAAGCTTCTGTATAACCAGTAGACCAGTTTAGGAATCATCTAAGCTCTCTTTTTTTTTTTTTTTGATGACTAGTAGTAGAGGTGTCAGTGTTGTCTTAACATGTTGTGGATAGAACATGTCTGTGTTGGTTTAGATTTATCGTCCATTTACTAGTAATATGAGGGCTGTGATTCATGCCCTAGATTTGTTGTACAAATCCTGATGATCAAAGCCTCAACTTGCCCATGAATTGCATTAAAAGGGATCATTGTGGATCAATACATAAAAGATGAATAATTTAATTTCAGGCTGGTGTTTTACACAGGTACCATGTATCACATTGCATCGTTTAGCCCTCCAAATTCAAATGGAGCACATTTAATGGTCTTGGCAGCGCAGCGACATGTTTGATCAATAATAAATTGTAGGGGGAATATAATTACATGAGTAGTTCGGTTAATTTTTATTTGGAAGTGACACCAGATACAGGGAGAGAAAACAGACAGAGGAAAAGTGAAACATAAGCACTTCCTGTTCTTGCAGCAGCTGCAATTTTGCTAATGCACGTTTCTTGATAAGTTCCTATGTGAGGGAAGAGCCTAAGAAAGAGCATGGCCACACTTTGCCTTCAGAACAGCTTCAGGAATCCTGGTTTACTCTGCAAGACTCAAGTGATTTTTATCTATTATGACTGAGATGAGATTTGACTCTCAATTTTTTATTTTTTATTTTTTGGACTGTGGAGTGTTTAACTTGGGTTTAGCTCTGTTGTCGTTCTAACAGGTGGTGACATCAAGAGAAAAGAGATTTTACTGCATCACTTGAAAGAACCAATCATCCTGCACTTCACATGACATTCAGCTACGATAATGGAGATTCCAAATAGTGAACTAGTATATGGTTTCACATCAAAGAAATGTAACCGCTAGTTATTCCATGCAAGTACTACACATATTTGTAAGCAAATGCCAAAGGTAATATTAAAGACAATGTTTTGTGAAAATGTACACATTTTTATGTGCATAAATCTATTAAATGACCTTAAAAGCTGATACTTGCTGCCAGCTGTCAATCAACTAGCATTTAGTTACTCCAGAGGTAAAATCCCTTATTGTTTTTTTTTTATTCTTCTGTGTAACCGTGTACCGTATGGTTCATCATGGTGTCGTATAAACTGTTGGATTAGAATTCCCTTTCATGCATCTTTATCACGTCTCTAGTTTTTGAGGAAAATGTTAATGTGCTGTACAAGGAAATATCCAATACAACCATAATGAGGACAACTGACATGGGGGGAAAAAATACAGTTGGTTCAGTATTCAGTCTGAAATGGCCTTGAGGTAACTGTCTACATTAAATTTACATCATAAGCAAAAATTCCACATGATAATTATAATCACTTGGTTATGAAATATAAACAATTTTTAGGAAATTTCAGTGGTTTTCTGGCTGGTAAAGGGGTCTGTTTATTAAAAGGCATGAAATATAACATTAGGCTTCTAAATGAAGTATTGGCCCAGTCAGCTGTGATGTCTTCATTTTTATTCTCATGGGAATGGATTTGAGTGGGAGGATTTTATATGGCTGTCTTTTAGAAAGAACTCTGTTATGGCTTGGGTAAACCACTAAAATGTTTCAAGAAAACACTTACTTCAAAAGTAATCCTTTCTTTTTAAGCTCTCTTAACCCTTAGGCGCATTTATGAACAGCAAAAATACAGAGGAATTTCTACTAGATTTCTGAGAAGACTGTTCAAGAATCAAATACACTCTGAAAACGTAAAAAGAAACCCATGAGATCGATTTTTTTCATTTTTTAAGCCGCGCAGAAAATTCCCTTGTTTTCTGCCCACCGCCTTTGTCACAGCAGACAGAACAGTTGTTTTTCGAGGGACACCAATGTCATTTTCTCTCCTTTTGTTGCTTGTAGTTTGCTGTGGTCTCTAGGGCTGCCCAGACTCTGTTGTGAGTGACATTTAAACCCAACTGAATCAATGAGACAGACTGCTTTGGGCCTCCCAGGTACCGCTGTGACAGAAATAGCTACACACGCACACACATAGTCACACCCAGAGGAGTTTACTACCAACATTCTGGTTGCAGCACGTTGTACCTTCACCGCCTGTTTTTTTTTTTTTTGGTCTTATCAAAAGTTGCCACCGTGACACTGCACAGACCTGGTAATCCAAAGCTTAAGAGTGGTGTTACTGCCTGTGTGTGTGTTCACGGTGGCTATAGCCACAGGGCTCAGTGAAGGACAAGCCAGCCATTGATTAAAGCTTTCACTCTTGATAGAACTAATTGTGCGGTGAGGCTGAGCAGACTGGCTAATTCAGGTTGATGTTCGCTGACCGGGAGCTGGGCGAATTACAGTGACTGAATCAAGATTGATTTATGAGCGAAGCATAAAATCTATATTCATGTTAAAAGATTAAATTGAAATAAATTGCGGCATAAATCAGGCTCTCCTTGAAGCACAACTTTTTCGTGGGGAAATATGTCATCAGCATTGGTGGCTGTGGGTAATTAGACAATAAATTTCAATTTTTGAAAAATGTCATGTTGCGAGGCAAACTGTTGCTTTGAGATGTATGTTCGATGTTCAGGTTCGAGAATGATAAGGCATCCTTTGAATACAGCTCAGCTTCTGGAGACTGCAATTTGAGGGTAAAGCTGAGAAGGGAGGCGGTGTTTGTTACTATTTAAGTCACTTTCCCACAGAAATGCAAAAATAAGAGGAGTTTTTCTGGTGTGCAATAAGGTGATAGTTGCAATGATGCAGTGCCGAGACTGAACTCTTTCGGCTCCTTTCATTAAAGCGGTATTACCCCTCCCCCTTTTCCTGGCCCCTCTGCTCTACAGAGACCCGTCAGGATCACAAACATGCTGGGTTTTTACAACTCAGCCCCCCAGCACAGGGGACTCCAGTCGCAGTGTATGATAATTGGACACCTTAAGTAAGAAAATCCCCTCTGGAAATATACTCACCTTGGATAATTGCATCAGGTAAATGAAAAGTAAACATTTGCAATAGTGCGCCAAGGTTGCACTGCAAAAAAAAAGAAAAAAAAGTGAGATATCACATGCACTCATACAGCCATGTTGTTATATTTATAAAAAAAAATAGAGCTTATGTAAAAAAACAAAAAAAAAAAAATTTAATAATTGTAAATATGTTTGTTTTCATTCATTACTGAAGTACATATTAATAGGACGTTATCAGTAAAAAGTGAAGGAGTGGCAGTTATATCTTGTATAATGTTAGAAAACAGCTTTCTAGTGCAGTCTCCTAGAAACTTTTTAGGAAAGACATTCTGAACAATTTTCTAAATAATTATGTAACTAAACAAATAACAGAGGTGTCATTGTCTAAATACATAAGCACACCATGTCCTAACAGGCACAATGCAACAAATGTATAGTACTTGCAAGTAATGTATCTGTACATGCTAGAAATAAATATGCAGCTTGGGGCAATCACAGCCATTCTAGTATATTTAATGTTTAATATACGACAGGGGTTCTTCTTAAGTAATAAGTAATATAACTTTCTTCTTTCACATACATACACTACAATCAAAGGTTATATTAAAACATGAACACAGAAGACCTTTATCACCTCCCCAGACCCATGCGGAGCACTTTTTATGATTGATAAATGCACTTTAGTTCGCTTCAAAATTTCAACCAACATTCAATGCCATTATAAAGCTTGAACAAGCGCAGACATTTTTTAAAAGAGGAAAGTCATATACATATTACAGAGAGTAAATCACAACACAATCGCACAACCAATTCCTACAAGGTAATTCGTACAAATTCGTATGACCTCACATCCTTTTGAGAAGGATTAGTAGTAGGTCATTCGTACAAATTCATACGAATTGGCAACTCGCAAAATACATACGATTAAGCAAAAAGCATATGAATTCGTACGAGTGAGCTCTGCAAAGCTTGGGTTTATTTTAAATTGCCACGCACACACCTGAAGTTCCAATCAACAGCTGATACATAGACCTGAGGCCAAGTCACTGCTGAAAAAAGATCATTCTTTCTCTTAATGCCACAAATAGCAGATGAATTGCGTAAAGCTGGACATGCTGTTGGATACAAGGATGAAGTTTTAATACTGCTCTACCATCTGTGACCTTATAACTTAACAGCCACTCAACTTAACAGAAGCCCCACCGAATTATCTCTGCCAGATTAATGAACAGATTCCACCTACACAAGTAATGGGACCGGCTGTCTTGTCAGGAGGCATTTCGAGCCTGTAAGAGTGACTCATCTGGGTCAGATAGTCCTACAGGTGGGTGTTTGGGTGAATGGACCCCTCGACTCTCCCAATCTGAACCAGAGTCCTTTCATGGCCCTGGACACCTGCATCAGGCACAAAGGCCAGCTTGAGCTTTTGTTGGAGTTATTGGAGAGAGAGAGAGAGAGAGAGAGAGAGAGGGAAAAGGAGAGAGAAGAAGGGGGTTGGGGTGTTTCTGACCTCAGCCACAAAGAAACAAAGCAACACAAATGGGCCATGGGCAGGCCACAGCTGGAGAGAAGAGTGATGGACACCAGTGTGGGTGGTCTGAGAGAAGAGAGAGAGGGGTAAAGAGAGGACTAATGACTAGAACAGCCAAGAAAACCTTAAAGTACAGTACCTGATGAAACCTTCAGGGATAAAAGAGAAGTCCAACTCAAGATTAAGTGTGAGAAAGTATATTGCAAAGGACAATCTGTACACTCTATACACCATCAGGTCAACACATTTCTGTTACAGGTTAATCTTTTGTATGCAGCTGTACCTAATTTAAAAAGCTGTTGATTTGAGGATTGAATGCTTTCACACCAGCGTAGTATGGAAAGACAACTACAAGTAAGCCAGTCGTAGGTGGAATTCCTCCAAAAATGTAAACACTGCCGTGCTATCAAAACATTGCCGTTTGTTTAAGTGTCTGTCCAACTCAAGAAAGCAACATTGACTCAACCAAAGTCATAACTTTAAGGCAAGGCAATTTGTTTTCCTGACCAATGGTAGGCTGAGAAAGTAGTCGGACTAGCAGTACGCTACAAGCCAATCAGCAACAGCATAGCAACATGTTAATTAAAGGGTTAGTCCGCTCAGATATGAAAATTAGGCTGTTTTACTTACCTTTGAAGCATCCTAAGTTTATGTCACTTTCAGATGAATCCAATTAGAGTTATATTAAAAATTCCTGGCCCCTCCAGGCCTTTTCATGGGACTAAGTGGGTATTTGCTGTGTGCGCAACTTTATTAAAACATCCATCACTCACCTCCTGTAGCTTATCCATGCATTTTTGAAAGACAAATATCCATATTTCGAATGTAATAATAATAAAAGAAAAAAAAGTCTTATGTCATGCACTGGAACTGCTTCCGCGTGCCACAGTCTACGGAAGTGAGGAAAAAGTGTTCGTTACGTTTGAAATATAGATCTTTAACTTTCAAAACTGCATGGCCGTGTGAGAGACCTTTTATTTTGGATGCGTGTGCTATATTTTATATCTTTTAATATGATTCCGATTGTATTTGTCTGAAAGAAGGACGTCACATACACCTAGGATGCTATGAGGGTAAGTAAAACAGCTTATCTCTTTAAGAATTTGTTTCCATGTTAATAGTACAATAAAATAACAAAAAAAAGTAAAAATTACTAAACTAAAAAGCAATTAGTTGTAATATTAATTACAGTATATGTTACAGTACATTTAATTTAATAGTATCAGATGTGTGGAAGCCATTTGAAGACTGTATCCATAGGTTTGACTAGAGGAGCAAGGTAAGACGTGTGTGCTTCTGGCTTTTTGTAAGGGACATTTAAAAAGACGTTTGTATTCAACTGTTGCCTTCAAGCATCAAGAGCAGTCATGTTAATTAATCCTCCAGGATTATTAATGGCGGGTCAATCGAGTGCGTGCTTTGCGAAGAATAGTTTATAACCCTCCAGCAGAATAGGGGCATTGACACACAGGCCAATCCTCCCTGTGTTTCTTTTACACAGAGCTTATCTGAGCAGCATGGTTTGCATAAGAAAAAAAAAAGTAATTCTTGTGGGAGGTCCTTTTTATTTGCATATCCTCGGGGCCCTTGTAATTTAGCTACATATGTCCTTTTTCTTTTAAGCTGTTTTTTACCCACTCTTTCTTTCACTACAGTAAGAGGTGCTTTTTTTTTTTTGGTACATGCTCTGTTTGTCTCGTCTATGGCTGGACCAGCCTGATTTGCAATTGAAAGGAACTGATTGTACTTGAACTAACTGAATAAGCACAGGGTTGGTTTGAAGAGAGGACAGTGGAGAGGAGAGGTGTTTTTTATGTGTCCGCCTGAAGCTTGTCGGTGTTGAGAGCTATCCGTGCCATTGGATTTGAGAATCTCATTCACGGAGCAAAATGGTGGAATTTGCACCTCAGGTGTTGGCCATGGCTGCCTGCAACTTTCATATTGTCCACATTTTTTTTAAGCTTGGCTTTTATGAGCATCTGTTTTAGGACTTTGCCAGGGCCACTCTAGTTTCTTCTGTTAAACAAATTTATGTTAATTGGATCAACTATGGTCTTTTAAACTGATTTCTGTGGGACCTTTTCCATAAATGACGAGGGTCAGTCTGCATAGCATAGCATAGCATAGCATAGCAAAGCATAAAATGAAATAAAATAAAATAAAATAAAATAAAATAAAATAAATAAATTGGGGTTTATAATCATTGTGTTTACACTTCTCAGGGAAAAAATTATTGATGACTTGCATTAATGAGTTAAGTTTGGCCAAAGTATTTGGAAATCAATAATTACATTATACAATTTTAATCCAAACTACCCATTCATCATTTATTTAAATTTAACAGAGGTCACAGTCATAGCCTCTAAAGTTCTCTGGCTCTCTGTTACACTTCCTATCAGTTACAAGTGAAATGTGAGGGTGATTTGCCTGTCAAATGCAGTTTTGATGTGCCATCAATCCTCATGAGCTCATGTTCAGAGATATCGCTTTGTCCTTTGCTCCAAAGTATTTCCATGTTTTCACAGCATATTCTAATTCATGCTCATTAAAACACGTATCAGCCTACATTTATCAGGATTTATCTTTGTCACACCACCCCAAAGAGAGAAGATGGCACTGAATACAAATTACCATCTTACTTTCCACTCACAGCCGGCATGGAAGTGATGCTCCAGATGCTAAATGAGACTGCAGTAAGCTAAAAGGTTAACAAGAGCCATTTTATAAAGTGCTTTCTCATTTTTCTGCCACAAAAGCCCATAAACATCCTCAACAACAAACTGTGATTATGATGATATTAATTATCATTACTTTCAATTAGAAATGTGGCGAACAGACCCATTCGTTCTGAGGCAATGCTCCCTGCAGAGAAGAAGGGTCTGCGGAGCGTCATTAGGCATGGCGTGATTGCACGGCGCTCTACCTCGCCTCACGCCCATTTACAACTAATCAGCATCTCGAGTCCATTACTGCCAGCAACACTAAATAAAAACTCTGGAGTCTAGCAGAGCACTGCTCAACATGGGGGTGTAAAATGTATGTGCGTATGGAATTGGTCTTTGGAATTGGTATGATTAAAGGGACAGTTGTATTAAAATATGATTTAAATTTTTTACTGCACCTTCGTGTTGATTTATACTTGTATACTGTTGTTTTTGTGAACTGAATGTGAAAAATTATGCAATCGCTATGAAGGACTTAATTAAAAAAGCAAAAGTAGTCTGATTCATGCACTATATTGTGAGATTTAGTAATGCATAGCTTAAGATTAAGATATAAATTTGCAATTGCAATGGCCTCAGCTTTCAACTGAAATATGATAGTAATGAAATAATGCTCCCAACCATTACTCATGGTCAGAGGTTTATGTAGGCTATGTAGTTCATATTATTAATTGTACAATGAAAAAAAGAAAAAAAAATGTTTATTTTATTAAGTAAAAAAAAAAAAAATGTATAACTCCAAACCTAATCAAACATAAACCTGAACCAGCTTCAAGGCCCTCAGGGTCACTTGAAATTCACAGTTAGATATGTTGAAGCAAGTTATAAATCAACTTTGTAGGACAGTTGGTCTTCAGGAGCGGGGTTGAAGATCTCTGCAATAGACAACAGTAATAATATTTATTAATAAATCTGGAGAGTTGGTAGAACTGATATTGGTAGATTACACCTGCTGCGCCGGTGATGGCATAAAGTCAGAAGTTCAAGGTTTGTAGACAGGAATTATAAAATCAGAATTACAGACATTCTGCTGTTGCAAAGTACAGTATGGAGAGCCTCATGTGAAATGTAGACAGGTAGCACTAGAAAGGAGGAGGCGTAAAAGAACATTCTGAATGGTGCACAGTACTGAGCTGGACCAGGGGTGCATTTCAAAAAAGCAACATGTCCTCCAACCGATACGCCCGTATGGGTCATTTGTACATGCGCCCCAGGAGATTGTAGCTCAGGTTGTTGAGTGATGTGTAATAAGACAAGACGTGATCATGCGATCATGTGCGTTTGAGAATGCATGTTCTAGTGAAACTATATTAAACATGATTTTGCATTCTTTTTGTAACGAGTAGGTCTAGGGATGGGTTAAGTGTAAAAGGTCCACACTGCATTTAAACAAAGTACGCTCTTTGTAATAAAAAACTTTTATAATTTTAGATCATAATTTAAAAGCAATTTACAGTGAGGAGGATGTCCTGCAATGGCTAGTGGCCCAAATTGACAACTTCATGGTATTCTGCATTTCTTTCTTTTGTTCTCTCTTTGAGGAGACTTCAGAGTTGTCATCTTACAGTGAACTTTGGATACACAGGGCCTAAACAAAGAGGACAACAAGGTGAAAATAACAAGGTTTTACTCTATGCATTATTTTTAATATCTTCTATTAACAATTAGACATCAACATTGACTGAAATTTGTTCTGTTTCTGTAAAGAGCAATTGTGATGCATGCAGCTGCTCATCTAAGCCTCATGCTTCAGCAGCTCCGTGAAGGGTAACAACTTTACAATTTGATAGACATCGTGGAGAAGAACAGGGATGTGTAACACAGCCTGTTTGTTGTGCAAGGTGGTGATGATAAGGTCATTTCAAAAACCGACTAGTTCTGTTTGCACTGCTGTTATAAAATGTTACAGCAGAAAATAACTTTTTTCCCCTTCTGTATTTCATGCTGTTTAGATCATGTTCGCCCTTTTCTGTCTTCCTAGCATGTTCTTTAGGTGGAATCTGATTACATTGTGTCACATCTTGACCCACAAATGAATGAGATTGGCAATCTAAAACATAACAAAGAGGTGAAAATCCTGAATCACTTCCATGATTTCCTAATGAAGTTTGAAGATTAACTTCAAGTTTATTATAGATATGCACTGATAAAAAAAAAAAAAAACCGATTAATAACAGAATTTACTCCACTCTTCAGTGTCACTTGATCCCTTAAAAATCATTCTATATGCTGATTTGCAGTAATTATCAATATTTAAAAGGGTTAACATTTGAATAACATTGTGAAAAGTGATCATTTTGAATATTCTCTTAATATTTTATTGATTAAAGCCTTTATTACATAGTAACATTTTAGACTTCTGTCTCTCTTGATCATTTTTTTAATCCTACAAAAACATTTAGTTTCATTTCAATTGTTTCCACAAATGTTGTAAGCAGCAAACACTGATTTCATTAATGATTGATGTATCAAATTAGCATATTGCAATGATTTCTTAAAGATCACGAGACACTGAAAATTCAGCTTTAAAATTCAGCTTTACATTACAAGAATAAATTACATTTTTATATTTATAAAATTACATTTTATTTTAAATTTAAAATGCCACAATATTTGATTTACTGTCCTTTTAAATAAACGCACACTTCGTGAGCAAAGTGACTTCAAAGATACTGTTTTTTTCTAGTGTTAACCTGTCTGTAAACTTGCTTCTCTAAAGCAGCAGTTAGTTACATTTTCAAATTCGGTGTCTAGAAAAACTTTACTATATGTTGTGATTTCATTAAGTGTCTTAAATACATGCTGTGTATTTTACTGCCCTAGATGATGATACTCAGGATGAGGAGGCACTCTCTGTCCCCCGGATGATGCAGTGGCTGACTGGTCAGGCACATAGGCACCTGCTTCTGTCAGACAGACAAGCCTATAAAATGACTGTTGAATTTGATCACACATGCATGCAGCGAATTCCAATTCACACACTTTGCTATCCTATTGTCAGCGCATGCACCCGAACCATTACATTTCCCACTGCACATCTGTCAGATTTGAATGATTTAAATTCTCCCAATAGTTTAATCTTCTATAAAATTCAGAAACTCTTCAACACTTGTTTAATGATTGTACATGCTTTGAAATGGTTTACAAAGACTTGAGTAAAAGAGTATTTAGAGGAATAACTAAATATACTTACTACACGCATACCGTTTTGCATTCCATTTACCGAGATATTAAGCTTAGTTGACTCATCATACAGGTAAAGCACAGGCTGATAGACACAGTGAGAATGCACAAGATAAATTACCAGCATGATATGAAGAGTTTCCTTGAACAACCCCACAGATGCATCTGAACACAATGAGAGGGGAAGGCCAGCTGTCAGTGATGCCCCCATCGTGATTTTAGGTGGGGAGGTTGTTTCAAAGGAAGAGTTCATCTGTGAACCAATTTCTGCTTGCTTTGAAACCTGTATGACTTTCACAAGTCAAATAGAGCACAGTCTTTGGATGACGTAAATTGTCTTTAGATATAGCTACCGGTCATTCAGTGGTGATGTCAAAGGGTTAATCAATCCATGCAGAACAGCAAGTTTTTGGTCTGATAAAGGACAACAGAAGCTCTGGCACCACCACACCATCATCCTCTGTGTCACTGTCAGCAATTTCCTCTTGGAAAAGTTGTCATCTGAAAAAGAAAATAAAAAATATTGTTTTACAATGCTAACTGCTTCGAATTCATAAAAGATAAGCCTGAACTTTTTACATAATCCCCGGAGTGACTGTATTCAAGTACATGAATCCTGATTCATCCTGATGTTTACTTTACATTATTGCAGTCTCATGTAACATATGCCCTATTTTATACATAGCTTTTAGTTGAGTCTTTGAGACCACGTTTACGTTAAAGGGAGGGGGACAGCATACTACTCTAACTTTGACATAGAGAAGTTTTATGATTATAGAAATGGAAGAAAGAATTATATTACAGTTTTTGTTTTTGTATGCTTATTAGTAGTTTAATATCATGCCAGCTACAATCATGAATATAAATAAAGATTAAAAAAAAAATATATATGTACATTTTTTTATGTTTTTTTTAGCATATATTCTAAAACTACATATTTAGTGGTATTGCATAATTAAAAATCATAAAAGCCTGAAAAACAGAAATCTCTCTGTTTTCATCAAAAATATTTTAATTTTTGGGTGAACTAACCCTTTAAGGTTAAGGAAATGAAGACAGAAGTATATGTTTTGGATGTTGAATCCTAACTTTGCATAACTGCTTAAAGCATACCTCTAAATCTGGTGTCTGCAACATTCCATTGTGCCAAAGCTGTTCTGGTGTAACATTTCCCCCTGTTCGGATGGGGCACAGAAGAACGCAGTTCATCTGACAAATCTAGCAGTCACTCTTCTCCTATTGTATGCAGTACTTCATAGTACTTAGAAGAGACAGCTGACCAACCGTCGCACCATTGACGCTCGATTCTAAAATAAAAAGACACATTAGTATGGTCAAAATATAGCTGACAAAAAAAGCTAACTGTTCAACCACTTCCCACTTCAATAGTTTCTCTGTAAAAAATGAGATACAGCACACTCAAACGTTGACGTCTAAACTGAATTAAAACAACATTTAAAGCTGCTGAAATTGGAGAAAATTATTTGCACGAGCTTGTATTTATTTTCAGGCTCCTACAGCTAAATGCGTAGTCAAGAGAACAAAAAGTGTAGCGTAACTACTCCTTTAAGTTGAGATTTGGTGAACAATCTGCTCATGGACAGTGAGTTTTCAACATCAGATTAAAGGTGTTTTAGCTAAGATTAGACATGTTTGTGTGTGGCATCATATTGGGCAAGACACGATTATGTGCCCCACCAGAAATGTAGCCTGAGATGTATTTTTATATGGCTTGTACCTTTGATTATGCATGCTTTTCCAGAAATGAAGCTGCCTCTGCCAGTTCCTTGCACAGAAAACATGCATTGTGCAATGTGTATGTTTTCAACTCCCTGGTCACCACATACTCTGGAAGAGATTTAAGCAATAAAATCCACAGTTAATGAGTTTTAAACCATTTTACAAGTTACAGTAAGTTAATTTTAAGTACAGTCACACTACTGATTTAAGCCTTGATATACTTTTGCAATTACTGTTACGCTGGTTCTCTAGCAGGTAGCACACAAGGCACAGTTCTTGAAGAGGAACAGGTTTATTGAACATAGCAAACAGGAACAGATCCAACATTGGGTTGACACTTAAGGACTGACAATGGGGATTCAAACACAAACACTGATGAGGACTGGATTCAGGAATGGCTCTCCTGGCCGTAAATCAGGAACTGGAATCGGGAACGGCTCTCCTGGCCATGACTCAGGAACTGGATTCAGGAACGGCTCTCCTGGCGCTGATTCATGACCTAGAATCTCTACACCTACTGTAAACCTACCCGTACCCATGAGTAATGCCTAAAAATCAGGGAAGAAGTTTAGGCTTACAATCAGAACACTGATTGTAAGCCTAAACTTCACAAAAACTGTAAACTGTTTCCTTAAATCTGATTGGATAATCACAATGTTCACAAAACAGATGTGAACTGGTTGGACAAACTCCCATGAACCCCCCAGTACCCTATAGAGGGTATAGAGCTAGTCCAGTGTTCCACGTCCAGGACGAAAGCCGCATTGTTCCTCCTGGATCCGAGGTTTGACTATTGGACAAATTCTCCTCTCCAGTATCCTGGCATAGACTTTCCAGGGGAGGCTGAGGAGTGTAAACCCCCTACAGTTGGAACACACCCTCCAATCCCCCTTCTTAAAAATAGTGGGATCACCACCCCGGTCTGCCAGTCCAGAGGCACTGTCCCCAACCTCCATGCGACGCCATAGAGGCGTGTCACCCAAGACTTATTAAGCCGCCCCTCACAGCAGGTTTGTGCCAGAATGGCAAACGTAACTGTAGGAAGAGCAAACAAAAAATTGAAAAGCCAAAACGAAAAAGCTGGCAGCGCATTCAAAACTACAGCGAAAGTGAATCTGAAAGTGAAACCAACAAAGAATGCAGATTATTTAAAGACGATGTACATTTAATTGATTGGTTTTTTTTTAGTTTTTTTTTTTTAGAAAATGATTTTTTTCATCCAGACATCCAAAGAGCGGGCTTTTGTTTCTTTTCTCTAAAACCGAAGAAATCATTTCAGTAAAAAAAAAAAAAAGAAAATTCGCTTCACCTTTAATTACAGTAATGTAATGTAAAATTCATGTGTCTTGTTTAAAATCACTTGCTGTTTAAATAAATTGTAAAAAAAAAAAGAAATGTTTGCAGGGGTTTGAGTTTTTGCCGGTTGGGATGTCTGTTTATCAGTATATTTTTAGCAACCTTTCATGCATTTTATTTGGAACAAAAATAATTCCAATTAGCTTTTACCTTGATTATTTAATTAGCAGAGAACTCAGGAATTCGAAGCTCAAAGAAAACTTCAGTTTCCCCACTGCTTTGCAATTCGCTTACATTCATTTCTCAAATGCGATCATTCCAACATAACTTTATTAGTGCCACTTGAATATTCAAAACTAATTTCTTTCTATTCTCTTGCTCAGCTATTCACTTCTCTCTCTCTCTTCATTTCAATCCCATCTTGCCCTACATGAAACATCCATCTCTGTCCATGAAAAATGGAGCACTCATGAATAGTTTACAGGCTTGTGGTAGGGTTTGTGTCAGCGGGTTCGATGGAGACCTCTCCAGCAGGGGAGAGCTTGATACAAAGGGAGGTAAGAAGAAAACACTAATCTCCAAGCTGCCTTTAACACAGTCCAGTGTTAATGGCCCAACACAGGACTTGCTGTCTGCCTCATAATAAACCAGTGAGAGTGAAGCCACTGTAGAGTCTGTGTTTTCTGTGCGTTGGTGCTGCAGGTGTCCACTGAGAACTTGCTGGTACTTCAGTACGTATTTGGTGAGTGTAAGATGGATGTATCATCCTGTAGGCCGGATGTGGAGGTTTTACAGCCTGGGAGAGGAAGGCAATGACTGAGCGTGAGTCGATTACTTTCTGAATAAGGTTTGTAGGAATGGGCCAATGCAGGCTGATAGACTCTGTAAGAGGGCTGAGTCACGTGCCCTCAGCGTGCTGTGATGGGTTTGTGTAAGCTCTGCCCACTGCAGTGTGTGGTGCGCAGAATGACTTGTTCATGACAAAGCTTCCACCTCCTCAGTCTTCTCAATATTCTGCTCCACACACAGTCACACACACACACACACACACACACACACACACACACTCACCAGCGCACACGCTTGCCTCATCACTCTCGCTTATTCATTCATTCCTTCAATTACATACTCTCTCACATGCTCATTTATTCAATTGCTTAGTCATTCATTTACTCATATTTTCACAAGCTCAAATTTTATGGGTATAATGATATACACAATGTGGTTCGATACCGATTTCACATTTATACTCATGATATTTTAAACTAAGCCAAAGTAAGGAATAAATGTATGCTTTTAAATAACTTTTAATTCAAATGATACACAGGAAAAAAGCACTATTCATTAAACAACTGGAAATTTTGGTATTATATCAGGGATGGATTTGAATAGGCTTTGCGTGGTCTTGGTCTCAGCACAGGACAAAGGGAATGACAGAAATATTCATTATTCTGCACAGCTGGAAACAAGGAATTATGTTAGACTTGCTCTGTCAGTGCTTACATGCATTTACAAATTACTACATTAATCTTTTTTTAAAATACATGTTTAATGTCATCTAGTATCTAGCATGTCTGTTGATTTTTAGTAAAATAATATAGGCCCTATTTTATAGAAATTTGACATCATTTGGCATTATCGTGACCAACAGTTTGCGATTCCTCTAATGGATTATCATGCACTGTTTTCAGCATTATTTATAATAGGTTAATAGGTGTTAATGTGTTCGCTTTTGTGAATGTATCACAGAAGTATTAAATACAGTAAAATTGAAACATTGTACGCTTTGAAATCCTTAAGTGGAGGTATTTAGAAATGCATGTGACAACATCGCAGTTGTATTGGAAACTCTTATCTGCCCTGAATGTGTCTCAGACTGCATTGAAACAAGGTAAAATATGGAGAACCCCATAGTAGATTTAGACAGGTGGTTCTGGGGAGGAAGAATTTCTCATGAAGCACAGTAGCCGTGTTTCCATTTCCCTTCAAATTGCGCAAATTGCAATTGCGAATTGAAAATATGCCTAATGGAAACATGTCAATTTCGCCAAAACTCCTCGTCCGGCTGATTGCCAGCGATGGTTGGGCTAGTTTGTTTGGTGTGTTCCTCTTGTCGGCTCTCGTTGGGCTCACTTCGGCCTGATTCAGCATGTTGAATTGGCATCGGGGCCATCAGGGAAAGTGAGAACTCAGATTAAATGCCTAGTATTGCAAATGAGTCAGTGTTTACACTTCACATATCTGTGCTTATCTGGTATATCTTTTTTCTGGTTTCTCCATTTGAATGATGGATATCTACTATTGATAGCTGCTGATATAGAGAGCTAACACCTCTCACACAGACGCAGAACGCACGTGTTTAGTTTGCCGTCGGCTGTAGTCTGTGCGGTGTGTTTGAGCACAGCTTTTTTGTCCGACACGAGGTGACATTGGCTTTCGGCGTCGCTAGTTGGTTTATGTCAGCTTGGTGTGCCCCGGCCTTAAGAGTCCCTGTTAGTGAGCTGATGAGTTGATTCAAATAAGTTCGTTTTGAAAGAGTTTAAAAATGTGCTGTGTCTGGGTACTTCAAGGAACAGGAAGGAAAACACTGCATTAGACGACACGTGAACTGTCCCTGGGTGTGAAGATGAAGGGCTGGTTCTCTGTGATATCAAGCTTGCAGAAGGTCAAATGCTTTTTTCAGTGTCCAGAATTTTCTATTCGGCATGCATCTTTCAGCACATTTAGGAGGAATCATCACTTTTATTCTACTCCTTGCTTAAATGTGTAGGAGGTCAAAAGGTTACATCTTCCCGAGTAAATACGTGTCACTGAGAGAGAGATATTATGAAACAATTGTTTGTATGTGTGTGTGTACATCCTAGCTGATTTGCTCGGTTGAATAAATTTCTGTCTCTCAGTCTTGAATGTCAGATTTCGGCAGTCATACTCCAAAACTCTTGCGTCCTGGATGAGTCAGATTATCTAACACTGCCCATCTTCTTCCCGGGGTTTAATGCGAGTTGGCAGATTTCACTGATGTCCGTTGGGTGGTAGAGCGTCAGCGGCGCGTGAGAGGCTTGGATTGTAGCAACAACAGTCGTGAATGGTCTGAATCATAATGCTGTCAATGTTCTTTCGATGTCTGACAGTGATGCCAGACCTTTTCATTTCACAGCCTTAACGGTGATGTGCGATGTGCCACAGTTGACTCAGCAGTTTGTCTATGAACTGCAGTAGTGACAGACAGTACTCTAGAGTTTGCATCTTTATTGACCTGTGACTGCTACACCTAAGCCTGAGAAATATCGGTGTTAATTCATGCCGTCATATCTCTGAAGTGTAGTGAGCTTGAATAGGAAATCAAGGCGTGGTACGTTTTCTCACAGTGTCACCTAGAGTTCAGTCTCTTAGCTGAAGTGATGTTAATAATGCATGTTCCTTAACTTTTCTTTATGTGGGAAAGGCATTTTTGGATGTTTATTTGAGCTTATTAATAAGGCTTGGAATACGAACGAATGCATTGGAAAACTGTAGGGAAATTGTGTATGTTTTTTAAAAAGAAATTATGGTAATGCTTATGGTAACACCACTTATTCACTATTAACTATGACTTTTCCCTCAATAAATTCTTAATTGTTAATACTTTGTAAGGTAGCTGTTTTGTACGTTTAGGTATTGGGGAGGATTAGGGATGTAGAATAAGACATTAATATGCGCTTAACTACTACTAAGGAATGGCTATTATTCTAGTAATATGCATGCTAATAAGCAAAGTTAAAAGACCTTTAAATAAAGTGTTACCTCAATATTTAAAAAAATGGCAAATGTGATGTTGCTTTAGTTCAAAAGTCATGATCAGTAATAAAATCTATATTTTTCTCCCTACAGAACGTTTATGAAAATGTGGAAAATGCTTGGTTTGCTTGTTATGAGTGGCGTTTAAATTGCCAAGCGCAGCCTAAAAGTGACCCGAAATCATTAATATGCTCTATAGTTTGAGTTTAATAGGAAATACCAAAATAAAGAAAACTGTTTGTCAAGTTATTTCATGGGGTCCTAAATCAGCATCTGTGTAAAGTCACCTCAGTGTTTTAGATCCTGAGATGTTGTGTTCCTGTGTTTGTGATTATGAAATATGCGTTTGTTTATAGTGATGTGTGAGTGTTAGCGGTATCCGGGGTAGCTGGACGGGTGTTAGCCAGTTTCATCCCAAATCTCCACCCAACATAGCTGCTGCCCAGAGATTAACTCGACCACATAGAGTGAGTCCACACAAACACACCCACACACACACACAGACATCTTGACTAATGTATTCATTTATCTGTGACATGCAGACCAAACGTTTCTTCTGAAACTATTTTGTTCAAGCCACTTAGCCGGTTCATTGTCTTCTAGCAGCGCGGAAAACAATCGGCACTCTATAGATCTACTAGGGAAGTCTAAAGAATTGTGAAGCTGTGATGATAATAAATCATAAATGCTTGTTAACATTTCACTATTACTCCATTGTGTTTCTCCATAGTGATCTTAAGACCCATAATCACAACCGGATTCATGGGATTTGTGAAGGTCTTGCAATGAATCTTTACTAACTTAACTTAACTTTCTTTCAGTCTTTGTCTCTCTGGAAGCGATTAAACCAGAGGGGCAGCCTGAAACAATTACAGAAAACATTGATGAAGTCCCATCGTTTGAAGTGCTGCCTTGTCCTGGGTCTCATATGTTTGTGCAAATGTTTCTTCTTCCTCCCCTGGCCAAGTCTGTAAGGCTTAAACTTATGTAGTAAGAGACTTGAAATAAACTCATAAGGGAAACGTGAGCGCTTTGATGGTGGTGCTGTGGCTCAAACCTTGAGGGTCATCAAACAAATGTCACTCACCCCGTAATAAATACTTCCTCTCACAGGCATTTTCCAACTGCAAACCCTCATGCAGAGACGTGATAGTACAACTTATTTTCTTGTTCCTGACATATTTTGCCTCAGTTTGTCAGTCAGTGTAAAAAACAACTTTAGATAATGAGAAACATTTCAGAATCAAAGCTTTCAAGTCTGTTTTGCTTCAGAACTAGGTCTAGGTCTGAGATTTAGCTTATAACACATTAGTTTAAAGGCTTTACAGTGCTGTGTTCACTTGGTAAAAATAGAGTAAGGTTGTACAGAATGCAAATAAAAACGAAAAAACTGTTATGTGTGTAATTGGCTGGAACTTAGTTCTAGATATAGCAAATCTCACAAGCAAAGGTGAAGTGGACAAAACTGGAAAGAATACTTAACTGCTGGTAAGTGTTATGACTACATACCCATTGTGGGTAATTCTTCCACTAACAATGGGAATAAAATAGAGAGAGGTTATTTATAACAGGGCACAAAACTCCCAGGGAATTAAGGCCACTATCTCAACCCACTCTTCTGCTCTATTTAAATATGATGACTACTGTTTGTGGCACTTCCTGTCTTGACACCCAGAGGTTTTCTCAGTATTTTAAGAAGTGGTTATTCTGACTTGCAGCGCCTGCCGTGCACAAACTCGGTCTTAACAGTCATTCAAGACAATGCTACTACCAAAAGAGTTATTTAAAGGGGGTCATCCGGTGCCTTATGCACTTTTACAAGCTGTTTGGACTGAAATGTGTGTTGGGAGTGTGTGTTAGGGATGGGAAGATTCCTCGATTCGCTCTGTGCATTGGCTTAAAAGGTTAACAATGCGATGCATCGGTTTAAAATGTGTGCATTAGTACAATTGACTCAATGTCTCATATGTCTCATATGAATAATTTCTGGATGGCCACTGAATGTTCAGACAGCTGTGCACAAACACCAAGTAGCTCATGTTTTTATTCACACAGATCTTTGATGATTCTGAGAGGGATGTCATTCCAAACCTGTATGACTTTGTTTTGGAAGAAAATGAGGGATGATTAAATGAGAATTTTTGGGTGAACTATCCCTTTAAGAAATTCTTCCTGTAGTTTATGTTATTATCTGACAGCACATAATGTATGAATCATTTTGCGCTTATTGTAAGTGACAGGGGTTTTATGCAGGTTGACCGCACAGGTCGAGTGAAATCTCATTTTAATCACAATTAAATACAATTGTTTAATCTAGACAGTGTGATTCAATTTTGTGCGATTTTTGCTTAAAGTTGTTCTAAAATCAAAATTGACACTTGTTTTTATGGGATATTCCTTTTTTTTCAATTTTGATTAACTGCACCTTTTTTCCCCAGGGCAATTAAATCGTTTTAAATAATGTCCATGATTTGTCTGTTATGTAAAAAATATTTTTCTGTCAGAAATAAACAGCACCAGAGAGTTACAGTAATACCACAACTACATACTGTACACACTAGTGTCAGGTGAAAATTCTTTACTAACTTTATTATTAAGTACAGTATGTACTAAGGCTTTCTGATAATAATTCTGTGATAATTAATGTGCATTTCAGTGAATCCGGTTCTGCGTTCCTTATCAGCATGATTTTACGTGGCTCATTTGTGAACAATGGCTCTGCGTTGTAAATGCAGCTCGATGTCAAATCACGCGCCTGATGGAATTTACTGCTGCTTACAGAACTGGCTTTACTGGCAAGTCATTTGCCCCAATGTGAAAATCCAACGCTATCTCACAACCAATTTGTACGAATTTGTGTGATTTGGTCACACCCCAGTGATAGGTAGGTTTAGGGGTGGGGGTTTCGTAAAAATTCATACGATCTGTACAACTCATAAATTACATAAGATTTAGCCAAATAGTATGCATTTGTATGAGTGAGGTCTTAAAATGGTTTTACGATAATTTGTACGAATTACCATGAGATCACTTTATCTATATCAGTCAAAACTGTAATACCAGTGGATCCCTAGTTTCTTTGACAGATTCTTTCATGTCACATGTAATATAGCTTGTGAAGGGTTCATGACATGTTTACACCCCAAATCATGTTATTACATGGAAATAATGATTCACACTCAAATGCTTTTGTCATACATGGCAAGGAGGCATGCAAGAACAGCCATGTTGCATTACTTTTGGTCTTTTTGTTTTTTATTTGACTGAACCCCCCACAAAAGGTAACAACAAACATCCACGGCAAAACCCGTGACTCGTCGTAGCAGGCCCTGGAGACGTAGTGTGATTTGCAAATGATAGCTTGCCACACAGCCCAGGGTAAATCAAGCTTGCTGTTTAAACCACGTAAAAGCATGCCACTTAACCCTCTTCCCACCTCCTGCTGCTTGCCTCAAGATTGCCTGCATTTTTATTCTAATCACAGGGTCCGTCACGTATCCCAGGAGCCTCCTGAGCATCGGCCTTAAACGCCTGTCCACAGTCCCCCAGCCCCTCTCTCTTCCTCCTAAATCTGTCTTTGTCCAAACCCCTCCCCCTCCATCTCTTTGCTGCCTCTCTTTGGAGAAGAAAGAGTGAATAGCAGTGACTCCTCTATCCTTGGCACATTATTTGCAGCGCATGAGCACTGGCCAGGTCAGTGGCCTTACAGGGCTGTAAAAGGCCCTGCATTTGTTGGCTATGTCTTTAAACAAGTCAATTTGTCTGCGGTGACCCAGTAAGAGTCATTCATCCACAGGCTGCACATTACTTTACCTCCCATCCTCTCATTTCCAAGGTCTTTGTGAAGTTGAAGATTACCTCAAGGCCTGTAAACCAAGAGGCTTACAAACACAGCAAGTCTCAAATCACTGGCTCAAGTGTTGAAGCGGCTTTAATAATGTAGCTTGCAAGCTACTCATAATTTAAAGCTCAAGATACTATGATGCGAAGTACAAACTAAAAGTGTTTTTGACATGATGACAATAAAAAAAAATTTTCTTCAGTAGCAAATCAGCAACTAGAATAAACCACATTACAGAACAGAAGCATTTAATGGTTTATTTTACTAATACCAGACTGACTTGCTTTCTTAAATCATTAAATGGATGTTAATCAACTTAAACATATATACTAGAAATACTTTTTAACATTAAATATGTACACAATACTACATAAATATCATAATCTGCTACAGATGTTTGCGCAAGTGCACTATTAAACCTGGAACATACAGGAAATTGAGTGGACTGACAAACAAACTGCTTATAATTTTGTTATTGGCTCTCAAATAATGCACGTAGCAGCAGGGTCTGGGTGGGTCTCCACCTGTCTTTCTATTCACGATCCCTCATGGGGAACACACACAATTCTCTCAGGCTCTCAGGCTGGGTAATCTTACCAAATCTCACCGTCTACCCTCCTGTTTGAGGCTTGTATTAATGGATCATGTGAAGATCCATGATCCATAAAATGAGCCTTATAGACGAGAAACTGAGCATGTGCATGGAGCTGCGAGCACTGATTGATGGGTGGGCAGGGCCGAATACAGGTAAAGCCAACAGGTGGGAGGAGGAGAGGAGATGGCCTGTAGTAATTTCATTGAGAGTCAGGAAGACAGCATAAGTGTAAGCTGTGCTTAAGTTGAAAGGGACATTATTTATTTGATTCATAGCTTAGTGACTAGTGTGCGATCTCCAGGTATTTTGAGCCTTTGGTGCTTGTGTGGAAAATACGGGTTAGAGGGGCAGTTTTACTAACAGCTTGCACCAGTGCAAAGTCTTTTGGTGTTCAAATAGTTCTGTCAGGTTTTGCTAAAGAGGCACAGTGACAATTTAGCGCTGAAAAGACATGGAAACAGTCATTTTTGCGCTTGACCTTACTAAATATGCATCTGTAGGCGTTTCCCTTTCAGATTTATGGGAGGAGAGTATTTAAATGAATCATGCAACTAGATTTAGCCCACTAATCTTCGCACTGCATAAATGTAAGGTATTTTTTCCAATATTTACAACCTCCAAAAAGAATGTATTAAAGTATTTTGCAGTTATTTTTTATTAATGAATTATTGTTGTTAGGAAGAGGCACAGCAGAGAAAAGAGAGCACGTGGTAGAGAGATTTTTTTTTCCACACTGGAACGCAAAAAGAACATGTAAATATTGTTTCCCAACCCATGTTATTTTTAATTTGCTTCAGGAAATAAAAGACGACTTGGAACCCTCAACTACAAGTCTCACAACACCATCAAAACTTCTTGCAACTTCAAGCTGATTTTTTTTAAACCTCTGTTTCTTTTGAACATACTGTGGCTTCTTTATTTCTTTATTCTTTATTTGCGACTACTCTAATTTTTGCTACGCTCTGTATATTGCGTTGATTGATATGTAAATGTTTAAACATAGGTACACTTTTTAAAAGTGTACTTTGCAATAATGTCAAATTAAAAGTTTAACTTTAAAATGCATTCATGTATATCATGTTTTAATAATCTTTTGTCATGATTTAAATAAGTTCCTTTTTTTTAACATTAAAACACAAGTACTTGATTTTAATTTTAACTATGGTTATTTGATTATTTGGCGGACTGTCCAGGGAACAGGCAGGGAGCCTGGCGGACCCAGAGCCCTAAGGGCTTTACCCCTAGGAGGCGAGGGTTGAGTGATGCTCAGAGTCCGGCCTGGTCCCTGTGTGCCCCCCGGGAGAAAATGGCGGAAGAATGGCTAATAAAATAGCCCGGGGCTAACCGGTGACTCAGAATGGGAAGCCGAACAGTAACGGTGGCGGGAAACACCGACTAGGGAAAACCAGTGGAGTACTCTGGCCTGTCTAGGACTTTCTCCTCCAGTTTGACTTTGGTAGGCGGTGAGGGGAAGGCGGTGGGATGTCAAAAATGAAGATGCCAAAGAGAGGAAGTGAGCAGTATTTAAAGTGGAGTTTTGATAGGGTAATTAGTAGGGGTGTAACGGTTCACAAAAAAAATCCCAATTCGGTTCGACACGATACAGTAGTGTCACGGTTCGGTATGTTAAAATCCAAAGCAGAAATTATTTTGTAACTGACAGCGCTTTCATGGTTGCCTAGTAACAGCAGACGCTACAGATGCGCGAGCGTGAAGCACTTTGAAATTGGTGGAGGAAGCGACGCGCCTCGCGTTTTCCACTTGTTTTTAGACGCTTCGTGAACGTACCCTTATGTTACATTTAATGCTAAAGTATCGTTAACGCCAATACAAACATTATTTTTGTGTGTTAGAGCAGAAAGATGCAGCTCTGGTTAAACAGCTGGATGTTGGGTTGAAAGGGCAAGGGGGGAGCAGACGCGGGTTCCCTGTCCCATCATTCGCACGTGCTTCTCCTGAAATTCATTATGAAACGCCATTATGATTTGAAGTATTTCCACACTGAATTGCACTCTCGTGCTAATTTGCTGTTTAGTCAAACAGGCCCTGGTCAGCAAAAAATGTTTCATCACCGACTCATTGGTTTCTATTCTAATAAAGTTTATGAGAAACATCTGAGACAGCTGAAACTTTGTTGAAAATAAAAACTCCAGAGAAAAGCTGTTTAAACAATAGTGCTGACGATGTAGCTGCTGAAGTCATCTCGGTTAGATTTGTTCATGATCAAAAAGCTAGTAAAGGGTATACCCGTCTCATGCCCTGGCTTGTTTTATCATTCAGGTGCCACAGCTCCCTTTAATCAGTGGCAGACAGCAGGGCATTGGGCCCATATTAATGGCTCCAAACCATAAACATTACATTTTCCAAGATGTCAGTTTCCTGTTTTCCCAGGCACACAGGTCGTGGAGTGAGCTTTGGGAGTCACCAGAAGGTCAGCCTTCCTCCCAGATAACTCTTTTCCCCTGAGGGGGAGTGAGCGAGAGATACCGGTGCACTAAATCACACATTGTTCAAACAGCACACACTGATACTTTTTTAAGAAGTAACCAACTCCGGAAGTGTGACTCATGTTGAAGGTGCCAAAAGGTGTAGAAAGTATATGACTACTCTAACACCCCAACACTTGCAATTTCCTGTGTAAGTCTCATGATAGCGAGGACCTCGATACACAAGAAAAACCAGTGTTAGTGTGCCCGGTTTCTGTTTGTAGAGTGCTACAGATCTAACATGCTGGTTTTGATAAAGAACTAAAATATTGGATTCAGGTCATTTGTGAACTTGGCTCTGTTTTTTAACGGCAAATGTATATAGTGGATTGGATTACTTCATATGAGTTCATAGATATTATTGATGCATATGGCTTCTAAGGCAAAATTGTGCATACACAGTGTAAAAGTATTGCACTTAATTGCATTAAATTTGCACTTGTTAGTAAACTTCAAATCATAAAAGTATGTTTAAAAATTAGAGTGCATATATTGTAATGCAATTAAAGGCTACTTAATTGTACTTATACAGAGAGTAAATGTTCATACACTTTTAACATAGGTACACTTTTTAAAAGTGCACTTTGCAATAATGTCAAATTAAAAGTTTTACTTTAAAATGCAAGTAAATCATGTTTTAATAATCTTTTGTCACAATTTAAATAAGTTTATTTATTTAGAACATTAAAACACAAGTACTTGATTTTAACTGTGGTTATTTGATATGTATAAGTTAATGTATTTTAAATGTACTTTTGTACTTTACTATCATACAATTAGGCCTTTCTTTATAATTTGCAAATTGCTACTTCATCATATAATTAGAAATGTGTATCTAAAAATACACCTAATACCTGACATACAAGTTTCACCAGAAAGAATATTTTATTTCACTGCAAATGATTGTCAGTAGATTCAGCAGTATTTTTAATCATATCTAAAGACAGTAGAAGTACTTATGAAATGACATGAAAAAATTTACTTCAGTCCTATTTAAATTTGACCAAAAATCACTTGAAATCTAACCTAAATTTAAACGACAATACATTTTCATTTACTCATAATTGCCATATATTTTTGCAAAGTTTCTGGAAATATTAGCTTAATTGCAATTACATATATATATAATAAGTGAATTATTTCCACAGTAAGTTAAAAATATGCTAAAGTGTAGGTCTTCAAAGTGATTAGACCATTTTTGCATTGCGGTTAGTAAAACAGTGCCAATGACTTGTACTGAAGAAGGAACAGAAGTTAATCTATAGAGACCTGAATTTCACAGAAATTGAATATAGAGTCTTTTGACTTGGGCAGGTAGTAATCACCTAGCAACCAACAAATACACTGTGGCAACCACTTAACAACAGCAATAGCATTGTCAAATTCTTGCAAAGGCTACTACACATATGCAAATGTTGTACTGCCACACGTGATTAAATACATAAGTAAACCTCATAATAGAAAAATGCTGACAGAAAACATGCTCATCTTTAAACATTAGATCTCTGGTGTTTAGTGTATGCTTTAGCATTATGTCTAAATTGGTATTGAGTGAAAAAGAAATAAGGATTTTAATAGCAAAAAGAGCTCTGTCATTTCTTTGACACACTTCTAGGCTCTAATTGGCCTTGTTCTTGAAGTTGTCATGGAGATGCAACCTTTGCTAAACTAAAAGTGATACTATGGAAGTCAGATCATTATCAGTGCAGACTTAGAAAATTAAAACATGGCCTCTAAAAGGATTCATTTGTTATTCAAATTAAAAAGGAATTTGCACTAGGGTGCTTTGCATTAGCTAATGCTGTCAAATATATTCAATTTTGGTTTTGATTAGCAAGAGGAAAATGGATTGGACAACCTGTAAGTGCTGTCGGTGGGTTTTGTGTGCTACAGTTTTGTAATCAAAGCTAAATTTATCAGATTTCCTAAGCTGCTCTGTTTGTGAGAATGGTGGCTCCAGCAGTGCTCTTCAGTTTCAAATACTTTCTGAGCTTTAACATCAGCGTGAAACCCTGTTCATGAGCAGCGGCTAAACTGGGTCTTTGGAGGTGGGGGAACATTAAAATGAATGGCAAAATCCAATGACAAGACCAAAAATGCATAACTACCATAAACCTTTTTGTGATTAGTGCTATGTTCACATATTTATAAAAAAAAAAAAGTTTCAGCTGGTAGTTATATATTTTTGGTCTTGACATTGGATTTTGCCATTCATTTTATGCTTTTATGGCATTTTTGTTTGAATTCAAATAGTAGTTATTTTTGTGTGCATCACTGAACAGTCAACATTAAGATGTGTGAATTACTGTAATGTCAAACAGGACATGATGCATCATTCAAATCTTTTTTAGTCATCTCGTTGGTGTTGCATCCACTTCATCCTTGCTGTTTCCATCACTCTCCGCTTGTCTCTCTGCGTTCTCTTTTTCCCTTCTGTTAGTTCACAGCTGTCATTCTCTTTCTGTCTCACATCAAACAGTTTGTCACCATCTGTAAAGGTAGAGAGAACCAGACACCACACAATGAATACAAGACATAACACAACTGAAACAACACAGAACACAACTGAAACAAGACACAACACAACTGAAACAAGACACCACACAATGAAAACAAGACATAATACAACAAAAACAAGACAGAACAGAACTGAAACCACACAATGAAAACAAGACATAATACAACAAAAACAAGGCAGAACACAACTGAAACAAGACAACACAACTGAAACCAGACACCACACAATGAATACAAGACATAACACATCTGAAACAAGCCGCAACACAACTGAAACAAGACACAACACAACTGAAACAAAACACCACACAATGAAAACAAGACATAACACAACAAAAACAAAACAGAACACAACTGAAACAAGACAACACAACTGAAACCAGACACCACACAATGAATACAAGACATAACACATCTGAAACAAGCCGCAACACAACTGAAACAAGACACAACACAAC
>JAUMHG010000065.1:4400393-4418252 GCA_032359395.1 Enteromius anoplus | reverse complement strand
AAATTAACATGTTTTCTTAATGCCTGTTGAACATAACAGAGACATTTTATGATTATTACAATAAATTTCTTACATACTGCTCCTTTAAGAATAGTCTAGCCCCTTATTTCAATGTAATGAAAATAAATGAGGACTAGATCAAAACTGGAAAAAAAAAAGAGGTTTATATTATATATAAGAACTATATTCCTACTTGTTTGGACTGAAAATCAAGTCAAAAAACATCTTGACATTTCTCTCTGAGCATTCATGGGAGAAGTAATCATTCGGATTTAAATCTTTCCAATGAATTGGTTGATTCAGTTTATCTCAGATTCAAATCTGACTCTAACTCAATTATCTAGTCGCAACAGTCAAACCCCCAATGCTGGGGAAAATTAATAAAGACACCAATAGACTTACTTGTGAGTCAAATGACCCACCATTATGAAACTTAGGAGTTAACAAAAGCCACTATCCATGTTCATTATATGGAAAAAAATAAGTAAAAAACCTAGACGTGCTCGAAAGAAAACAAAATAATATAGACTTGGGGGTCAGCAAATGATGACAGGATTTTCAGTTTTGGGTTGAACGATTTCTTCAATGCTGATGAATCATCGTTTGCTTTATAATTTTCCAGATCAAACCAACTGCAGAGAGTCACAGTGGATCAGATTTAATTCTATGTTTCATATACTGCCAGAAAACACAGAAATGTGTGAAAAATGCACAAGCTGGGTTCTTTTGTGTCATGCTGTATGTGTGTAGCGGCACAATAGAGACAGAGTCACTGAAATATGCTCATCTTCTGGGAATATGTCTATTTATCTGTTTCCCATCACATTCCCTTTCAAATGCAAATAAAGCTATTTAGACAAATTCTGTTTGTGATAAAGAAAGCTCTTATCTTGTTTCTGTTTGCATCTATTGCTGCTGCAACAAAATCTAGGCCACAATACAGTTGAAGCTGTACAGGCTTGGAGCAAATGGCCAGAGACAGAGGTTATTATTGACACATTCAAATACACTGATCTGTTTTTGAGATGTTTTTTGTCCCAATTGCTGGTTATCATTTTCATAACCCAAGATTATCAGCAAAAGAAATGCATTCTAGAAAACACATCACTACGTCACAGCACTCCTGTCAATACTGTACTGTACAGATACCTCTGTCCTCCTCATACTATATGACAAGGGCTTCTTTATAGCTTTCTTGGGTTTTTCTTTGGCCTTTTTTTCTTCCTTCTCCTCCTCCTCCTCCTCCTCCTCCACTTCTTCCTCAATACTTTCTTTTTTCCTCACGCTTCTGACAGGTTTCTGATTTGGATGAGGGTGATTATAAAAAGTTGATTGGTTTTCAACAAGTGACTGACATGCTGACATCAACCATATTCACACAACACTATTTTTGTTGGCACTTCTAACACATTTAGGGGTGGGAATCATAAGGAAGACAATGATTTTTTCATACTTAAGGATGCAAACAAGGGATAATTAATCACTGTTCAAACGTTTGGAGTGGGTACGTTTTTTTTTTTTTAAGTACTTCATTCAGCAAAGGCATTTCAAAAGGTACAATTACAATTCTATTTAAATTACTTGCTGTTCTTATTCTTAATTCAGCTTATTACACGGCTCTCTGGAAGGCATGATTCTGATTGGTCAGTTGAGACATTTGCAGGTTTGTTCGTTTCGAATAATAACCGCTCCAAAGTAATAACGCTTAGCTGGTTCTACTTGTATGTTTAAAATCCCTCCGCGCCAACAAAGATTACCGTTTGGAGCCATCTTGTGACAAACACTGGACACGTAGGAATAACAAATAAATGACTAACGTGATAGTGTTGTCATCATCTGTTATTATATATTCATATGTAGATTTTATAAATTGTCTTGATTGTTAGTCACATGGTACTATATCGTTTCGCGGAAGGATGAAAATGTTAATTTAAAACAAATATGTTAATAAAATGTTTCAAATTCATATTCATGTCCAGTTTTTTTCCTTATGTGGCAAGTAGCCGTGTAATAAGCGGGATAATATACAGGCATAATAATATAGAAGACCCTCCGCTTCGTGTCGGGTCCTGATCACACTGTCGGGGCTTATTTCTACGATAACTACCGGCTGCCTGTACATTATCCCTTACATATTAGAGTGATTTCTGATGGGATAATGTGACATTAAAGACTGGAGTTCTTATTAAATGAAAAATGACTTTTTTCAAAATTGTAATATTATTTTACAATATTACTGTATTTTTACTTTACAGAATTGCCCTAAAACGGCAGCTTGGCCAGACTGACTTTGCTCGCTAAATAGAATGTAGCTTCACAGGAAGTATGGGCGGGCCCAGGCTACTATATTTGTACAACATTACACAATAAAATTCTTGTTCATTATTAGTAGGATGACGACTTGGATTTAGTGATAAAATCCGATACTGATTCAGTGAGTGAGCAATTCATTTCAGACGGATGAATTGGTCTGTGACCCATTTGTGATTCTTTCTGAATCAATTCATTTAAAAGAACCAGTTCAAGAGTCACTTGTTTGCAATTCAGACTACATTTTTCAACAACAGGGTCCACAGAAAACTACCAAATGGTCCAAATGATGTTGACACTGTCTGGAACTGGGACAGCACTTCTTTGAAGGTCAAAGAGGAAGAGGAATCTTGTACTTCCTGTGTGGGGACTAACTGGAGACTATTCTACTGTCTATAGTACACTACATCTCCTCTATTAGCCTCTACCTTCTTCTCTCTCCTCTCTTCCTCTTCTTCTTCTTCCTCCTCCTCTTCTTCTTCTTCCTCTTCCTCCTCCTCCTCCTCTTCTTCATCATCATCATCTTCCTCTTCTTCCTCATCACTACTATCTAAAAGCTCTTTGCTCTTGACAGGAGTCATTGACCTCTGGATTACTGGTATGGATTTCTGTAATGAGGAGGTGGACTACACAAGCATGGGAGAGGGAGAGTGTTAAGATGTGATAGGATGTGTGTTAGATAAAGAATGAGGGATAGAGATAGAGATAAAGTTGGAGAAAAGCTCTAAATTGGCTCCAATATGTTTACAAGAGCAGAAACGTCAAAACAGGTGAAAAAAATAGAGATGTCAATGATATGTCATGGAAGTTGCATAGAACGACTCGGTGTGACAGAACACAATCTGTTCATTTATATTTACAATTATTCACTTAGCAGATGCTTCTATCCAAAGTGACAAAAATATAATTTGGCAACTGCAACATCTATTTAAATTTTTTCTACTACAAACAGCCAATAGATGATCAATGAACATGTTTAAATTTAAGCTTAATGGAATTTGACTCCAAAATATTTACCATGGAAAAAAACAGAACACTGCCTATAAATAAATAAATACATTTTGTCATTATGCATAAATCTGCATGATTTACTTTCTTGTGCAAAACTTGAAGGTGAGTAAATGAAGACAGAATTTGGAGAATACGCATTTAAGCATCTTTCTCTGTGTTAAATCCATGAAATATTGATTTAAGAACATGAGAAATAAAGTGAGAAGCAGGCCATTTAACAATGTAAACTGATTTAACCAGAGATCCTGGTTGAAGGGTTATTGCTGAGAATAGATGAGAGTGGGGGTAGTTCTTGAGGATTGTGAGTGTGCTGGTAAGGGCACATTTGAAGGGTGCAATGATTGCTCCTCATACTAGTGTAGTTAAAAAAAGACGTTCAGACTGAGAGGACTAGCGGGCGATGCTTTGGATAAGAATGTCACTGCTGAGCATTAGCTCTTCAGCCAGCTCAGCTTGACTTCATTACTGCTGGGACCTTGCAAGTGAAAGTGCTTGTGCATGACAAGTCTGGTTATAGCAGTGACAACAGCGGTACCAAAACGTAAAACGACTAGTGATGTCCAAATTAATTTCATTGTGAGGACAGGGTAGAGTGACGCTGAACTGGTGCTTTAAAGATGATTTAATGGGATGAAATGAACTTAAAGAGACAGTCTGCCCAAAAATTAAAATTCTGACATCACTTACTCACCATCAACGAATTTGTATGAATTTAATTTTTTCTGTGGAACACAAATTACGATTTTTGGAATAATACTGGTAACAAGCTGCCATTTAATTATACTGTATTTTTTTCTATTATGAAAAAGTAGCATAGAGTGTATAAAGTGTTTGGTTACCCACGTTCCTTAAAATATCTTCTTTGTTCAACAGAAGAAAGTAACTCATACAGGTTTGGAGCAACTTGGGTTGAAAAAAAAAAGTGCTGAAAGGATTTTTTTTTATTTCGGGGGAATTAAAAAATATATATGTATATTAGTGATGTCAAAATTAGCGTGTTAGCGCCTGCGATGAAATCGTTTTTTTTTTTAGATTAACGTTGTGGCGTGGCTAGGATTGGTCACCCCACTCACAACTGCTGCTTCTGTCACTTTTTCTCTTGACAAGAAGTGCATTTATTCAGTCGCAAAACGTCTTTACTACCACATTAAATTGGAGACATTTCAGATGCGCGTTCCACCTCACTTCAGCGCCAGGCAAGATACCAGAGGACGCTGTAGGCTGTATCCTTTCATTTCAAAATAAGCTACGTGCATGCAACGTCATGGTCACTTCAGTCATGAAGCTTCCAAAAAGACGATTAAAGCTGTCTTAAAACTGTGCAAGCATGTAATATATTTTATATGAGCCATATTTTAGAACAATTGTTCTGGAGCAGCCCAGCGCTGTCTCACTCATCTAACTCGACCTGAAGTAGGTCAGAAAAGGTAATAAGAGTTAAATAAGATTTGTGTCGGAACTGCGTCACGTTCAGCAGCCGCAGCTCTTAAAGAAATAACAGCCAAAATAAGCTATAATAAGCATCCGCTCTGATGTCTATTTATCAAAGGACAAAGAAAAAAGGGAATAACTTTATGGATTGATCTTTATTTAATTTAGAATGTGTCTGATAACTTCAATGTCAATTTCTGTATATTTCTGCTGAAGTGCACAAGTAAATATAACATTTATTACAATGGGTTCTGTGAAGGTTGTTTTAAGTTCACTTGAATCAGAAGTTATTTTGTTTAAGTCTAAATGTTAAAATTGATAGCAGAAGACAGTTAATGATTAAAAAACAAATTTGGGAGGGGGGACAATTTTATAAAGAAATCAGTATTGGTATTATAATGGTTTTATGTAAAGATTGTTTGGTTTAATGGTTTTATGAGATAGCTTTGTAATGTTGAATGGCTATTCAATGATTAAATAGCTACTAGGGGAAAAACAATTCCAGAGACATCAGAGTAATGCTGGCCTTCAGTCACAAAAAAAGGTTATTATACATTATATTATTATACAAATATTTAAAAATGTACTGTCTTTATGTTGTTTGTACATTAATTTATTGTTTGAATATGAAATTATTGCAATATAAAAGTATATTTAAAAATTGTTACTGTTAGTAGGAATTAATCGTGATTAATGTCAGATAGTGCTGCACGATTAATCATATCGCAATCGCGATGTCAGCCTGTGCGATTACATTACAGCAAATGTTGTGATTATATTAAATAAATAAATGTATTCGTGGACGTAACAAGACGTTCATTCTTGAGTTCACTTCAGACGCGAATGAAGCGTTAAGCACAAGTGATTTATATGTTAAGTCAATGCAAAGACGCAATTAGACATCCTGCAGCGCGATTCAATTGTGCTTTCATACTGGCAGCTTGTACTGCAGGAGGCTATAGACAAGCATCTTTCTGTAAACTCGACATGTTCAAGCGTCCAACTACACGCGAATAGCGAGATATATTCGCCCAAGTCACCTCAGGTGTGAACGCACTTTTAACAAAGAGAGATTTGAGAAAATGATTGGCACACTTCAAGAGATACCAAAAGAAATATACTAAGTATATGTTACATCCTGCTAAAATGTTTTGGGACAACATGTACAAATATAAAAATGGGTATTTGTTTTATTTATCTGTACTTTTGACTTTTTAATTTTATTTTAATGTTAATTAAATGTAATTCAATTCAGTAATGTAAAGATGTTACTGTTATTTAATTTTGTACTATTTAGTTTTAATTTGTTGTTGCTAGATTGCACTGTATACTGTATATCAGTTGAGAAATACAGATTTCTGCATTATTAGTTATCTGTGTGTGCATTTTCCTTGATAATAAGCAAGTTGAGTCCAACCACTTATATATCGTATCGCAATCGCAAATCGCAATTTTGCCCTTAATAATCACAATCGCACATTTTTCCCAAATCGTGCAGCCCTACTCCAGATCCTGATTCTATATTATTCAATTTTGGAATATTTCAGTTTCATCTGAAATATTTTTATACAGCATTTTAATTGTAACAGTCCAAGAGTTATCTTCATGCATATTTACAAATATTCTTTACATACTGAAATTTTTCATATGCAAAAGAATGCATACTATTGCCTAATCCTACCCAGTCCCCAAACATAACAGCTACCTTATTAGCTATTAATAAGCAGCAAATTAAGAGTTTGCAGCAAAAGGTGTAGTCAGTGGTTTGTTACTAGCAAGAATAGGACATTCAAATAAAATATTGTTGAGCTAAATTCGTACCTTACCATTCATTTTTTATGTAACAGCTGCTTCAGCTTTAAATGGAAAAGAGCCAGAAGTGAACAGTTACAAATTTGTTGTGCAAGGGATTGTTGGATGCAAACGGCACTGATGTTCACTTCGTAATTCCCCTAGAAACAGCACTGCATAAGGGCACATGTGGCATCTCAATTTCAACACAGTCTGATTTAGGACATTATAATTCTCACATTCTGTTTTTATCTGACTTTAAAAGAAAGCAAATCTTCAAACCTGCATGGCTTTTACAAACAGGATCAATGCAGTAAAGCCTTTTCTGTTTGGATGCTCTGTTTAAAATACTCAGCCAAATGTGTTAAGTTGTCACTTACCAATTAGAAAAGACTTTTATCTCCAGTTGCTTTACAGTCCGCCGATTAGTGGGGCGGTCTTAACTAAGTAGCCTTAGGTTAAGCTGTTTGTAAGGGCACAATAACGACCAAGCACAACTGTGACGATGGTAGCAATTCTCTAGGGGGGGGGGTTTTAAGAGCCTGCATCTTGAACCAGCATATTTCTATCAAAATATGGTGGTTCATTAGTGTCATCCACCTAATGATTTAGATTTAGTCATTAACTCTTTGTTCGATAACAGATTCAGTTGACCGGTGTTGAGGTCGAAACGGATCCATCTATCTTTCAGCAGAAATCTGTGGGCCACCTGCGGTTGAGGAGTTTCTGTAAACGTGGGAGAAGCTAGTTAAACCAGATGCTGTTCCTCCGAAGAAATTGACAGCTTGAAGCGTTTGATAAGACCTTTGGCTGAACTTTCTGTAGCAAAGACTGTGTGACCATGAGTTGTCACTAAGTTTTTATGATGGAGCACAGAGTTTGTTGCTTTTTATCAAAATATTAGATAAAGAAAGATTGCTTTGTGTTAGTCTTGTAAGGTTAGACCTCATCTGTGTGGGTGAGTGAGTGTCTGTTACGTGCTAGACGTGTCTACACGTGAGGGTCATCATGGCAAACAGAGGCAGCGGAGCGAGGCGGAATCTGAGATCTTGGCACACAGTTCAGCAGGTCTCATTCAGGAAGTGGGTTGTGAAAGGGTGTGTGTTGAGTACAGGTGTGGAAGACCAGCCTCAACCTGCCCAGACCTTCAGAATACTTTCTCAATAACAACAGGAAGACACTCATCCCGATGAGGTTTGACTGCCTCGTGTGGCCAACACTGCTGTCATCTTAAAAAGAACGTTTTTGTTGAATCTTTTACTTAAAGACTCCTACCTGCAAGTGTGGGAATGTGTCTTCAGACCCTCACCAGAAGTAAACATGAAGACACTGATTCATTTAGGAGTTCTAACTTGCAGTATTTTTCTCATTATTTATGTAAAGACTGCAGCATCATTTTCTCTTAAAAACCGCAGCATAATTCAAAGCTTAGACTCTGCAGAAAAACAAATTGCAGTGAAAGCATTTTTTGTTTTTGCTGTGGTTTGGAATCATTTTCTTCATTGGTTTCTCAACATTGTTTTTGCCCTGCATTGTGAATAGTTCATCCTTTTTGGAAGAACATACAGTGAAGCTATGTGTAGTTACTGTTTCCAAACCAACATCTATTTTCTTCTGCATTTACCAGTGGTTTTATGTATTTATTTGAATTATTATTACGTAGGGCATTGCACTTAAGTAGTTGCAACATAAATTTGTGAAATTTGAACATAATGTTTGTTAAATTAAGTTAATAGATAAGTTCATGTGTGATAAGTTAATTTTTGTTCTCTAACATTATATATTGTCGATTCAAACTGGATCTTCAACAGAAAAGATAGTGCTGGATTCGGGTTTTATCCAGTTGTGAGACAAATGTGGTCTCGCAAATGGATGAAAGATTATGAAAATAAATTCTATTTTCTTTTGCAACAGTGTGCTCATGAATCAAAGAATCTGTGACTAAGAACATTCAATAAAGTAAATGAATTTGGAGTTGTAAGTTAAGTAGTACACACTTGCTTTATTTCTATAGTCCAATTTATACATATAACTATTATGAACTACATGTCAACTAACTATCTTTAGAGTCTTAGAGCATTAGTAAGTAAGTCAGTAAAACAAATTGACTGCAAAGCTACTTATAGTCAACAGAATGGCTAAAGTTACCAATTGGGGTAAAACGTTGACCTTTTTTTATTTTAGTTGTAGATTTAATGGAAATATGTATTTGTGCCCCTTTTTAAAAATTAAAACTGGTCTGCATCTGTTTAAACCTTAATGCATTTCCCTAGAAGTCACTTAGCTCGACTTGGGGGCAAGGAATCTTTTCACCCTGTTTATCTGATTAGCCTAGTTTTTCTTTCCTCCACAAACAGCTTTAAAGGGACAGACTGTGGGTGTCATTAACACCTTAATCCTCCCTCATTCCTGCACTCTCTCTAAACCTGTGCTGTTTGGTGTCACCCATGACAGTGAGAGATTAAAGAGCAGATCTGGAACGTCTCACTTAGCAGCTTGTTTGGGGGGTTGGGACCAACGCAGGATGAGGTCAGAGCCAGATGAGGACTGGCTCGCTCATCACTGATGAGTCAAACACACACTGCATGACCTCTCGGAGCGCTGCAGGAATACAGTGTAGCAGATAGCGAGTTTTAGGATATCAATGCCCGACCACTTGCACTGAAGGTGCCTGGGCTGGTTTTTCATACATCATTTTATTGGCAGTGCATTATTAGCAAAATACACCTACGTATTACCTTATCACAGTAAAGAAGTAAAAAATCGTATGTATTAGGGTTGGGCGATGTCGACCTATTTGGCATCGTACGATGTCTAATGTGAAACATCGCGATGGACGATGGCATCGTCATCGTAGGCGGCGGTTGTTGGGGGGGTTGTTTAGTTGTAACTAAAACCTGCCAGGGATCTGCAGGTCATTTCCAGAGTTTTGCTATGCTGTTTCTTTTCTATATTAAGTGGTTGCTTATTTAACAAAGTCAAAAGCATCCCACCTCCTCTAAATATCCCTTTTAGTTCCCTCTTTTAATCCTAAATCTCTGGCAGTTGTTTGCTTATTTTGTCATCCATCAGACATACATTGTAAGTTTAATCACTTAGAAACAAACCTAAAGTATGAATACCAGTAATGGTTATATTTGTGCTGGCAAACACATACTTATTTTAAAATTGCATATCAGTAATTACATTGATTCAACGGTGCATTACAAGAAAGGACAAATCTCTCAGACAACTGTCACTATAAATCTATTAAAATGCAAAATATTAGCCTTAGCCTTTTTGTACTTTAACTTGTGATTAGCTGAAATCATCATTTATCTTTTGTGTTGGGAAGAAATGTTCCACTGTTCCTGATGGTGATGTTCTTACAAACACATGGTTAACATTGACAGAGCATAGCAGTGCCAAAGATTCTCTCCATTAATGTCCTGAAGGAATATCCCAAATAAAAAATTATTCCATAATGTACTCATGTCATGATCAAGCCATCCTAGGTGAATATGCCTTTCTTCTTTCAAACAACTAAAATGAGAGATGAATCAACTAATACCCTGCCTTTGCAACTTTGTAATGGAACTGAATGGTGCCTGAGTTTCCGAAGCTCCAGCAAGGAACGTCCATCCACCATAAAAATTATTCATGTGGCTCCAGTGGGTTTAACTGATGTTTTTTGGAATAATAATCTCTATATTTAAAACTTTTTATAAACTATTATCACTGACTTCCTGCAACTTATGTGTTCACTTTACAATATATAAGTTAGGTATAGTGGAAGCAAAGGTGAGAATTAAAGCCTCTCTTGAGTTATTTTACCAAACTGTAGATTTGTGTTTGTAACCATCTTAAAATGTTCCTCCATATTCGCCTTAGCTTTTGTTATGTCTATGTCATACATCCTACACCGGATGGCTTGAGAGTGAGTCAATTATGGGATCATTTTTGGGTGAATTGTCCCTTTAAAGGGTCAAACCAGCTTGGATCCTGGTACTAGGCCTGGAGACACCAGCATATCTTTCTTATAGAGTTTTTCAACCTGGGTCATCTTTTGTCTTTGTTCATCAGGGCTGAAACTGATCGGTTTCCTCTTATTCATGCATATGAGGTCATAAATGTACTACCGACACACACCATAGCATAAAAAGGGCGACCAGTGCATCCTGAGCCATGTTCTGCTTCCTGATTATCTTCCTCGGTTCCCCACATCTTTTTGTTAGCCCTGCACACTCTTCATAACCAAACATTTACTTTCAGCCTCAGAGCTTTATGCAATCACTAGTAATAGCATTTATTTACTTTCCATGGACGTTACGTACTAGCAGCCACAGTGATTGTGTCATGTAATGATAGGATATGCTTAGTTATGTGTATGGGCCTAAAGGACTCTTGGCAGTCATGTCCTAAACTTGGCCACACTTGCAGAACATATGGGGGGCGGAGAACAAGGTTAAACACTGAGCATATGTTTTCGTGTAGAGATGGTTTATTTGTAGAGATGCATAGACAAGCATGCGATTTGCACAGTGACCGTACAACCCCTACATTTAAGCTGGATTGCTGCTTTACCAGGGTAGACTTGGTGGAATGTCTAAAATAACTTTCTAGTTTGTCTACCTGTTAAAAGCAGTCCTTATGCAATATTGCAAAAAAATGGCAAGGGGGCTCAATCTGCCGTCACAGTCTCCACCCTTCACAGCTGCCTGCTAACTTTTCCCAGATGTGTATTTCAGTGCACTGTGGGTAACACAAGATAAAACCTGTAGGGGTGTGTAGGAGCCTGCATAGAGAGCTCTGCTGAGTGTGCACCCGTGAAGGAGGGGCTTCCTCCTTTAATCTCTCTCAGAGTACAGAGAGAAGCCAAAAGCCATCACTCCATTCATCCAGGGAAATTTGAGTTTGACGGTTTAAAGCAAACACAGACTGACTCTCCCAGGGGCTCTGTCTGAGAGCCATTACCCCTGATTCTGCACTGTGGTGAACCCTCGAGTACCTGTTTCTGCCTTAAATGTATATAATATGATAATATATGCAGTTCAGGTTAGACTTCCCTTAATTACTTCTGGTAGTTTGGTGATGTTATGGAAATCGATATTCTGTTTGTCAGGGTTCTATGCAGTCTTCTCATTGTGAGCTGGTTGGCCTCACAGGCAAGGTATTGTCATGCAGAATTTCAATGGTAATGCTCCCACCAAGAGCATTCTTCACCAGCACAACAGTGAAAGAAAGCACAAATAGAACCCAGACAGGAATTTGGGCAGGGTGTTTTGGAAATAAGAAAGTGGATCATGTTGCCAGTTCCTCTAGAACACACAGTAGGAAATGTAGGAGAAAATGGGAAAATAAACGGTGTTGGTAGCCATAATGATTGGTCGTAAAACTCTTTTGAGTCCTGCTTTTATGAGCGTTTGTAAAAAAAAAAAAAAAAAAAAAAAAAATCCAACAGAACTTGAAAAGGGTCCCTTTCAGTGTGCAAGTTAACGAGAGGTGGGACGAGATGAACAAAGGCCCGAGACCTCGCCCACTCCTCTTTCCCACACCCACCCGTGGGTGACTGAGGGGGATCGTACTGCTACAGGTCAAATGATGAATTATGCTTCAAAAATGTTGTGGGTCATCTCGGTTAAGTTGTGAAACAACTTCTGCATTCCTAGTTGAGGCACTGTTTGGTGGAATGAAGGGTTTATTCCTACCAGGCTCCCTCCACATCTCCAGTGACCCCTGACACAGGGACTGGGCCTCTCCCATGGAGCCTAGTCAGGTGACTGCAGTGCCAGGCACAGCATTGGAGCATTGCTTTATTTATTTGTGCTGTCTATTTCTGAAGGACAGAGTTAAATGTTTGTAGGCCTTGTTTGCCTACAAACTCTATGCCTTTCTTTTAACAACCCAAATGTCCCACGTTTAGTGCCTAAACCTTTAATAAACAGATTTGTGGATTGTGGTTTGCAACATTTGTTTCTATAAAAGAATTTATGAAATAATGATTTGGCATGTTTTTCATCAGCTATTGACTCATCAAATTCCTTCTCTTTTATGAAAACTGTCATTTAATGAAACCAACTTGGGCAATATTGTTGGCATTCTTGAACCTGTAGACTTTGTTTTCTGTCTGGTAGGCACTGGGCCATTCACTTTCCCCTGGAAAAGTCTGGAAACACCCAGCTGTCCTTTGATCACTGAGCTGATTTTTTTTTTCCCCATCATGCATCAGTGCAGTGAGGATTACTCTGTCAGGAGTAGTTTAGGCTTGGTGACTTTGTGACTTGCCCTTACTCTCGGTCCCATTGGGGGTTAAAGAATCCACACTGGGTCTGTGCCGATACCAGCCTGTACTGGTCACCAGGAGACAGAATGGAACATCCAGTGGAGTCTAGTTTCTGCCAGGCTAACCTAAAAACATATTCACTGCCATAACTCCTAAGCCATAAGTCCTAGCTTCCAGGATCTACTTTGTATTTGCTACCTTACAAATTACACCTTTCACCAGTTTCTACATTTCATTAGATGTTCAAAGTTCTTCTCAGAAGAAGACAGTTGATGGTGGACATTTGGAGAACAGTATCTTCCTAATGAAGGCCAGAAGTAGAAACCCTTCAATGTGTTTTCTATCAAGAGACTTGCAGTTGTGGCTGAAATTCCAGGACACAATAAAAGCCTGTCTGGACTCAATCAAAATAATTAGGCCGCCAAAGAGACAAAGTAAGAACAACTGCGTCTGGATGCTTTGAGGAAAATTCGGAAGCTTTGTAAAAGCGTTTAAAAAAAATAGTTTAGAGAGTAATTGAACAGAAATGCCTTTCTTGCCTTTTTTTTCTATGAAAACTCATGCTGGGAAGTCAGTTAAACTTGCAATGGAAACTATACCCGTATATCCACACCGAACAGTCCAGGTGTTGTTGCAGTCTGACTCAGCACAGAGGGGGATGTTTTTTAAGCAAGTTATGTTCTTGTTCAAAGGAAGAAGCCTTATTAAAACACTCTGTGCTCCTCAAGTTATATTTTATCATTAGCCTCACAAGTACCTCACCAAGGTAAGCAGGTTCTCGTCCCTATGGGAACATTTCAATAATGCATTTCTATTTTAAGATGCGTTCTCTCAGTAGGACTTATGATCACACTTGATCTCTTAATGTGCATGCTCCAGTAACATGGAGTTCTTACAGTGTGCATCAGGACAGGTGATACCCTCATCTCTGTTGAATACCTTCAACAGAGACTGTTCTGTTCTGTCACCAGTTGACGGTCCATTTTATGCCTCATGTTTTGAGTTAACGTGTCAGAAAAAGCATGTTACATCATAATCCTTGGAACATCCGAGGGGTATAAACCGTCTGGTAGATTTGCATGCTTGTCCTTATGAACGTCATATGAAGCTTTAATTTCTAACAGTACTAAGCCTGAAGTTTAACAAACCGATACGATCTCTAGCTTTACCACGTTTCTGTATATTCTTGAGGCTTCAGATTCAAAAGTATTAACAGTTGTCCTTTTTGTCTACTCTTGCAGAAGAGGTTGACTACAGCAGCTTCGGCACCAGCACTCTGACCCGGAAAAAGAAGGCGGTGGTTACTCTTCGCAATGACCTGAACCGCAAACGGCCCCACATTCGCATTGGCATGCCTCAGGATTTCCGTCCCGTGTCGTCCATTATTGATGTGGACATCCTTCCTGAATCTCACCGGAGAGTTCGGCTCTACCGGCATGGCTCGGACAAGCCCCTGGGATTCTACATCCGTGATGGAACCAGTGTCCGTGTCACACCCCACGGCTTGGAAAAGGTCCCAGGTATCTTCATTTCCCGCCTGGTACCTGGAGGCCTGGCCGAGAGCACGGGCCTGCTGGCCGTCAATGATGAGGTCTTGGAGGTCAATGGCATCGAGGTGACAGGAAAAACACTGGACCAGGTGACTGACATGATGATCGCGAACAGCCACAACCTTATCGTGACCGTGAAGCCGGTGAACCAGCGTAACAATGTGGTGCGCAGCAGTCGTATCTCGGGCAGCTCGGGTCAGTCATCCGACAGCAGTGGTTCGGTGGGATACCCCGCCATCACTGTTCCCATTGGTGCCACCGCCATCTCTCATGGCTACAGTCCAGAGGATCTAGAGAGTGACGAGGAGTCAGACATCGTAATTGAGAGCAACATGAAGCGGCCGTCAAGGCGCTCCAATGCCTCGGTGGCTTCAACTGCATCCCGGTCCCAGACGCAAACGACCACCATGACCCCTCCCAGCCCACCTACGCGACCCCAAACAAGGCCACCATCCACCGTGTCCACGGCCTCCTTCCACTCTCAACCCAGCTTTAACGGCACGGTGCACAATAGTTTGAGTTACAAGTTGCACAAGGACCTTACCCTCCAACACCACCCCTACCACAGCAGCAACCCCGCTATGCGGGAGAGCAACGGCAGCCTACACAAAATCCTCAGCAGTCTGAGGACAGACCCCCGTCACAGCCTGGTTTTACCCAGAGGCGGGGTGGAGGAGGATGGCACAGTCATCACTTTATAATACATACAGTCACATAAAATCCAGCCCTCCCAGAGACACTACCTTTCAGCCTGGGACACCAGACTAGACTTTGAACCTCACCAAACTTTAAGGGTTTTGGAAAATGAATAATTTAACAGAAACAATATCTGCAATTTTATTCTTTTAAATGTTTGCTTTCCCTGTGTTGTAATGTCAAAAAGGTTTCCGATTTAGTGATATGTGTCTCTTTTTCAAACCGGAGCCACCTTTTTTTTTATATTTGTCTATCAGTGTTTCTCAGTACTTGTTTAAAGGTTAATTTTAATCATGTTACCTAAATATCTCTTGGGACCAGAAATTTGGGTTTAGACCTGTGCGTACTGTTGGCTTCTGTTTACATTTTGTATTGGAAAACAAAAATTTGCCCTTGAATTTACACTTAATCAGAAACACAAGCTTTTGTTTGCTTGCCCAATCCAAGTTAACAACTGAATAGTATTATTATTAATTATCATGATTTTTAGTGACGAATATGTATCTGCTGTATGTTTAGTACTATTTGCACTAAATTTACTATTTAGCAGATACCATCAGAATGTTGGTTTCCAAATAAATAAATTTCACTTGTGTCAGCATTCAAAAAAGGCTTTGTGGAAATTGCGGAAAACTTTTTAGATGATCATCCTAGTAATAATATCATAAAACATGCTCTAAGACAGTAACTATTATGTTGACTTTGGATTTAGTATGGTAGTTTGGTAGTGTTTCAATTGACTTGGCTTATTTGACTGCAGTGTAGTGTAATGGGTCATCACATATAGGTATTTGACACAAATGTTTCTTGGAAGACCTTTTGACTTCAGGAGTCCAGCGGAATGCAAGTCTATAGTTCTCTCTGTTTAGTTCGTACACATATTTTCTGTCACCTCACTGTTAATGAAGCCTAACCTCTGACCTCCACTCAAATCTCCACAACAGAACAGAATGCTGTCTCACAGTAGTCCGTAGTAGCCATCTTTAATGGCTTTTATGTTAATGCAGCCAGTTAAAGGTAAGGAACCCACTCCAAACTAAAAAAATAATAATAATTCACTCTCCCTCAGGTTGTTCCAAATGTGTCTTGAGTTTCTTTCGTGTGTTGGAAGATGTTTTACAGAACCAAACAGTGGTTGGTCAGTAGCCAATGACTTCCATAGTTTGTTTTTTTGGGGGGGGGGGGGGGTTGTGTATGTGTGTTTTTTTAGGCAGTGAACATTCTTGAAAAAGAACACATAAAGAACATTTGAGGGTGGGTAAAAGATGTTTTTTTTTTTTAAGTCCCTTTAAGTCCAGTCAAACTTCAAGTATTAAATGGATAGTCTTATATCATTCTCTTATACAGTGGGAACGCACAGTTTATCCCCAGTAATTTTGTATATAGAGAGAGAGAGTCTGTGGAATCATTTTTCATGTATATAATTTAAAACCACTGTGGATGTACCTTCTTTTGCTTTTAGGTTGATTGCATCATTTTTATCTTCTTGAACAAAGACTTGCCTTCATATCCACCATTTTTGTGCCTTACTGCCCCTCGTTGAGACATACTTCACTCAAACAGACTAAGTATTTGGATCTGACCACTGGAAATATGTTCATTTTGGTAAAAGCAAGGACATGGTATAACAAGTGCGTGTGCGAGTCGAAATAAATTTGTTGTGAGTCGCCATCTGCTGGTCACTGCCTCAACTGCGTCCCTTTTGCTGAAAAACGCATTCTTTGTTTTGCATTAATACTTTTTCATTCGTATCACTGTTGATGGCTTAGTTCGTCTATATGTGTATCTTTTAACAATAAATAAAATAAATCCAAAACTAGACGAGCTAAAAGCACATTACTAAAGAGAAAGGGTACAACAGATTATGTCTTAAGTCAGTCGTGTCGTGGAGGTGTCGTATTTATGGTTTAAACAACAGATTTCGGAGTCTAAATGATCCTCATAGCAGGATATATTAGTCAGGCAGTCAAACCACATGTAAAATGGTAGTTTAAAGACTTTTCAGCACAAAGAATACATGTGAATATTGTCTATATTGTTTTTACTGATGTCAGCCGTTTTTTTAAAAAGTGCATAATAAAATTCAGAGATGGATAAAATGCATTTAGTTGGGGTTTTTTCATGACTTTTTTTACAATCAGTGATCAGAGATCCGTTCCCAATGTCTGTATGAGCTCCTATAAAAACAACATATTCCTTTTGTGTTTGTGTGTCTGTTCTAAAGCTGGAAAGCTTTTTTGGTCAGCTTTTGGATGGTGTATAAATCAATTTTAAAAAATGAGCCTAAAAAAACTAATGATAGTAAATACTTATATATATATATATATATATATATATATATGTATGCATGTATATATATATGTATGTATGCATATATATATATATATGTATGTATATATGTGTATATATATATATATATATATGTATGTATGTATGTGTATATATATATATATATATATATGTATGTATGTATGTGTGTATATATATATATGTATGTATGTATGTGTATATATATATATATATATATATATGTATGTATGTATGTATATATATATATATGTATGTGTATATATATATATATATGTATGTATGTATGTGTGTATATATATATATATGTATGTATGTATGTGGGTATATATATATATATATGTATGTGTGTATATATATATGTATGTATGTATGTATGTGTGTATATATATATATATATGTATGTATGTATGTGTGTATATATATATGTGTGTGTGTGTGTGTGTATATATATATATATATATATATGTGTGTATATATATATATATATATATATATATA
>JAUMHG010000065.1:4353988-4376202 GCA_032359395.1 Enteromius anoplus | reverse complement strand
AAAGTTGATGACTAGCTTCATGGTACCAACAAACCCAGATTGGAGTGGTTTGGTTTTGTCAACTCAAAACTAATCCTTTAACTTTGTTTGTTTTGCCACCATCATGGTACAGGCCCCAGGTAATTAAACCAACACTGGGTTCTGAATATTACCATTTTAGTAACAGTATAGCAATGAAAATGTTTTATAGTCTCTAATGCTAATCCTAACTCTAAAACTAACCATAACTATCTCTTTACAGTATAAGAAAAACATGACAGACAGACAATTACAACCATTTATTTATTGCAAAAATGTCAAAATCAATACCGAAATGACGCTGCAGTTCTCTCTGGTGGAATATAGTAGGTTAGGTTTATATGAGGTAAAGAGCGGAACTTAATTTGTCAATCACTAAAAAATATCCAAATGATTATCCCTTTCCTCTCCCTGAAGTCACATATGCATTATTCAAACACACCTGAAACACGGCATTTAGCTATTTGTGACGACATCGGCAAGCATCAATGATGCCCTGTTCACACTAGCTTCTGTCTCCTAACTTCACAATAGAAGTTCACAGTTCTGTCGCTGCATGTCGCTAGAGGCTGATGATGAGGTCGTTAGTGGGCATTCTCATTCTCAGTAACATCATTGTTGACAGCAAATACTGTAGGTTTCTTGCCGCTAAATAGAAACATTTTGGAGGAAAATTGCCTGAATATAATATAAATATATCCCGAGTCCATACATACAAACAAAAATGAATGAGAAACAGAGAGTACTTTTTCTTTTTTGCGTACGTTTATCAAAAACGCAAATGCGGTCATCACTGCTGGAGCTGAAAGGAGAATGAGTACGTGAGCACTATCGTCTTCTTTACTATTGGCTGGCGTTCTTCATTTGCATAAAGTTGAGAGATTCTGAACTTTGTCACATCCAGTCGCCAAAGGTCGCTTTCAGCCCCGTTCACACTACACGCAGCGACAAAGCGACACGATCCCATTTATTTCAATGCAGAGCTGGCTATTTCCGGCGACAAGAGCGACAGTGGCCGTGAGCGACCACTGGCGACTGGATGTGGACGTGTCCAGCGACGTGTCTAGCTAACATAGCATTAAAATAATGTTTCACAGTTAAGTGTGTATTTCGTCAGATTAGTTTAATAATATCCAAAAGACCATATGATCAGGTTGTTAAAATAAACACAAAAAAAACCTCACCTAGTTTAGCGACTACATCTCAAGCCACTAAACAAATAATCAGATCCCAGATGGGTTCGTCACTTTTTGAGGTCCCCCTGAAACATTTCCGTGCTGTTTGCAGCGCGTTTCTGTGTTCGGTTGCGTTGTGAGAATTTGCAGTTTGCATGTGGTTTTTTTTTCTGTTTGCATGTGTTTTCTTCTGTTTGCATGTAATTTCTTAAATTCACTGTAGATGAGCGCTCTTGCTCGAGATGGAGACAAAGATGAAGATCACAGAATAAAGCTTTGGCTTTGTTTCTTTTCCCCACTGGATTCTGGAGATTTGGATTACAGCGCACAAACAAAATTGATTCCTTTTGTAATTATGTTACATTTTGGGTGTATTTATGGTTTTATGTTCAGTCACAGCATGTCAGAGAAAACGCCTTTGCGTCCCACGGAAAACAAAGTAAATATTATGTGATAATAAATTATTAAATGACATAGCTGTTGATTTATGGGTTATACTGTTTAAGAATAAAACAGAAAGTTAGTCCTTTTGTGTTTTGTGTACATTGTTTGCAAAAGTTTCAACTTTCATGTTCATATTCATGTAATTTTACATGCCATTTTATGCCATCATTAATAACATACTGATGTTAAGTATTTAAACGGACCAAGTTACCACTTTAGTTGAGGGGCCACACAAATGATGAAGTCTTGAGATACTAATGCTTAGTTAATGGTGAGTACTAGATTTTGAAATCACATGCTATGTGCTGTGATTGGCCAGTGTTGGGGTGTGTTTATTTATCTAGAGGGCTATATGAACATGCTTAATAACTAATTAAAAATAAAACAACAACGAAACATTAGTTCTCATATTAATTGATAGACTGTTCTAGCCCGTATGCATGAATGAGGTCATGTAGATTTTTTTAAATTAATTTAGTAATTCAAGTAGTTTTATCTGCCTAAAATAATGCTATTATTAGGCAAAAATACATGACAATTTATGTACTACAGATTTTTCCAAAGAAGATAGTAAAGACATTTCTTTCTTTCTCCTTCTTTCTTTCTTGTGAACAAAGAAAACATCATAATAATGCGTAATAAATCATAAATCATGATGATGTATCCATCTTAGTTAATGTCTTAATGTGTAGTTCATTCATGAAGTCATGAATGAAAAACTTTGAACTTATATTAGTTCTTGATAATTCATGAGATATTAAAGCATGAAGTAAGGCATAATTCATGCATTAATTTATGCATGAATTCCTAGTAATTCATGTACTCTTACTGCAAAGTGTTCCTGATAGTTTTTTCCCCTTAAGCCTTTAAAAGGAAACTTTTTGCTGTTGAAATACTCCTAATGGCCTGTAGCTGGAGTAAGAGCACCATGAGACACTCATTCAACGATACAACAACAAAGAAATTAAAAGTTCCACCAATAAAGAAAATATTTTTAATATCAAGCTACAATCACACAGCAAAACCTTTGCTCATAGCAGTGACGGCACATGACATCACACCCGGCCTGGCGCTATTATACAACATCATCAGTCATGGTGAAAACACTATGAGGCACCATGGATTGAGCACAAATCTCTGAGTACCTTAGAAAGGACGACGCTTTGCTTTAATGCTCCACAATACCGGGAGAGATGTTGTGACAGAAACATGTTTGATCACAGCTAGACCGTATTGAAATGCTTGATCCTTGACATAAATGAACTGCCACAGGTGTGAGTCGGCCATATTACGACAATGTGAACTCTTTTTTTTTTCCCAACCTGAAAAAAAAAAAACTAAATCAATGAATATCACAGAATGAAATGATCCTTTAGGAAGCGGATGTGACGACGATCTATTTTATCTGTTAACGCCTTTTGTCGTAGATCTGTACTGTTCCCCATTCATACGATTCTGTGAAGAAAGAAGGTTAAGATCACACAGAGATCATCATAACACAATTTTAAATCATTACTAGTTATATTGTTATCATTGTTATTTAAGCAACTATCCTAAACCTTATATAGAGCTTTTCCAGTTCCTACCTGGCTCCTCTTGGCTTCTTTTACCCATCAGCCCCACAAAAGAATTTATTTTATGCCCTAAAAGACAATAAGATGGAAAAAAAAAATGTATAGAGAGTATAAAATGCTATATGTTATAAAATGCTATATGTAGAGGGAGAGATGAATAGACATAGGTATATGTATATACACTGTTGAAGGCTTAGAGTGCAGTTGAATTGGTTTATTTCTATAAAATTGGTTTATTCTACAGTAAAAATGTAGACCTTGAAGATGCAAGATTTGCATTAAACCTGTAAAGCTTAATGTTTTTAATAAAAAGTTTTTCTGTATATTCGAGGAAACAAAAATCTCTGGAAATGTCTTTGTGTAATTGTAAATATCTCTTTAAGAGATGCATCAGGTTTTATGCAAATGCAAGCATTTAGCAAATAATATATGCATTGTATGCAGTTATGTTCTTATGTGGAGATGACTTACTTTTTCGTGTGATCTGTGCATTTGCTGTGGGGGTGGAAGAATGAAAGAGACGGGAGTTATAGGACACAATCATCTTTATAATTTTGCTGTGTTCTAGTTAAAACATTTCACATTTTTTTGTGTCAAACTAGGTGAGGTATAGGAGTGTGGTCTTACCAGAGGACCGTTTCCCCATCAGACCAATGAACTGATGAGGTCGGGGTTTCCTCGTCATACGTCTTAGTATCTCTCTGAAGGGATCCGCCTGCAGCCACTCATCCTGCTAAAGATAATTCGATTATTGAACATAAGACCCCCGGCAGACAGATGCCACTCAATCTAGAAGATCACTGCTATACTTTCACAAACAAACAATATGTTATAACTCATCCTAATACAGAATTCACCCTATTTTATTAGTTTTTCACCTATTTTTTGAGCACAGAAATACTCTACAAGATACAGCAGTTGCAAAGATAAAGATTATAAGCACAAAAAACATGAAAGACATCAGTGCTTGGCTGTCTTCCAACCCTCAATGTCAAATGGGAAACGTGCGCTCCATTCCAACAAGCAGTAAGAGCATATACTAATTCAGCACTGGACAGCGACCTGACCTGTACCTATTGTGCTGGAGCCCTGAATAATAACAAAGTGAAATCTAATTAAAACATCATATTACATGATACTATAATAAGGACTGTTACTGCAGCTATATGGTATATGGTATCTCTGCCACAAAAACAAATACACACACATAAATATATATATACATAATTAATTTTTTTATTGGTTGATTGCTAAATTTTCGGATTTGGTCCTCAAATCCTTAAAACAATGTAAATGCAACCACTTAATAGCTATATAGTGTTGTGCATAAGTATTATACAGTAATTAAATAATAATTACTATTTAGTATATTTTATAACTATAAAGCTGAGATGTAATAAAAAATTGTATAATGAAATTACATTTATATAGAAATAACTAGCTTTTTTTGCTATTTTTAATGATTATTAAAGGTTTTTTTGCTACTGCGTTCTTAAAAGTACTCACTTTTTGTCTCCTAAGATTAAAAATATTCTTCTCTACATCAACGTCACTTGTTACAAAGCATTCTAGTTACAAAGCCCTCAAGAAAAAATAAGTTACATTAATATAAATGTAATTATTGTTATTACTGTTGTTGTTTTGCAATTATCAATGTATATTAAATGTAGTCAATGTAATAAGATTACTTGATCAAACAAATAAATAAATAAATAAAGCTATTTTTATTTCGGCATGCCTACCATTGAAAGGTCCTTAAAACCAGCTCTAAATCTGTTGCACTACATTTTATTTTGTTTAAAAGGCATGTTTACGTAACAATAAAAGCTGAAAAACCCACCTGAACCTGATTGCTGCCCGTCCAGTAATCAAGGTCTTCTTTTGGACCCAATTCTTCTCCAAAAACTTGGCACAAAACAAGAAAAAGCACTACAGCCGGTAAAAGAAACTTCATGTTGCACCCGGTAACTTTCCTTTTTCTTTTCCCAAAGCTTGTTAAAGTATAAACCGCAAGCTAAACGTTGAATTGCACGGTGTTCAGTCAGCTGTGCGTGAACGCTTTCCTCCACGTATAACAAACACAGTTCTTCACTGCCTCGCGCTCGCGGCTTTATAGCAAAGCAACAGGGAGGTGACGGCTTCCTTCCGACGCTTAAAATCGATAAAACAAATAAATGTATTAGTCAGATTGCTTTAAAACGCGCAATGACGAATAGCACTCCTCTTTAATATTTAGCTCACATTGCTTGAGGAAGCAGCTGAAGTTGAAATGCTCGCTGTTTGGGGAGTCCGTGACTTTATGCATATGATCAGTATGTAGACTGCAGACAGGTGACGTTATGATTGGCTAATACGACGCAGGTTTTACGAAGTCCCGTCTACGAGCAAACAACCATGAATGCAGAAGACTTATTTTGCGTCAAAGGGAGGTGAGGAGCACTAGAAAGGTCTTGGGCATGCACAAATAAGATAAACCAAAAAAAAAAAAAAGACGCTGGAAAAGTATATTTTTGAGTTATCTGCGTCAACGTCGCTTGTTATAAAGCAATGCGTTCTTAAAAGTACACACTTTTTATTTATGTAGGTCTCTTTTGAGATCAAAATCATTCTTCTATACATCGACGTCACTTGTTACAAAGCATTCTAGTTAAAATGTGTTTTTGAAAATTAGGCTGTCTTCTTGTTTTTAATAACCAGTTTTGGAGTCTTCTGGGATAAAGATATTCTTGGAAATGCCTTCTGAGTTCCTTAGATGCATAGAAGAACCCCCCCATCCAAAACGTCTTCTGTGGCATCATAAAACCCCCTTTTGGTTTTAATCAGGACCTTTATTTTTAAGAGTATAGACTCGTGTTCCACACGTCCCTCAAAGCTTGTGTGCCATTTCTGAAGCATTGAATCTCTAATGGAGGCAGGGTTAAATTCGTGTTTTTGATGAAAAGCAGGGAGAGGACACTCGGAGGTGCATGACCCACGGAGGAAGTGGAGACACGGCTGATTTCCATGAGAAAGGACTCTTGTCTCAGTGCACAGAGAGACTATACAGCCCAAACGGCACTTCATATCTCGAGTGCCTTTATCAGCGACAATGATGTCTCTTTATTTAATCATGTGTTAATATCATATGCAAATGTTTTTTCTTGATAAGATTGCCTTAAGCAACTGAAACGACCCCAACAGCGCAGTGAGGGTGGTGTACATTTACTGATCAATGTGGTTTTTGCACAATGTCTTTGAATTTCATTTTATAGTTCAGACTGTTCAGATATAATTTGTAACCACTTGTATAAACAACTGATATAAACATCACAATAATCCACATGACTCATCAGTCAATGTATTGTGAAGAGAAAAGCTGAATAAACGAATCCATCATTAAGATGATTTAAAGTTCAAGCATTGTTTCTTGTTTCTGACCAAAATAATAATTCACAATAAAAGTCCATCTGCTGTAAGCTTTTAAGCTGTGCTTTCTCTCCTGATTTAAAATCATTATATGTTGTTTCTCTGGTTAGAATCAAGTTATTTCAGGTACGTTCTGTTCTCTTAGTGTGCACTAGGTTGAAGGTTCTCCAGTGTTTACAGAGAAACTGAACTCTTGCTCCCTATTCCATTTTATATTGACTTTGTTTATTCAGAAATATGAACTCGCAAACACTCACAGATGATGGAACACACAAAAGGAGAGTGAATTAATAAGAAGTGTGTCCCAACAAGAGATGATAAGTGGAATCCTTAATACAGTAGATCTCAACACAACATTTAACAGTAATATCTGTGCATGAACCTAGACCAATGTGATCTCACAGGGAAAATGTTGTAAAATACATACAAATAAGATCATATGCATACACAACCAATTAGCCAAAACATAAAATAGTACAAATTGCTACGACATTAGGTTGGACATGTCTTGTATCCAAAAAAAACCCCCACACTCCATAGTTTTCAATGCATTAGAAGTCAGACCACTCTCTGCCTTCAAAGGTAGAAATGTTGAAAACAGTCCATGAAGAAAATAAAGGCACTAATGGTCAGTGTTTACCTCTACAAGAGCACAAGTATACCTCCTTTTTCTTTGAACAAAGCTAGGTTGTAGTTTTTACTTTTCTGGCAGACTTGCCAAACATGTTAGAAGAGTGCAGGTTAAATTACTCTGCTTATGTTGTTAAACCAGAATAAGAGGCGCCATTTATTTCTTTTTATAAACAGCACATGTAGTTTTAGCAATGTACAGCCATCACAAAAACAACCAATTTTGAAGCACAAAAACAGCTCCAGATATTCCACAAAAAAACTCCAAATTTCAGTTCATGCAGTGTAAACGTTTATTATAAAGTCAGCCGAAACAAGGAATGAGACTCATTTCCTGGCTTTTGATGAAACTAGCTGAAGATCTAATGTATTTCTTTAACTTTTGTAGATGTCAGTCTATTTAGAACTCTGTATCAAAGTGAGACAGTATGAACAGCGTATATGAAACAGACAGCAGTACAAGCACTGAAGCACGCAGAGAGCAATTGCTTTATCACTTGGTTATATTTAGGTTTATTCTGACTACTGCTGATACCTTGTGCATGCGTGTAAGACAGATGTTTTAAGATGCTTTGAAACACTCCTGTGTTTTATTGACAAAAAAACAAAACAGGAATAACATTTGGTGAAATATCAGTACATCTTAATTTTAGTATTTTATATGTTTATGTTATATATATGTTTATTCCTGTGACGTAAAGCAGAATTTTCAGCATCATCAGTGATCCTTCAGAAATCATTATACTATACTGCTTTATTGAACAAGAAACATAATATCAATATTGAAAGCAGTTTTGCTGCTTATGGAAACTGTTGTTTTTGAATAATGACAGTATTTATTTGCAAATTGATCACATTTGTGACCCTGGAGCATTAAACCAGTCTTAAGTTGCTGGGGTTTATTTGTAGCACTAGCCAAAAATAAATTTTATGGGTCAAAACGATCACAACATTTTGTTGCCAAAATTTATTAGGATTTTAAGTATAGATCATGTTCCATAAAAGTAATTTGTAAATGTTGTACCCTAAATACATTAAAACTTAATTTTTGATTATTTGCATCTTTAAAAGTGATTAATTTTTTTGCACCCTCAGATTCCAGATATTCAAATAGTTGTATCTCTCGACTAAATATTGTCCAAATATTTCCATATATCAATGGAAAGCTTATTTATTCAGCTTTCAGATGATGCATATATCTCAGTTGTATCTTGTGGTCCAGGGTCAAATTTAATTTAATGCAAACTTACTGAATAAAAGTCTTAAATACTTAAATCACACACACACACACAAACACACATACCAGCCCCACAATAATCTATTGATTATTATTATTTTAATTGAAATACAGAAATGAGGTTCATGTTAAAGCATAGCCCAATATTTTATTTGACATATGGATTGATGACATTTGTATTTTACAAGTTTATTTTTCGTTATAACCTTTACAGACCTCAACCCAGCACACTGTAGTATGTAACAAGCGCAAATATTGGTGACCAGTAATGGCAGTAGAAAGGCCTGGTGCTTTAGATCACCTGTTTGTACAAGTGTTATTGCAGGTGTGCAATAATGTGTGCAGGTTGTCAGTGTGTGGGAGGTCAGTTTGTTTTGTGTTCGAGTGAATTCCTTGTAATCTGTCATTGATTTCTAGTCTTGTGTTCTGCTGTCACACAGTAGGGATAAAGCACTGAATAGAATGAACAGAAGGTTCTTAGAAGTGTTTCACCTTGTAAGAAAGTCTTCAGACCTGCATTTACCACTAAGTTTTCTGATTGCTCCTTCAAGTTTTCTATTTTTTGCTCCTTCAAAGCAAACATCAGAGTTCACAGTATGAATATGTTTGAGGTCAGTGATCAAGACTTTAGAGATTGCACCGAAATGTGACTTTTACGGTAGCCGAGAGAGCTCAACGCCCTTCAACTTGAGAAAACACATGCAAACAGGAAAAAAACACATGCAAACAGAAGAAAACAAATGCAAAATGATAACACAGGCACTGCAAATTCTCACAACGCAACCAAACACAGAAACGCACTGCAAACAGCACGGACCACAACGAAAATGTTTCAGGGGGACCTCAAAAAGTGACGAACCCATCTGAGAGTACCTTTAGCTAACATAGCTTTAAAATAATGTTTCACAGTTAAGTGTGTAATTCCTCAGATTAGTCTAATAATATCCAAAAGACCTTATGATCTTAGGTTGTTAAAATAAACACAAAAAACTCTTAGATCTTAGACCTTTTAGATCAGCGACAACATCTCTGCTCTGACCAAAAGCCACAGAAGAAATAATCAGGTCCCAAATGGGTTCATCACTTTTTGAGGTCCCCCTGAAACATTTCCGTTGTGGTCCGAGCTGCATGCAGCGCGTGTTTGCAGCACCTCTCTGTGTTTTGTTGCGTTGTGAGAATTTGCAGTTTACATGCGTTTTCTTCTGTTTGCATGCGTTTTTTTCCGTTTGCATTTGTTTTCTGAAGTTTGCAGTGCGTTGAGATCTCTCGGCCACCGTAGACTTTGCTAGGATGAATTTAGAAAACCTTCATCATGACTATCACTATCACTTCTTACTGGCCTTATTCCAAGCATGCTTAAACTTTTTGAAACTGAATTCTAATAACATGTTAGTTCCCAAGCACTTGATGCATGTCCTGGTCCTTCAAGCTAAAGAGTCTTTATGTCCAGAAGACTGGAGAAAATATATAGCTGATACAAAATCTTGCTCCAATTTTTTCTCAATGTATTAAGTGAGCAATTGAGCTGTAAAGCAACTATTAATATGCACTTTTTGTTTCCATATAGAAATTCCAAGCACAGTTTGACACACAGAACACACAGTCATTGGAATGTCTGTGTATTTTCTTTATAATTCCCTCTTCAGTTTCTCTTGACATATTTGTTCCTGTAATTCATGTCTGCGTATTTTCAAACCCAGTAAAACATTTCTGGATAATTGCGGTTTTGAGTTATAATAATTTCCTTTATGAGTCATATTTACTGGAGGATTTTTGTATAATGATTAAATTGATCTATTTACTTGTTATAGTTGTCCTGTGCTAATTAGGGGCATTTTTTAAACGTTTAAATTAGCTTCCTGTCCAGCTCAATGTGCTTTATTAGTGGTGTTTCCCTTGGGTATGATATGGCTGGTTTTCAAAACCGTAACCCTATGGCATAAAAAACCTCTCCTCATATCTTAAATATGACAAAAGCTGTGCTGTTTCTTTCTGAGCAAACAATATGTTCGCTTTAAACTGTGAAAAAAATGCCTCTTTTCTTTGGTTTCCCTTGACCTCATTCAAGTAATAAATTCTCTGTGGTAGATATACATTCTGTTAATAAAGGACTAAAGCAGATACAAGTGTTTTTCCTGCATAAAATAAGCATTATTGAGCACTCAGGCGAAGTCCCGAATGCTTGGCATTCACTAAAAAATTTAGCAATCAGGCAAATGTGACTCCATCCGGTCTCCCCACCGGAAAAGATCCGTCAATGGCCAACTAACTTCCCTTTTATTTTTCATGTCCTCTGGATGCTCTATTGAATTTCCTATTTCCATTCAGCAGAGGAGATATTCCCATTTAGAGCAACTTTAATTAAGGTAGTACACTTACGCTGCACTCCCGATGTGGGCTGAATGGGACTGACCTTGCCAAGTGTAATGAGAGGGAGGGGTTTGGCAGCTTTCAGTCTCCCTAAACCCTGTTTATTACTCCCTGACTGGAATGCAGTGATGATGAGCCACTGTGCTAATGGAGCCTCATAAGTGCTTTTGTAGTAGAGAATTTGCCTTTGCTGTTTTGATCACTCCATGGGTCGAGTGTCCACAATAAAAAAATACCAAACTTTTTTAGATCTAGTATTTACAAATGCACTCTTTGCTTTCGTGTTGGTTAACACTCTTTAATAAAAGAACATTGTTTTGAAATTAAAATGCATCAGTTAAAACTATCATGTTGATTAAAGTGACACTAATATTAAAAAAAACTTTGAATCTAAAAGTTTTATATCTGAAAAAAAAAGAAAAAAAAAGTAGATGCTGCCTTTGAGCATTTAAAGCCCACAAACACTGGTTTAAATGAAATCCACCCATCATGAGGGGTCGGAAAAATGAATCTTTAAATGAATAATTTGGGAGTCACTGAAAAAATAATATAAAAATAAATTCCTGTTTTAATTTTTAATTACATGATCTACTTCCATTGGACATGAGTACATCTTTATATATCATCATTTTACTCTCTTCTAAATATGATTAAAGTGTACTGCTGAATGTACAAGCAGTTTTATATTAAACTAAAAATACTTTATTATAATTTCTATTGAAACCGGAATAACATGTTTAATATTTAATATATAAAAAATTACACATTTGTAATAAGGAAGTTGCCATTTAGAACTTTTAAAATATATTTACTTTACATGTTTTATTGAATAACGCACTTTAACAGTAAAATTATGATCAAGTACTTCACATGTTAGTTAACACATCAAAATGAGTGAGCTTTGAGCTTTGGGATCATAAGTTTACATGCAGAATGTGCAAAATGTTAGTAATCGAAACAAAATAATATTTAGAATGGTCCTGAATAAGCTATTCCACATAACCGAGGTTTTCATATACTCCACAGGACAAAATAATAACTGAAAAATGACTCCATTCAAAAGTTTACATACCCTTGAATTTTAGTGTCATTTCCTGGATGATCCCCATCTGTTTTTGTAATAGTTGTCCCTCGTTGGTCCTGAGCAGTTTTACTGTCTGCTTTTCTTCAGAAAAATCCCCCAGCTCCTGCACATTCTTTAGTTTGTCAGCATTTTCTGCTAATTAGAACCCTTTCCAACAGTGACTGTATGATTTTGAGATCCATATTGTTGTACATGGGACAACTGAGGGACTCATACACAACTATTACAAAAGGTTAAAACATTTACGAATGCTCAAGAAGGCCACACAACGCATTAAGATCATTTTGTTAACAATCATTTTTTTTTCATTTAGTACTGGAATTCAGAAGCTACATAAATAGTTACATGGATACCTGAAGACAAAATAAGTACATTGTAGCATTAACCCCATGTCTCTTACAGCACTAAATATCTAAACAAGTATGCAGTTTTCTCGAACTCTTTTGTTTTGTTTCAACTGCTTTTCTGCTGGGGGTATGTACACTAATGGGAACATCTGTATATACAGTCAGAAATTAATTTGTGCAGCTCGAATTGTATTTTTCATCGTGACTTCAGCTGTAACCTCTGCAGAAGTAAACCGTCTTTCCTGGCTGTGCTTCTGATTTGCTTCAATGAATCAAGTTAAATTTGACATCTTTAATTTGAAAAGTGTGATTGATAAGGCCTGCCTTGGAGTATTTAATATGATGTCATTGTCCCCTTCCCAGACTGAAGGCAAACATGACTAAATGGAGTCTCTTTCTGCTAATGCACTGGGGGATTATACTACTGTCCTACACGAGAACACCATCAATCAACCCCAGACACACCGAGCTGTGTGTGTGTGTGTGTGGACTCAGTGGGGGTGTGTAGGAGGGCATGTTACGCATCTCGCTGCAGTAGGCTGGTTCATACCTTTCATTTGCGTCACAGGGGGTGGCCATCAGCGAACAGTGAACGTCAACCAGCCCCAATTATCCTCGGCGTGAAGAACCATCAGTGACATGTTCACTCTCTCCTGCTTTTGTGGCACTGTGGAGTCACGACAGGGCACCTGTCTTACGGTTACAGGTGAAAATGAGCATCTTCTGAGGTTCACAGCAGCTTTAGTGAATATCAGACAGCAGGATCTCGTCTGTAGCTTGTTTGCTTTCTTTGTGTTACTATGACACAATAATTGGACTGAATGTCAAGATCTGACCGCCCCTTTCTGTGATGTTGAAACAATTGATTTCTTTTATTGTTTGGGTGGTTGAATATAAAGATGTCTGGACATGCTTTGTGATAATTGGGATGAAACCTGTCAGTGCAAATTAAGTGTGAATTGCAGTTACTTCCGTACTCCAAGATGTTGCTTCATCTGCTTGATAACTGCCATTTGAGAATGTGCATGAAATTGAAATGAATATATTAATAAATAAAAAGGTTAAGAATGAACAGTGAGAGGATAAAATGTGCAGTAATAAATAGTTACAGAAATATAAAAAAAAGTGGAAAAAATATTTATAGAATTTTCACATGATCTGTCACACTGCAAAATAAAAATTATAGCCAAGATTTTTTTTCACGTTTCCAGACAAAATGTCTAGAAATTTTTAAATCAAGACAATATGTTTTACTTGTCTAGACAATTCTTCTTAATTTAAAATTTTCTAAATATTTTGGCTAGAAAGAAGACAAAAATCTAGGCTAGAAAAACATTTTTTTTTTACAGTGCAGAGATTATTCTAACTTGCTGATTTGCTGCCTAAGAAAGGTTTGTTATTATTATCAATGTTAAAAACATTTGAATATTTTGTGGAAACTATTATATCTCTAATACTTCAGAACTCATCTAGCTGTTAATGTCCTGTGTTACGCTACCAATAAACACAGGCATGCTCATGCTTCACATTGCTCAATGTTTTACAGATTATGTTATTAGCTGTTCCACGCCTTCTCCATACTTCTTTCTTCCCATCATTTTGGTACAGGTTGATCTTCATGTCTATATCTGATGGATAACTTTGACCACACAATGTGGTTCACAGCTTTCAAATGCGAATGCCACACTTGAATCAACTCCAAAACTTTTTGATGTGGAAATAAAAAAAAGTAATAGCCCACATCTGTCCAGCTTTTGTCCAATTACTTATTTCTTGAAAAAAGGGAGGAGGTACATATTAAAGAGCTGTAATTCCTCAAACGTTTCTCCAATTTTAATAAAAATACCTTCAAATTAAAGCGCAGACTGTACACTTGAAGGCGTTAATATGTAACTATAAAAATGCATGTTTTGGGTAGCTAAATTATTTTGATTATTAGATCAATATAAAGTTCAAAAGAACAGCATTTGTTTAAAACAAAAATCTTTTCAAAAATTCAATTTAAGTAAATTTGAGTTAAAGGATCAACCAAAAGGTCACTATCTGCAAAATCCCTGATTTTATGTTCCGTAACATAAAAGGCATAACTCCATAATACCGAACATAAAAGTCATGCAGATGTGCCAATATATGAGAATGAGTAAATGATCACCTCTCAAATATCATTCACTTGTTTTTTGGATTGTTTTAATTGTTTAATATAATTACTTAGCCAAGGATATGTTCCCAGTATTAAAATGAATTTTGCCCTTGTGTTTTGTCTTCAATTTGGAGGGAATGTCACCTTGAGATTTGAAAAGGACAAAAAAAAAACTTTGCCAGAGTGCTTATTAGTGAGTTAACGTCTTTCATCAAGGCCTTAGGTTAATAAACATTAACAGAAATACTTTCTATTCCCGCACAAGGTTGACAGCAGAATGTAAATCATAATTCAGCTCATTCTTTGCATTCAAGTGTCTGATTTATAGTGTCCTCTTTAGAGATGGACAATAACAGTTTCAGCCTTGTTTTTTTTATATAACTATTTAATCTTTTAAAATAACCAAATAGTTTTTTTTTTACATTAACCTGTTAGCATTTTGTCCCAACAAAAAAAATAAAATAAAAAACTCTTCTAGTTTTTCTTAAACATGGGCTTGCCATTGAAAAGTCAGTGCAAAATGATTAATAATAGCAAATATATAGAAAATATAATCAAACCACACTGTTTTATTCATAACATAATTGTATTGTTTAGTAAAATTGCAAAACTAAAAAAAAAAAAAAATTATATATATATATATATGTATAAATTATCTGTAGATGGCACTGGAATGACCCGAATAGATGCATTTCCATCTATTTCAGGATTATAAAACTTTTTACCAGTGCTTTTGCTTATCATTTTGACTGGACTGGTTACAGATGCAACTATTAAATTACATTTAGAGAGGAAGAAATCAGAGGAGAGTCAGCTGAGGATCAGAGAGTCGCACTCCAACAAAATCACATTCTCTTTTAAAAGGCTACCAGGGCTACTTATGTAATATATAATTGCTGTGTAATTTATTGTTCATGAAGCAACCGAAGTGAAATATAATTACTTGTTTAAAATGATAAATACATAAATCATGCATTATTATTCACGTGAGTCTCTAATAAAGTGTAGCTATGGAAAAGAGGAAGGCTTCAGAAAATGGAGAGGTGACTGAATTTTAGAGAGTGAATTGTAGCACCATCTGTTCCTCATCTAATGACCCAGTACAAATTGATCATTTCTACCCTTTTGTTTGAGGCTCGGTTTAATCTGAATTATCACTGATTGATTGTTACCTGTAATGGAAGCATATAGTAACTGGTTTTATTAGCACTGCCATCCAAAATAAGGTATTCAGTCTTGTTATTTTAAAGACCTAATGACACAAAAATCTTATTAATGCTTATTAAATGTACAATGGCCAATTAAAGGAATAGGTAAACCAAAAATCTAAATTTGGTGAAAATGTACTTGCCCTCAGGCCATCCATGATGCAGATAAGTTTGGTTTCTCATGGGAACAGATTTTGAAAAACTGTAGCATTACCACCATCACCAATGGATGCTCTGCAGTGCATGTGTGCTGTCAAAATAAGAATATCACAATAATCCACAAGTAATCTATACCACTCCTGTCCAACAATGAACGGTTGTGTAACAGAAAGTTTGTAAGAAACAAATCCATCACTAAGATTCTAGTTTTTATCAAATCACTGGAAAAGATCTGAATCGGGAGACAAAGACGCAGATTTTTTTTATAACCATGAATACCACATGAGGTCCCCAGGGGGTATCATTCAAGGGGCCCCAGCCCTCTAGCGGTTCTCAAGGATTCATCGCATCAAAGGCCCTCCTCCGGGGAACTCATGCATGTCGGCCAGACACAGCCACAGATGGCACTCTTGGACCACCATGGTGGACCTCGCATGACCCAGAGCCCGCGCCGCAACCTTCGTTGCGGTACAGAGTTCAGCCAGAACTTCCAGGTCGTGGCCACCCTTGTGCAGGGCTCTCAGTGCCTTGGCCTGATGCACCTGCAACAACGCCATGGCGTGTACAGAGGAGGCAGCTTCTCCACAAGCCATATAGGCATCGCCAACGAGAGCCGAAGAGTGTCTACAGGCCCGGGAGGGGAGCAACGGGTTACCCTGCCAGCTGGCAGAGGCCTGCAGACACAGTTGCACCGAGTGAGTTTGTCATGCACCTCTGGGAAGAAAGGCACCGGGGCGGGGCCCTGTACAACAGCACAGGCCACCCCCAGGTACCAATCATCCAGCCTAGAGAGCTCAGGATGAGATGTAGGGTTCCACTCAATCCCGACCCCCCCCCCTGGCGGCCAGGGCAAGCATAGCCACCAGCTCTGGATCAGTATCGGGTACGGTCGTACGCTCAGCGGACGCTGCCGCGGCCGACACGTCATCTCCATAACCGGACTGCCCTGATGACAACTCCACCGATAACGGAGTGTGGGCAACAGGAGGTGCTCTCCAAGGAGAGTTCCTGACTGTCACCGTAAGACCAGCCCTCTCCCCCCTGGAAGTGGATGCTGCCCGGCTGTTGCCGGAACGAGCACCAGATCACGGAAGCGGAATAGGGACTCTGCCCCCTTCCAGGTAGCGGAGCCTCCGCGATGATCATCTTCCCACAACAGGAACATGACTCGTCCACAAAAGCTGCCTCGTGCTCGAGGCCCAGGCACGTGAGACAACGATCGTGACCATCCGCCGGCGCCAGGGAATGGCCACATCCAAGAACGCACGGGTGGTACGACATCCTTAAAAGGACGCGTTTTTACAAAGACGAACCACCCGTGAGCGAGCTCTTTTAGGCTTTGCTCTTTTGTGAAAAGGCTGAAGCACACAGGGGAGATGGTACGCCCGCACACAGCAGTGGCTAGCACTGTGGCAACCACTCGACAGGAACCGCCACCGCTGCTATGCCGTGACACCAGCCCTGCCAATTCCGTCTCTGTAGATGGCTCAGGAACGGGATCTTCATAAGAAGAAGTGCTTAATTCGCTGCCCACTTATACTCACGCTGCGATCAGATGCAGTTGGATGTTAATCAGCGCAAGCCAATTTCATTGATGTGTTTTCATACACGCAGAGTAGATTGGGCATTGAAGCGAGGTTCCTATTCGTCGGTCACCGACGTGACTCGGAGTGACCGACTAAAAGTGAACAATGGCATTATTGCATGTAGGGGTCTGATTTTTCATTGCAAACAATCAAAACTGTTTTATTTAAATGGTATTATTTACACATTTATGAGCACGTAGCCCAATCCCTGCCCCTAAACCTACGATCTGTCAATAAAACACAAGAAATAGCAGGCAGATACAAGACAGATACCATGCTGCACATTTCACCTATGTTTGAAAAAGATATGTCTGCTGAGTGATGCTAAAAAATAGTTTCAGTGCATGGATCCTGACACATTTTTATTACATTGATATAGGCATGTATTGCCATGGTTCAGAATTTAAATATCTGTGAACTGTTTCTAAAAGTTAATGCTCTATCGTGTTGGAAATATGCCCTACACCAAATCCAACCCAACCTACCTGATAGTGTTAACAAATGTAAAACTGATGTAAAAACACATTTGTTTATGCAGTCGTGTCATTTCAGCTTTCTTTTATACAGATTTGAACTGTTTTGTTGAACTGTAGTTACACAGGATTTGAACTGGAGATCCTCATCTCTCAAGTACATCTCTGTACTCTGTGAGCCACAAACCAACCGTCTATGAAAACCTGTAGATACGAAGTTAGATGTGTAATGGTATCGTTCAAAAGCATCACTTTTCAAATATCCCAGCATATTAATATTGCTTTGAAGTAATAACATTATATTCTTCAAGTAACTGTGCGAAAATATATGCTTTATATATCGAAAGCCATGTGAAAAGTAATAAAAGGTGTCTGAGTTTTACTGCCTCTATGTTCTTCATTACTTTTGGTCACTGCAGTGATATGTATTCCGTACGTATTCCATGTCTTGCTAAAAAGTGCACCCAGGTACATTTACGTCTACCAGGAAGCAGACTTTGAAAAGTTGGATTTGTTTCTTATAAACATATGATTTTCAAAGACATTGACTGATGGACTGGAGTATATGTGGATTACTTGGGATTATTGCAATGTTTTTATCAGCATTTTCGAACTCTTAATATAATGGCACCCATTCACTACAGAGGATCATTTGAGATTAGAGGAAAGTGTTTTTCATGATAAAAAGCCTTGGCAGTTGAAACTAAAATGCAATTGGTGATTTTAAAAGGGGCAAACCCTTAGAACTGTCCCATCCAGAATTCTGCTTTGAAAGAAAATACATAAACACAAGAAAAGAGTACTGCAGATAAGACCGTAAAAAAAAATACTTTTGTATAAACACTGCAAAGAGTTGAGAAATAGATTAAGATACAAGCACTTTTTATGTGCTCAGAAAAAAAAAAAAATGTTTTCAGTGATGTTATTCTAACATCATCAGATCCCATCACTTCATCAGATTAAAGATTTGATCCCTGTAACAGGCAAGATGGAGCACTGTGTGACTGGACTGCAGTTAAAACAACCAGCAGCCATTGCTGTATGGCTGAAGATAATTAATTGAAGATAATTAAATTGGACAAATGAAGTAATGTTATGATAACAATGAAATAAGATAACAATAAAATCTATCTATCTATCTATCTATCTATCTGTTTTGCAGTATTGAATCCTTTAAGGTCTCAATAGCTTTGGCTCAATTTTCGAAACATGCACGCATTGACATTGACTTTGTTTGTTATGTCTGTTAAATTGCCAAATGACCTCTAATTGTAATACAATCTGAATCAACCATCCAACCCGTTAACCAATCAAGTTTGGGAGCATATATGGGGAGCACATATATGCAGATTGCCCACAGCACAATCACTACCATTTGTAATAGTTGTACAAAAAAATTAATGTACTGTATAAATACAAATGTTCATGTACTCTTTATGGACTTTCTCAACACCAATCTTTATATATGTAGTATATATATGGCCTTGGCAAAATCACTTGCAGAATAACTAGGTTTTGAAGCATAAAGGATTAAGATTAAGAAAGGGGTAAGACTATTGCACAGAGAACTATCGAATACGTTTTGAGCATGATATTAGACACAGATAAGTATACATAATCAGTTGCATGATGTACCAAAGCAATCGCAACTTGTTCAGAAGAATGAATATCTGCTTTCAAGATGTGCACAAGTGACTAGATGATGTGGAGGTAGTTTGGAAAATGTACATTTCCGATCTGAGAATGCTCCAAAGCAACTGAGAAAAAAAATGTAATAAGGTATTTAGATGAGTGTGTTGTTTTGCGGCAATGTTGGCTCACTCTGAAATGTGTAGATTGCATAAATCAGATATAATCAGCATTCAAGTGCAAAATGACCCTGTGCAAATATGATAAAGTCAAGCACATGATGATAATGAGCCTCCAAACAGTAAGAAACATTTGTTTCTGGAATGAAATGTTCTAAAATTAACTATGTTCACAATGTTTTAATTGCTGTAATCCGTCTTGTCTGTTAAAGTGCATGCAACATATTGTCTATAGCCAATAGCAACTAGATGTGTTCTCACGAATATAGTTTAAGACTAGAAGCTGGCTCTGCAGAAATCCTGCATAAAACAATGCACTCAAACAGCTATTAAAACTATAACATTAGTGGGCAGAATGATAAAATGACAGTGGGAGTTGGGAACAGTTTACCCATAATGCTCAATGGCACTATTATATTTTACTCTAATTACAAGTCCTGATTGAGATGACGGATGAGGAAAGCTGATGTCTGCAGTTAAACAAACTTTTTTTAAATGTACAAGCCTTATTGTTTTATTGCTTATAAAGATGCAGGGTTTTAGTTTGTTAGAGATATTAAACCACTGACAAGATTCATCTTTGTCTGATTACTCTTGCAGGAATAAGTGTATTAATATAATGGCAGATGTGTGTTGTTGATCATGCCCTTGACCAGACCAGATCTCCTTGTTTGTTAATTAATGAGGTTGAATCGATGAATCATGGCTGTAAATCACTATTTCCTTTGGCTACTGCTTCAGAGGAGGGATGCAGAAGTATGCAAGACGCTGATGGATTGGACAGGAACTGGGAAAGCATATCTTGTACTGTAAACTATTGTCCTTCTCAAGAGAATTTAAACTTTGATTGAGTTTTCAGTTCATTTCAGTTATAAGGTGAAATGGACTATCAATGAGCAGGGGCACTTTCTATCTATGCGGGTATATTTTCTGAATGAGATGCGAGCGTGTTAATAGAGCAGGATCATTTTTAATGATTAAAACCTTGTGTTTTACTCTTTTCTTCGCATAAAGACTTCAGAAGACTTGGAATGTGACACAACTTGTTTGTAATGTATTTATACTGCATGTTTAGGATTAGTTTGTGCAATAAATACATGTGACTGCATTTGCCTGTATGTTTTATGTTGTTCAGAGGTAGGTAGGTTTAGGGGTGGGGTTTGGTGCGCCAATAAAACAAAACAAAAAATCATATAATAAATTTATACATGCATGCAAACCATTAAATTAAGCCAAACAACTGAAAGCAAAAAATGGGTACCTTGAGCTTCAAAAAGTGACGCAAAAGGGTCTTGACCAAGAGTCAAAACGTGATGAGTTGAGTGAGACTGTGTTGTTTTTTTGCAACCTTGATACTTAATAGTTGATTATGACAAATTGTGTAAAAAAAAAAAAAAATGAAATGAAGTAAAAGTGTCCCAAATAATAATTTAAATACAGTTTAAATTAGCCTAAATCTTGATTTGCTTAAAATAATATATATATTATTTTAAATTATTTTATTTATTATTTCAAATGTTATAAATACTTGAGCTTGTGCAAATGCAAATCAACACATCTTACACAATTTTTGTGAAAACTAACAAAAAAAAATATATAAAAAAAGTTCCTGACTTATGTTACTTTGTTCTGTCAGTGTAACGAAGTGGACAACTCAGAGAGGTAAAAGTCAATCACAATATTTATTCAACAGGTGGTTCAAAAGGAAACAAAGGTAATCAAACAAAGGTTCATCCAAATACTGGGAAGATAAACGAACTGAAAGTCTCTTTGGGTCTTTTGCAGGAATGGAGAACAAGCCAGCCACACACCACTTGATGATCCGGAGCAGAGAGGAGATCGCAGTCAAGCCTGGAGAGATCGCAAGGAGTTCACGGAGCCTTCTGTTTGGAAACAGGTGAGAGAATGGGTAAGTAATAGAGCTAGACATGGGAATGCTTCCACTTTCGAGATACGAGCTTGGACACTGGCTGACTGGTGGTGTGTGGTTTTATGTGGTGCTTGCTTGTGCAGATGATCGGTGTCAGGTGTGTAATCCAGGTGCGTGTGATCAATACTCGGGTGACTGTGAGCGTTGAGTGACAGGGAAGGAGGAGCTGGGTGCAGAGTCTGGCGTGGATGTTACAGTCAGCAAATTATATATATATATATATAATATTAATGAAATATGTAACAGGGCTGCAAATGTATGCTTTTCAGATCAAATATTTGTTTCTATTATTATTTATTTATTTAGGTAACAGGTTTGAAAAGTTGAGCTGAACAAATGCAGGTCTATACATTTCACATTTTTCATAAAAAATGAAATTAGCATGCAATGTTCTAAATAACACTGTTTAAATACAGGGTAAAATACTGATTTGTGTGATTTTATTGTGATTTATTTATATTTATTAATATTGTCAATATTGAATTGAAAACAGTCTACAATAAAGGTGTCACAATCTATATTTAATGTTGACGTGTTACCCTTTCAGTCGAATTACTTCGACGTTACATATGGGAACTCGCCAGAGAGACCTATTTGCCTTTGAGCTTTTACTAAAGGCCAATGAA